>JADLZK010011420.1:0-279105 GCA_015847255.1 Hyparrhenia diplandra | reverse complement strand
AGCCCCATGTTTCGTCTTCGGCGTCATGCAGTCGCCCGCTCCTCCGTGTTAGCCATGTCGGATCCTCGGTGTTCCTCTCGTGCCAATTCCTTGTATCTTGGTTCGTTGGCGGATGCTTTCTTTGTCGGGTTCGTTTGCGATCTACTCTCGGGTGGCTTCTAAGTTGCCGGGAGTAACGGTCAGATGCCTGGTTGGTTAGCGGATGCTTTGCCGTGTGTGGTTCGTTGGCGGATGCTTTGCTTGCATGAAGGTTCGTGGGCGGATGCTTTGCCGTCGTATTTGCTTTCTTGGGCGGTCTTCTCTCGTAGGCGATCTTGGCGTTGTTTCGTTGGCATTGTGCGGATTAAACCTTGTATCGAGCTTCGGTAGGCGGGGTTGTTAGGCGAAGGGCTCCCCACCCCTCTCTCTCCTTTTTTTTTTTTTTACTTGCTTTCCGTCTCGTGTGCGTCCCGGTTGTCGGGGTTCGATGTCGTTTGACTACCGTTTTCCCCTCTTGTAGCTCAAAAACTCTCTTCTACTTAATGAAAAATACGCCTAGGCGTTATCGCGAAAAAAAAAAATAGAAAAGTTTGTTGTTTTGAATTTAACTTGTTAATTAGGGTGAAATAGACATAAATTCACATCTCAAGTTGTGTTGCTTAAATTGCTATGAAATTTTTATGGCATACTACTTATGATATGTATGTGCTGTGGTAAAAATTTTAGATGTGTTTCTGCATGTATGAGTGAGTTATTGATTTAACTTGTTAGAGGGTTAATAAATCAATTATAATTATAATAAAAATGATAAAATGAAAAATATGGTTCCATAACCTTTGTATGATGTTGCTCTGTCATTTTGATGTATAATACGACTATATGTCTACTGAAAATATGGGGTTTTAGATTTAACTTGCTCTCTCATGATTTATTGCAATGGAAATTTGTAATTGTCATAGTAATTAAAATATAAAACCTAAGCATATGAAATTTGTGCAGTAGACTTTTGAGGGTATTGGTTAGCTACTGTAATTTTTGTAGAATTTATGGGGCGCTTTAGATGCATGAGTATATAGATGTGCCTAAATGACTTGCTATCAAAATAAATTAGGAAATATGGTAAATAAATTTATTTAGTTGTAAAGGTTGCTTATTATTGAGTTCATATATCATATGTAAACTGTTGGTATGCTTGCCATGACTTGAGTGTGCTTTTCCAATAATTATAGATGTTAATTTACTCATTTATGTATTCTGGACAGTTTTGGGGAGATCGAAGAATACTCCCACTAGATGATGTTTTCTGTGGTTGAGTAGGATACAAAAAGTGTAGACAACTTGCATATCTAGTTGCTCTTAAAATTTGGTGGTCATTGACCTTATGGTTTGTGAGATGTTGCTGTTCTTAATCAGGATCAGAAATTTGCCATTCTTTGTTTTGGCGGGAACTGGTTCTAGAACTTTGTAATTTCGACCTAGATAACTTATGAATCTCGCTGTGGTCATTAAAGATGAAATGTAGAAAATTTCATAAGCTTTCCAGAATATCTTCTTGCAAGTTCATGGGATTTATAGATGTTTAGTTATGATTTATTTTCTGGACTGATGTGTGTAGGGCATAGTTGCTTGGAATTTGTTTGGAGTGTGTGTTGCTTTGCTTAAAATGTGTCTTTGATGTTTGTAGATGTTTGCAATAGCTTAGAGGAAAGTGTGTGATGTACCATGTTTCATGTACCTATTATCCTAGCATAATAGGCTTATGTGATAATTTGTGAGATAACACTTTAGTGCTTAAGTCATCATATGGAGTTATGCTCTTGCCTTGTAATTGTTACTATGCACATGTTTTATATTTCTCGCATTCATACATATGCATTATTGCATCTCATTTAGGTACACTAGATGGAACACGTGAAGGCTGGTGGTGTCAGAACCCAAAGATGTTTGGTGATCCATCCCGACGAAGGGACAAAACAAGTGCCAAGATACGGTGTACTCGCCAAGCGAGTATCCTCTAACAAACACTGACCTAGTGTTGGATTCCAGGCAAGCCCCGGAGCATTTTCACTACCTATGATTTTATAAATATAATTGTTGATTATTTATGATGTTTTATGCATTAAGTGATAGGAGTTGTTCAGAAACCCTTGCTGCATATTTACCTTCCTTGTCTACCAAATATTCACGCAACTTTGATTAAGTGTAGGATCGAATAGTTGCTTAGTTAAGCTGAAAACTAAACGGTAGAAGTCAGGTGAAGTTTTCACCAGCGAGAGATAGATGCAAAGGAATTAAAAGAGAATATGTGCAATGGAATTAAAATGGAATATGGTGTATCAGGGTGTACCCGCTATTTTTGTAAAACAAAATTAGGGAGACCGGGCGGGAAAGTGGAGGCTACAGGACATGGAGGTCCTGTGAGTCGTAGTTCCATCTGTGTCGATTAAGGACTTGAGCCTGGAGCCCTTCCTAATCATGTTGAACGCAGCCTATCACTTAGTTGGCCGACTGGAGGTTGTCGACCGTGAAGCCGAGTAACTCTATTCAAGCTGAAAACCTGGGGAGTATAAAGTGCGTCTCGAAGGGGAGTCATCGAGTTAGTCGATGGGCAAGGTGAGTTAAAAGTCCTTCGCTGTTCCGGCGAGGTGATATCCCTGAGAGTACGGTGCTTGCCGGGCCCGCGATACTTGAATGAGCAGAAAGGTGACCTATGGCTACCTTTGGCCGGGTATGCTAGGGTGAGTGTTAGGAATTTTTTCCCAGCTGGGTAGTAATCAATTCGAGTCGCCATCGCTCCTGGATAGTGAGCACTTGATGGGCATATCTCCAATGTAGCACATTAATAAATAAATACCATGGTGAGTTGAGGATGATGATGTTGATGATCACCCTGTCGGTGATGGTTGGACTTGATATAATAGTATAGGATTGATTGTTTCATCTTATTACTTGTTTTAGAATAAGTGCAAATTAATCTCTATATTATGATAATTAAATTGATGCAAATTGGTACTTAAGCTTTTATGCAAATGAGTCAAGCTAGCTCCACTTATAAAGCCTTGCATGATCCTTGGTGTCATTAATTTTTGGTTTAAGACGGGTAAGTCTAGCTGAGTACATTCCAGTACTCAGGGTTTATTCCCAATTGTTGCAGGTGGTGAGGAACCATGGTTGCTGCAAGAGTTAGTGGACTCCTGCCATAGCGGAGGAGTTAGATCATGGGCATGATCATTCTTGGTCACCTTATCTATAATGCTTTTGTGGGATGTGATCAAGACCATGGCAATGTAATATACATTTGGTTTCACATTTTGATTTTAAAGAACTTGCTTACGCTACTTTCAAACTTGGTTTGTAATGATAAATGAAACTCGATGTATGGCAAGTAAACATTTGTTTTATAATCTGTGATGGCAAGCAATGTGATACAATGAATCATTACGGTCCCGTATGTTGCGATGTTGGTTTGAAATCCTTCGAGATTTCGGGTGGTCGCGATTTTATATGACCTCAAGTTTAGAAAGTTGGTCATTATCGATCGAATTTCAAACTTGTGCTCTTATAATTTTGCGGTCCGTCACAACGTTCCACAACGTTATCACCGGAATTGGTATATTCCAGCAGTTTGCCACGGAATGCCGAGTGATATTACGCAGCGTTTACGAGAACAAGTCATAGCGCACGAAAAATACCGTTATAGTATTTCATCTAGAGATATTCGAGGGTATAGTTATTTATATTTTCCTAAAGAAAGGCATGGTGTAAAAGTATCTAAGAGAGACATGAACAAGATAACATGAATGTATAATGGACCAATGTTTATAACATGGGTATAAGGAAAAGGTAATTTGATAACTGGACACACTCACTCAAGCCAAACTCAAGGATAAAGACAGAAGAACTAATAAAGAAAGTTCCTAAGTGGAGCATACAGATTCTAATCATAGCTGTGCACAGAACCAGTAGATAATCATGCAAGACACGTAAATAAGGGATCAGAGCTGAGAATGAGATGGACGGGGAGACCCTCCCAGGTAGTATGCTACCCATTGAGGCATTTACGAACTCCAACACAATGATACACACGTGTGGGGATTACGGAGGACGGACAGGGCTGTCACTACCCTACCGCCTACCCCCTCAACCGTGGCATGCCGTCATATTCAAAGTCTCCTCGGCATCCGGGCACCACGCCCGCATACAAGAAAACTACTCATGTCCCCCATGGACCCCACCCTACGGATGGACAGACTAGAACATGAGCAAACCCGAAGGAACAATGAACCGCCACCTCAGCATAATCCTAACTCTACTCAAATACAATGCATGAACTGTTAGGCATAAGGTCCTGTATGACGGTACCACAACATAGAGACTATAGACTAGTTCATATGTCATGATTATGTCAAGAGAACAACATGTCAAGATCATGACACACAAACTATGCGCATAATTCATATGTCATAATAATAACATGGAAACTATACTCTAATTCTAATGCACAAGCATGATAAGACAAGGGCAAGGCTTTGGAAGAACACCATAGATATATTCATATAGAAAGTCCATCTTCCAAGGAGCCAAGCCCTCCTTGGTGGCTTTGCCTAGCTCTACATCTAACCTACTAAGAAGAAGAAGCAGAAAGAAGAAAGAAGAAGAAGAAGAAGAAGAAGAAGAAGAAGAAGAAGAACAAGAAGAAGAGAGAGGGAGAGAGGCTCTCTTTTGAGGTGTGTAGAATGAGGGGGGAGAGGTTCTCTACTTATAGGAGGAGGGTGGAGGAATAAACCATGGAATATTCCCTTCTTAATGGCATAAACTGCCTCTACACTTGTCTAGGTGCACTGAACCTGCCAGCCACGCCCCGCACCGCCCTCCAGGCTATTGAATGCACCGCCTTGCAAAAGATGGACCGGGTCGGGCGCCACCCCAGCGCGGCCACGCTCTCCTGCGCGCGTCGCGCCAGGTTAGGCTTCAGGGCTGGGCCCGGGCCTCGGCGTGTGGGCTTCTGGTGCTCTAAAAAGTTGGGTTGTGCAGGTTGCTTGCCTAGATTTATCATGTGTTGGGCCATTTGCCATTGGCATGAGAGTTGTGTTGAAATGCGCTTTCCCGAATGACGCCTTTTGGTACATTTTCCACTTGTTTTTATATATATCCTGCAAAACAATTATTTCTCCAGTACAAGTGGAAATATGTCAATAGTAAATGTATATGTGTGTAACAATGTATAGTTTCATCCCCTTTTGGTAGAATGTTGACGGTAAAAATATGTCGTTAGTGACCGTCAACAAATAGGCAAAGCCGATCCTACTCTCTTTACACACAAAGTTGGAAATGATATATTTGTGTGCCAAATATATGTCGATGACATAATATTTGGTAGTACTAACAATGTATATGTTGAGAAATTTAGTAGGACAATGGCAAAGAGATTTGAGATGTCCATGATGGGTGAACTCGAGTTCTTCCTTGGTTTTCAAGTCAAGCAATTGAAGGAAGGGACTTTTGTGTGCCAAACAAAGTACACCCATAACATGCTAAAGAAGTTTGATATGGCTAAGGCAAAGCCAATCAAGAGTCCAATGCCAAGCAATGGACATCTTGATCTTGATGAGGAAGGAGCAGCCGTTAATATGAAGGTATATCATTCCATGATCGGCTCTCTACTTTACCTTTGTGCATCTAGGCCCGATATTATGCTTAGTGTGTGCATGTGTGCTAGATTTCAAGCTCATCCGAAAGAATGTCATTTAGTGGCTGTTAAGAGAATCTTGAGATATTTAGTACTCACTCCTAACCTTGGCTTGTGGTATCCTAAGGGCTCTAAGTTCAATCTACTTGGCTATTTGAAATCCAATTATGCCGATTGCAAGGTAGATAGAAAAAGCACTTCGGGGACATGTCAATTCCTTGGACGGTCCTTAGTGTCTTGGAGTTCTAGGAAGCAAAATTGTGTAGCCCTTTCCACCGCCGAGGCCGAGTATGTTGCAGCCGGTGCATGTTGTGCTCAACTACTTTGGATGAAGCAAACCTTACAAGATTTCGGATGTCAATACCTAAAAATCCCACTTTTGTGTGACAATAAAAGTGCCATAAAACTTGCAAACAATCCCCTAGCACACTCAAGAACTAAACACATTGACATCCGTCATCACTTTTTAAGAGACCATGAACTCAAAGGAGATATCAAAATTCGCAATGTGAGCACCGAGAAACAACTAGCCGATATCTTCACTAAGCCTCTCGATGAGTCAAGGTTTTGTGCTTTGAGTAGTGAGCTAAATATACTGGATTATCGTAACTTGGTTTGAACTCTAGCATGCCTCTTGAAAATACTAGTATGAGTAGGGAAAAGATTTGAAAATCTTCATATTGTGCTTCAAAATCAATTTGAAAAGCACTCCAAAGCTCATGGCCATGGTTTGTAATGCTTATCATTCTTGGTCATGAGATTAGGAGAGTTTGTAGTTCTATTTGAGACAAAGAGAGTCGATTTGTAGCAATTAAATCTGGTCATGTTGGGTAGCGGCGGTGCCGCACTAAGGTCAGCGGCGGTTACGCGCCCCCGTGATTCTATAAAAATCACCCATGACCTACGACTATGGAGCCCGTTTTACACTCTCCTTTTATCCATCCGCCCGCCGCGGTCTCTCTGTCTTTCTCTCTCTCCCAACGCCGCTTTCTCTTGTGCTCTCTCTCTTTTCTCGCGTGGGGCAGCCGGCCGCCGCCGTCGCCCATGCCGCGCACACGCTGCCCACGACAATACCGCACCGCCCCGGCTGCCTCCCTGCTCGCAGCAGCCACGACCAAGGGTCCCTGGCCGGACCCCCTCTCTCCTTCCCTCTCCATTCCACGGTCAACCAAGGTGAATCCCAAACCCTAACTATATGGATTATGCCCGATCTATGTAATGTGATGTTTTTCTTCATGGATTTCAATTCCTAGATGATGTATAAACTATTTAGAGGTGACTTTGGTAGGTAAATAGAATTAATTTGATAGTCCATGATTTGGATGAATTAGGGGAGGGTGCGGCATCGCCACCACTTTGTCGAACCAAATGCTCAAATCCGGATTAGTTACATCACCTCTCTAACCCAATGCGGCCCGGCAAAATTTCATATCCATATCTCTGTTTTTTGGGACCACGGCGTGCCGCTGGTTGAGTCTTGGCGATCTGTCGTATTTAAAAAATCTTGTTGGGCCCGAAGGGTATAAATACCCATTCTGCCCCTCCCCAACGGTTACCTCTTCTTCCCCAATGTTCATTTCGTGGAAGAACAGACCAGAGCTCTTTCTCTCTCTCCTCCATTGTTGCTCCTCTATTCCCCAAGCTAGATTTCGATTTTCACCATCAAATCTTGAAAAAAAGGCAACAAACTTCGATTGGAGGCGGATCTCTTGATTCCCTATCTTGAAAGAGCATTTGGTTTGTGTTTGGCCGGTGGTTCTAGGGTTTGTTACTCTTGGAGCTTGCTCCTAGCTGGCTAGGCATCGCGCTTGAGCTTGCCAACTTGTGTGGCAGCTTTGGGAGGTTTGTAACCTTACTCTAAATCAAGAAAATCACCCCTCATCTCAAGGGTTCACTCCCTTGACTTGAGAACGAGGGAAAAGCAAGCCTTTGTGGCGAGCTCAAGCCTTGTGCGGCTTCCTCGACAACATGGACCTAGGCCAGCCTTGGTGGCAATGCCAAACCACGGGATAAATCTTGTGTCAAGTGTACTTTCTTTACTTTCTTGCAAGATATTTGTCGTTGCTTAGGGTTTGGCCCGATCTACCTTATTGCTGGCTTCTAGGGTGTTTGTGTTATATATCTATGATCTAGGGGCGAAGCTTGAGCAAAATAGTGGGGGGTGCCTTGCTCTTGTAGATATAAAAATTTAATCTGAAACAATGGTGAAAATCTATTCCTAAAAGTGAATTTTTGAAATTTTGTGGGTGCCTGGGCACCCACGGCCAACAACGTGGCTCCGCCCCTGCTATGATCTATTTGTGTGCAGGAAGGCTAAAAATTAACCCAATTTAATTTCCATTCATCAGTTTTCAAATTGTAGATTTCAGCTTTACGTAGGCGATTGGCGATCTTGCCGTGCTCAGTTCTTACAACTGCTTGAGCTCAGTTTTTGCAGGTGCTTTTAGGTACCTAAGCCTATTCACCCCCCTCTAGGCTTCCAAAGATCCTACAACTACTCCCGGTAGCGCCACCCATGGTGGCTTTGCTCATCACCAGAAGCCACGGGCGTCTCCAACACGGCGCAAGGCTACACCAACACTCTGGCGTGTGGACACCGAGCACGTCGCGGCGTGGCGACCATCATCGGCGTCGTCCATGCCAAGGGTGCCTTCTCCTTCTACTAGCTCGGCACGTCGGCCGCGCCTCCACCATCCGCGTTCGGCCCTCTTTGGAGCCAAGCCCATCTCAACACCGGCCGTGGCGTGCCGCCTTGGTATGTCATGACCGCCACATCGAGGAGTTCTCCACGCCGCGGAGGCTAGAGGCGCGCGCGATCCCGCCATCATCAATGACTTCCGTAAGGCGGCCCGGAACACGATCGACACCGGGTTCAATGGCGTTGAGGTCCATGGCGCCAATGGCTACGTCATCGAGGAGTTCCTCAAGGACAGCATGAACGACCATGATGACGAGTACGGTGTATCACTCGAGAACCGATGCCACTTCATGCTCGAGGTCATCCGTGCGTGGTCGGCGATGTCGGCGTCCGCTCTCGCCGTTCACGGACTACATGGACTACCACGACTCCGACACGGAGGCTCGGTGGCGTACACACGTGGAGAAGCTTCGGTGAGATCGGCGTGCTCTCTTGTCACATGATCGATCGAGGATGGCTATCGTTGATGGGTGCCGGCGGATCCTGCACCGTCTCGACCATTCGGGGAGAAGTTCATGGGCACGTTCGGCGCCGCCCGGTGGGTATGATAGGGCGGAGGGGAACAAGGTGGTAGAGGAAGGGTACGGACCTCGTCTCCTACGGCAGTCGTTCTGGCCAACCCGGACCTACCCGGAGGTTCCGCCGCCCGGCGCCGCTCAACAAGTACGACCGCAACACCTTCTACACCGCCGACCCTGTCGTCGGATACACCGACTACCCATTCCTCGACGACGACAACTCCTAGCTTAGACACCATATCCACGCTATTCGTTATAGCTCTAGCAGTAGCCAGAAACTTCCATCTTTATCAGGAGTCATCTACTAGAGCTTCCACCTAAAAGAGGAACGATGAACCCGTAAGATTATAACGAACACGGTTAACTTACTTAAGAGAATCGAGCCAATAGATAAACACAAACTTCTTACCTAAATGGTAAGATGAACATTGAGGTACAAGTGTAGCGGGATCTGACAAGTCCGGCACTCCGTCCACCAGTGTACAAGGCACGCCGAGCACACAAAGTAGAGGAAGCTAAACTCTACTTCTCCTCTAGCTCTTCCACACTCACTCCCTACTCTAGATTAGCTAGAAGCTAGAAAATGTGCAGCTCTTCTTCTTGGCTCAAGTGTAGCTTGACCAATCTTGGATGCCCATGAGAATGAGAGAGCCCCTCCTTATATAGGAGGTGGTTGGTTGGTTCTAGGAGAATATTCCCCGAATACACCCCCAAACCGCCTTCCACAACATTGATGGAATCGCCACACTACAGATGGGCCTAGGCGGCAGAGGCAGGGGCGTTGTCGCGCCCTGGGAGCGCCCAGGAATGGGGTGCCGCCTCTGCTGATGAGGACATTGCTTCTTTGGATGCCCCTACTGATCCTACAATCCATATGCAAGGTCCAATGACCCGAGCATGAATGCGCAAGTTAAACTTAGAGGTGAGCTCGTTTCTATGCGATCCCTTTCATATTTCAGAGAATCGGTTACTACCTAATGATTTTATCTTGCTTAGGAACATTGGACAAGGTCAAGAAGTGCTTTGGGACATTGGAGAAGGACAAAAGGTGTAGCAAGAACGTGGTACACAAAATTTGAGATCAAGTCCATCCCGAGACCGAAGTCCGCCCCAACTTCTGGACCAATCGGTACTAAACCTGGTCTAACGAGCTCATCCGGACTCTATTTTTGATGGAACACATATGTAAGGAAAGATATTTTGATAAGGAAGCCAACTCAATCGGTTGCGACCAGGTTTTCTCTTCGGAATCGCCAGCGGGGTGGTCGGAAGTTGGCGTCCGAAATCTGTTTTGATGTTGCGACATCGGTTTTGGTCCAATGGGGCCGTGTATCTTGTTGGAGCCCTTTAGGGGCGCGTCTAGGGGTTAGCCGCACCCCTAAACCCTTTATTAGCAGCCGCCGCCACCGTTATTAGGTTTTGGGTTTTGCTTAGATTATTACGTCCATTGACAAATCCACCGTTCATCGGTTTGTGAAACCCCAACTTGTGTGCTTAATCATTCATCTGCAGTTTGTCCCAAAATTCTGAGCTGCGTTCTTTCGAGTTCTTGCTTGTGTTCTTTGTTTCGCAGGCAAGGATTAGCCTTCTTGGCGAGGTCAACCAGTTGGAGACACGGTTGATAACCTGAGGAGTTGTGGTGCTAAGATTGCGGGGTTGGTCTTTTTCGATTTGAAGCCGGATCGGTGTGTCGCGCTCCACCAAAATGAGAGTTATCACAACTTGACGGAAGATCGGGAATCACGTTCCCATCAAGTGGTATCGAGCCCGGTTATACCGTCAAGTTACATCTACCCTTTAGTTTCGAGTGTTTCGCATTCATCCTACTGATCCGAAGCCATATTTGTTTTCCTACCCTAAAACCTTCCGCGCCGTAGCCTTTGCATATTTCGGTTTTAGTCGTCTTGTTGAGTTTGTGTCCCGGTCGACGCCTTGTTGCGGGTTAGTCCGTGTTAGAGTCCAGTTAAATGTGCTTTGTCCATCGTCTGCATCTCGTCCGTGCCTCCATGGCGCAATCTTATGCGCATTGTTCCCATTTTGCCCTCAATTCGAGTCCTACCTTGCGGTGGTCATAACTTTTGATCCGTAACTCGGATTGAAAAAAGTTGTATATCAAAATCGAAGAGAAAAAAAAATTCGAAAGCGATAGTTCCCCACTTTGTTGGGGTTTGAAAAAAATTAGATTTGCCAAAAAGTGGTCACAAGGTCCTCAAAAAGTGGTCACAAGATTTCTATCCACTTTTCGCCATTTTCCTCGAATTTTCCATAGGCCACGTCTTTCACTGTTCAAGCTCATATTTTTTGTAGGTATTTCTTGTGTGCTCCTCAGTCCAAAAAAAATAAAAAAAATAAAAGAAAAATGTCAAAATTTCCCAAAAAAACAACAGCCCAAAAAAAAAAAAAAAAAAGGGGCAAAAGAGGAACAATATCTAAAGGAGCACATAGAGAAGGCCTAGTTGAGCTGTATTAGCGTGTGCTGTCTTGTGCCTTGTTCCTTTTGCTTTTACTATCCATCATACTTATTCCTCCATATCTGTTATCACATACCTGGTACTTGCAGCACGTTAGGCCAGCAACGAGAACAAGTAATTGGGACTATAATTCAACAGTCATATCTGTAACGATTTGTGTGCCACATATACATATTTTTTGTCTTTGTGAGCCTTCCTAAGCTCCACATATTCTTCGAGATCAATACAGGATATGGCCTTGCAATCGCGGTGCCACCTCCTCACAGGTATCACAGCCCAATCGTCGGTTGCCATCCTCTGCTAGCATTGGTAAGAACTTGGTAAGACGTGTGTGAGGGTGTGATTCCACCAACTAAACCCAACTAGCTCATAGGGTTTTTGCTAATCACTAATCATGCCAAATGACGTTCTTGCTTTGTCTAGTCAATTGCAGGGAATTGAAGGTTGAGCTCATGAAGCGAGATGAACACATTGCCCTAGGAAGTCAATTAAAGACAATAGCAAAACTGTTGAGCGTGTGGAGAAGGGACTCTCGCCCTAACCGACCGGTTCAACGACTCGAGACCAACCCTCCAAAATACGATGAAAAGGTTGAGGACGAAGATGTTGTTTACCACCCCGATGGATCCATTGACGAGGGCTGACCGCCGAGAACCTTGTTTTAATTTATTCTAATTCTAACCTTGATAAGGAGAATACTTCGGCTTTCTAATTCTAACCTTGATAAACCTTGTTTTAATTTATTCTATCGTGGACGCTAATTCTTAAAAGAACAAGACAAAATTACTCTAAAAAGAACAGACATAAGTCTACCGTTCGCCTATTGACGGGAGGTGGGCTACAGAGGATTCAATAAAGCTATAAAGGTCACCTTTATGATACTACTACGAATCCAGGCCAATAGAGGGCATTCACAAATAACTCTAGTCTAAGCACCACGCTTACCGTATTTAATTAAATCTAGAGCAACCAGGATTAAAGTACTCAAAAAAGAGTTACAAACTTGAAAAATAAAATAAACCAAAACTTACTTTAATTATAAAGCCAAGATCCGGATAACCTCGAAACAAGCTCCTCTCGTGAAGAGATTGATTCCGCAGATACTGGCCAGAGAAGAATCGACAAAACCGAACTCCTCCAATATACTCCTTACTTACTCTCTCTATTTCTAATAATAGACTAATTCTAAGAACTAGTCTAATCTTGATTGCTAATCAAGATCTGTAGTAGCTAATTGGAGTTATGCTCTCAAGCTCTAAACATGAAGATCGACTTAGGGTTTTGGGGGTAGTCTCGCCTCTTTATTTATAGCCCCATAGGATGAATTGTAGCCGTTGGATCAAACCGACCTAATTCAATGGTGTAGATACAATCTCAAAGGTGGTTGGAGGAATGTTCCGTAAGCCCGGCCCACTGGTCGGTCCCCCACCCCAGACAGGGGTCCCACCTTCTGCCGCAATGTCTTCTCGGTGTCTTCTAGAGTCTTCTAATGTGTACGAATGTTGCTATTTCGATTCTTTTGTTCGGTGCTCTAATTCCTCTCTTTTTCGGCATTTTTCAGAGATCATCCTGCAAAGTAGAAGATACACCAAAACTTGTGGAATTCATTAGTAATAATCATATTTTAGTAGGTTTGATCCTTGGTTTGATAGAAAAATTAATAATTGATTTTAGACTTTATCTACCATCAACAGTGGATATGACAATTGTAATGTAAACATGTACATAATTTTTTATTCTCAAGTCAATTTTGAGAATGTCTCCAGGCCAACTGATATCAATAATAAAAGTTGTCAACTATATAGTACTACTGCTATTGTGCAAACTATAATGTCTTTTACCGCTCTTAACCGAAAATATTTTTAGAACATTTTGCTTAATAGTTGCATGATTAGTTTAGTTAGCATTTACAAGATACCATTTATTAAATTTAAGGTCACGCAGCAACGCGTGGGATATTTACCTAGTTAATCCATATTTGGAAGGGCTAGAGTTAAAAGTTTACATTAATATAATTAGCCCTATGCGTCTAAGCATGTCCATAGGCTAGAACGGTCATATAAGGAAATATAAGAATGAAACCTATGAAAATTGGCTTGCATGCGTATCCTGCAAATGATTTTTGTTTGTGTTTTATCTCGTTTTTCTATCAGCTTAAACTATCCACGACACATGATAAAAATCCCCATCTAATACGATAAGAAAATTTACCACATCCCATGTCACACCATCAGTCTCTTGCACCTATGACCTTCGTTGCTGTTTTTAGTTATTTTTATTAATTTCTTTTTTGAGGTCAAGCGCATTGGAAGGAGGGTGGGCTGCTCCACTTTGTGTTTTTATCGTACAACGTACTGTTTTTTTACATAACTAAGTTATTGTAATCATTGGGTTATGGATAAATTCGATGAAGATGTTGCAAAGCCAATCTATTTTTCTAGATCATCGTGAATTCATGATCATGTATATTTGGATGTATATGGTTAAATTCTATGTCATAATCACTTTTGTAAACATTACTCTACTCCAAAAGAAACCATCACTTATCATTTAGTTTTAATTTCCACACCATTAAACTTTGTTCATTCCAAATAATCATACTACAAGCTGACATTTGACCTTGTATATCCATTCCATGAAAAACTAATAAGATAAGTCATTCTGCAAAAATGCTTTTATCAAAGGATTTCATCTCCATACAATAAACGAGCTCTAGCCATAACCATTTAAGGAGAAGCCGAAGTCCTACGTTTGGATCAGCTAGAGCAGGTTACTAGCTGGGGCTGCAAATTAGACTACATTAGCTGGAGTTGGCCAACAACTAGTTAGAGTTTTGGTTAGAAAATCAACACCCCTTAATCCATATTTGGAAGGGCTAGAGCTAAAAGTTAACGTGTTAATATAATTAGACCTATGCATCTAAGCATGTCCATAGGCTAGAACGGTCATATAGGGAAATAAGAATGACACCTATGGAAATTGGCTTGCATGCGTGTCCTGCAAATGAGTTTTGTTTGTGTTTTATCTCGTTTTTCTATCATCCTAGCTGAAACCATCCACGGCATATGATATTTTGCATTCTAATCTAACTAGTTGGGAATCCCTTGCTTCGCTGGTACATATAAGTGTTAAGTAGATAATAGTTGAAAGTGTATTTTGATAAATTAAAGAGAGGAATATATACCTGTTGTTTAGGATGATAGAGTTATGAATTTCCAAAGATTTAATATCAAGCGAGATATGGACTATAAATTGGGAAATTATTTCGAAAATTGGGATGGTGCAAATGAGATGTAAATACATGGGTAGGATCATGAGTGTACCTAGTTTTTCTACCTCCTTTCTTTTTCATGTATTTTTTTTGATCAGGAAAAATAAAAAATTATGTCAGTTATTTTTAAGTTATTCTAATCTCGTACACACAAAAATTTGCAATTATTCATCTACTGAATCTGAATTTGGATTTATTTTATCGATGCAAATTGTATTTGGATAGAAGGGTACATTCTTTTTATTTTAGATAGAAGAAACATTTCTTCTATCTAAAATAAAAAGAATTTTGTTGATTTATTTATTGCTATATCCAATTTATAGAATTGATATACCAAATGTATTTTCACTCTTCCATGTACACTTAGACGGGCGCACCTAGCAATTTATCCCGCGGCGGACACGCAGGTCAGAGATGTCTGCAGCACTGTACCGTGGGCTTGGTTCACTCCGTTGTGGACCGATCTAGGGGTTGGTCTTTTTCGGTCTGGCTATATTTTTCATGTGCTCCCCCTAAATTCCTACGAAAAGAAGCAAAAATGCTTGGCAGTGAAATATAGGTAAAAAATAAACCAATGACAGATGGGACCCATTGCGAGGGTGAGGATAAGGTGTAATATTTACTTGCAAACAAAAATGTTTGTCGTTGCCAGCCATTTTGTCGTTCGTCATCCTCACCGCCTATATTTCATGTGCTCCTGGTCTACGGAACAAAGAAGGGAAAGGGAATGACAGATGGGACCCACGGGTGAGGGTTGCTGTTTGTCGTTGCCAGCCATTCGTCGTTCGTCATCCTCATCTCCTCTATTCGAGAGGAACGGAACAGAGAAAGGGAAAGGGAAAAGGGAAGGAGCAGGGTTGCTGGTGGTCGGCGTGCTCAACCTGGTCGATGATGGCTCGATGACTCGGTGAGCTGTGACAACAGCGCTGTTTGGTGCCCCGGTGGCGGCGTCGTGGCAGCTATGGCGGCGGGCTTGGCTGTGTTGGGCGTTAGCGAGGTGAAGCTGGGCGGCGGAGAGCGCGGTGGCAGGCTGGCGGTGATGTTGTGTGGGTGAGCGCGGGCGGCGGGACAGTGCGGTGGAGGCAAGGTGGTGGCGGTGCGAGCGTGATTTCGCTGATCTCGCTGTCCCCCGTCATGATGATTTCGCTGATTTCCCAGGCCCCAGCCACCACAGGCGGGGCCCCACCCAGTGGCGCTCCCCTTTCCCTTTCCTTCCCCTCGAAGGAAGGAAGGCAACCAACATCCTTCCCCTCGAAGGAAGGCAACCAACAAACAGAGAGAGAGGGAGAGAGTGAGAGCACGAGAGCTGAGGCGGCCGCAAAGCGAGCGCGCTGAGTGGAGGAGTTGGAGGATTGAAGCCCCCCCAGGGCTAGGCTAGGGTTTCCTTCGCCACCCTCGCCGCCCGTCTTCCTCCGGTATCGGCATCGCCCCTCCCTTCTCCGCTGCTCCGTCGCTTTCGTACGTTTTTTTTTTGGGTTCCCCTCTCTCGTGCGCCGCGCCGCTCCGCCGTTGCTGCTTGACCTCCATAGAGAAGAGGTAGGGTAATTTGCCCGTGGATTAGATGCCCGATCTATCCCGTCTCGTTCCCCATACGTTCCGTTCAGGCCTTTCCCTAGTTGCGCTGTTGCCTCCTCCTGTGTTCCGTCCTCTGGTTAGCTTTATTATCCAAATCTGTTGTTAAATGGTAGGGAAGCGTAACATCAGATCAGTAGCCACAACCCACAACAGGACTCTCATCGCCACATTAGAACTAGAATAATGCCTTCCATGACGGGACTAGCTCATTTTACTTCTGCATGTTCCCGCTGTTTGTGTGTATCGCATGCATCATTTGCTACCAACAGTGTGTTTTCACGCATCATCCTCCATCCATTGGCATAGTTAATTTCTCTTATGTAAATTTTATCATTTCATTCTATTGCGGTCGGTCTTGTTGATAAATAATGACGCTGTATGCATGAGAGATAGACCAAGGCTGAATACTTTGCAAATGATCTTCCCATTCTAGGCCTTTTATTTCCTTTATTTAAGTCACGTAAACGGAACCTGTCCCTGTCCTTGACATCTCTTCTGTTTGTTTTTTTACCTCATTCCGATGTTAAAATTTTTATTCATACATTAGAATCTTTTAGTCTCAGTCTTGTTGTATCTCTGTTATGCCAGTGTCCGTCCGTCATGTGGAGGAAGAAAACAACTGGACCTGGAGAGAGTTCCGGGGAGGCTTCTGGAGTGCCTGGGCAGGGCTCCTCACAGCGTCCTCAGGCAACTCAACAGGGTACCCGTGGTGGGTATCAGGGCCATGGAGCGCCGCCGCCTTCACAGCACCCAGGTGGTGCGCCGCCTGAGTACCAACCGCGTGACTACCAGAGACGCGGTGGATATCAGGGCCGTGGCGGTCTACCTTCACAGGTTCCTGGTGGTGGGCCGCCTGAGTCTCAACCGCGTGGCTACCAGGGACGCGGTGGATACCAGGGCCGTGGCGGGCCACCTTCACAGCATCCTGGTGGTGGGCCACCACCTGGGTCTCAACCGCGTGACTATCAGGGACGTGGTGGTCCGCGACCCAGAGGGGGAATGTCGCAGCCATGCCATGGCGGGCATGTGGGAGGTAGTGTTGGACCAAGTGTTCCTTCAGGTCCATCTAGACCAGTTCCCGAGCTGCACCAAGCCCCAGATGTCCAGCACCAAGCCCCAGATGTCCAACACCAAGCCCCTGTGGTGGCAACACCATCACCACCGGGGAGCTGGCTTGTCCTCGCAGCCTAGGAAGGCCGAGGTGAGCACTGGACAAGTCCAGCAACAGCTTCAGCAACTTGTGATTCATGACCAAAGTTCAGCCAGCCAAGCTGGTCAGGTGGCACCAGCATCAAGCAAAGCGGTTAGATTCCCATTGCGCCCTGGCATGGGTACGCATGGGTTCAGGTGCATCGTGAAGGCAAATCATTTCTTTGCTGAGCTGCCTGATAAAGACCTTCACCAATACGATGTAAGCCACTAGTAAGATGACATAATTCCTCACCATAGTTTTTATATACGAGATTTCTGATAACCAGCCTATTGTCATCAGGTATCAATTACGCCTGAGGTTACTTCACGAGGCGTCAATCGTGCTGTCATAAAAAGAGCTTGTAAACCTTTATAGACACTCCCATTTGGATGGGCGTCTGCCTGCATATGATGGAAGGAAGAGTCTCTATACAGCTGGAGCATTGCCGTTTACCTCGAAGACATTCGAAATTACTCTGCAAGATGAGAAAGGCAGTCTTGGTGGAGGCCAAAGGTAATGCTGTGGTGTTGTCTCTGTGCTTAAAAAACGTGTCGAAAATTTCCTACTGACATTCCTTCTGTTTTAAGGCGCCAGAGGGTATTTCGGGTGGTGATCAAATTTGCTGCTCGCGCTGATCTCCACCATCTGGCTATGTTTCTAGCTGGGAAGCAACCAGATGCTCCTCAAGAGGCTCTTCAAGTACTTGACATTGTGCTACGTGAATTGCCTACTGCCAGGTAATCTTTGAGTTAGGCCCGTTTAGTTGGCAAAAAAAATTTTGGCTTGGGCCAAAAATTTCAGGGATGGGCCACATTTCGATTTCGCGAACTAAACGGCCCCCCAAAAATTTTGGCCTGCCACTGTGCAACACTGTAATGTGTGTGGAGGTTGGGCCAAAAAAATTTGCCATCTGAACACCACCCAAAAAATTTTTTGGCCTGCCAATTTTCACATCCAACTGGACCCTGGCAGCTTTTTGGGCCAGGCCGAAAAATTTCAGCAACTAAACATGGCCTTAATGGTATTTTTGTTGAGTTATTGTCCTGTGGCAAAATACCCATTGTATTCTGCATTTTCCCTGTGCAGGTATTGTCCTGTTGGTAGATCATTTTATTCTCCCAACTTAGGGAGACGTCAGCATCTTGGTGAGGGATTGGAAACTTGGCGTGGTTTCTACCAAAGCATAAGGCCCACACAGATGGGTCTTTCGCTGAATATTGGTTAGATACCATTGTTCTCTCTCTCTCTCTTTCTCTCTCTCTCTCTCGGTGTGTGTGTGTGTTTTTTTTTGCCCGGGGGTAGAGTCTACCTTCCAGTTTTCACACTTGATACATGACCATGACAATTAGGAACACACTACATTATAGATCACGATGCCTTTGGACGTAGTTTGTGGCATCACTATTTGGTCTTATCTGAAATATTGAGTTTGCTTGATTTTCTGTTGTCGCAGATATGTCCTCTACTGCATTTTTTGAGCCCCTCCCTGTGATTGATTTTGTTGCTCAGCTTCTTAACCGAGATATCTCAGTTAGACCATTGTCTGATTCTGATCAAGTGAAGGTTTGATTAATTACCCTACCTTTCCTCGTAGAAACTTAGGTTTATGCTTCGTCACCTTCCGTTTGGCTCTTCTTTGTATAGATCAAAAAAGCCCTACGAGGTGTTAAAGTCGAGGTCACACACCGTGGAAACATGCGTAGGAGATATCGTATATCTGGCCTCACTTCACAAGCAACAAGGGAGTTATCGTACGTGCACGTTTCTTAGCTTATATCACTTGATATCATATGCGCTGACAGGATTTCAATGATTTTCCTGTGATAGATTCCCTATTGATGATCGTGGTACTGTAAAGACTGTGGTGCAATACTTCCTGGAGACTTATGGCTTCAGTATTCAGCACACCACTTTACCTTGCTTTCTAGCGGGCAATCAGCAAAGACCAAATTATCTGCCTATGGAGGTTAGTCTTCTGCTAGCTGTCCTCAATCATTATTGCACTATGTTTATCTATGCATTTGATTTCTAAATGCTATATCCAGCTTCAGCATGTTTTCATAAGTTGCTTATGGCTTTGAAATACCAGGTCTGTAAGATAGTTGAGGGACAGCGTTACTCAAAACGACTCAATGAGAAACAGATAACTGCTCTACTGAAAGCGACTTGCCAGCGTCCCCAAGAGCGTGAGAAAGACATATTGAAGGTGTGATTGCAATCATATTTCTTGGTTTGACTAAGGAATAGCAGTGGTAGTAGTACTTGCAGAAGCAGCAGCAGTCATTTTATACATATACATTCATAAAATGAGTTGCTTGATGAATAAATTATTTGTGCAATATTATATATCGCGGTGAAGACTGCCATCTATTATTATTGCATATATAATGATTATATATAAGTGACATGGAATATTCTGTTTCTTTTTTGTTGTTTAATTAATTAGCTTTTGCCTTCACAAATGTAAACCAATGAACTGACGATTCTAAATCAGTTTGCCTTACCTATTTGATCAGACTGTTCATCACAATGCCTACTCTGAGGATCCATATGCCCAGGAATTTGGTATAAGGATTGATGAGCGCCTTGCATCTGTTGAAGCTCGTGTTCTGCCTCCCCAAGGGTCAGTGAGTTTCACCTTGCTTTAAGTTTAACAGCACATAACAGTTGATTTGCATATTTGGTCATACTTTGACCTGGTATTCTTCTTTCTGTGTAATAGCTGAAATACCATGATAGTGGCAGAGAGAGGGATGTATTGCCAAGAGTTGGCCAGTGGAACATGATGAATAAGGTATGCCTCGCTATGACTACGCCGCCAAGACAAAATCACTCTATGAATTGCTTCAGGTGTAGTCAGTTATATTTATTTTACACAAAAAAAAAAAAAAATGAAGTTACCTGCAACCATGATATAGATGCCAGCCTGCCACCCTTGAAGCATGATAGCATGCTTCCAAGCCATTGTCTGATCATTGCATGAACAACACAATAATGAGATTCTTTATGTAAGCTTGATAGCTGCTAATGACTAGTGAAGTTCCATTTTCTGGGTTTGGTAGACAACTTCATATTGTTTCTGTCATCCCCTTATCTCACAATTACATGTGCTTGTGTAGTTTTGCATGGAAAATATTTTCAGAAATTTTGCATGAGCGCATGTTTATATGAAATTTTGTGTTGTTTGCTATCACCCTGGTAGTTAATTCGTGACTAATATTTATGCCATTCGCCACTGAAATTGGCCATTTTGGTTATACTCCTATGCAACATTACTTTAACATAAACTTTATCGAATTTTCCCCTGATTGGTCATTAAGCATTTTGTAACTTTTCTCATGATTGTTTGAAGTTAGACCTGCAACCATGATATAGCTGCCAGCCTTACCCTTGAAGCATGATAGCATGCTTCCAAGCCATTGTCTGATCATTGCATGAGCAATACAATAATGAGATTGTTATGTAGGCTTGATTACTAATGACTAGTGAAGTTCCATTTTCTGGGTTTGGCAGACAACTTCATACTGTTTCTTGCATCCCTTTATCTCACAATTCCATGTGCTTGTGTTGTTTTACTTGGAAAAACTCTTCATGAATTTTGCATAATTTTACTTGCAAAACTCTATTGTGAGCATCTGGTTTATCTGAAATTTTGCTCTTGTTTTGCCTGCATTTGCAATAACCCTGGTCGTTAATTCGTCACTAATATTTATGCCACTTCGCAACTGAAATTGGCCATTGGCCATTTAGGTTATAATCATATACCTCACATTATTTTAACCTAAATTTAATCTATTTTCAACCTGTAGCTTGCCGTTTGTTTTTTCTACCTATTCCCTTTTGTTTTCCCCTGATCGATCATTAAGCATTTTTTATATTTTCTCGTGATTGTTCTTTTCTGTTTCCCTATTGCGGTAGACAATGGTCAATGGTGGTAGAGTCAGCAGCTGGACATGCATTAACTTCTCACGCGTGCAAGATGGTGATGCCTGGAATTTCTGTCATGAGTTGGCTTTGATGTGCCAAGTATCAGGAATGGTATGTGTATCACTGAGAACTTCAATATTACCATCTGTTTGTTATTTTGTTTTTCTTGATGTTATTTGCTCTTCATACTCTTTCCAGGATTTTGCACTAGAACCTGTGCTGCCCCCATGCTATCGCGAGGCCTGACCAAGTTGACATAGCACTAAAGGGACAATATCAAGGTGCCATGAACATACTCAAGCCTCAGGGCCGGGAACTTGACTTGCTGATTGTAATACTGCCTGACAATAATGGTTCTCTTTATGGTATGTTTCTCTTCCAAAAGGCTCTTGAGCATTTGCTCAGTGAATTAACTTTGCTATTAGTATTCTTTTCATTTTTCAGGGGATCTCAAAAGGATCTGTGAGACTGAACTTGGATTGGTCTCTCAATGCTGTCTCACTAAACATGTTTTCAAGGCAAACAAGCAGCAGTATCTTGCAAATGTCGCCCTGAAAATAAATGTGAAGGTATGTAATTGCACTAACTCTTCTAATCTTTGGTTTCAACACCGATTTGTCTCTTAAGTTATCCTACCTTTTCAGGTTGGGGAAGGAATACGGTACTTGTTGATGCTTTGGCAAAAGAGAATCCCCCTTGTCAGTGACGTAGCAACTATTATCTTTGGTGCTGATGTGACCCATCCCCATCCTGGGGAAGATTCTAGTCCTTCCATTGCAGCTGTAAGTGAAGCCCTATTGTGACAAAGAAATACCAGAATATATGTTATCTTTTTTTCAAGTTTTACTTTTTTTTTTTTTCTCACTGTGTTTTTCTCCTAGGTGGTTGCTTCTCAAGACTGGCCTGAGGTTACCAAGTATGCAGGATTAGTGAGTGCTCAAGCCCATCGCCAAGAATTGATACAGGATCTTTTTCAAAGTATATCAAGATCCCCAAAGGGGACTGTCTCTGGTGGCATGATCAGGTATGGTCTTTGTTAAGATAAATGAGATGCATTCACTCCTACATGTTTGGATTCCTCCAGATGCACGACTTTTGTTGATTGTGCAGGGAACTTCTCATTTCTTTTCGGAGGGCAACTGGACAGAAACCAGAGAGGATCATATTCTACAGGTTTGTATCCTTTCATGAGCACCTTTTCTGACTGTGATTCCCTGTATATTAAACACTTTTATCACTTTCAGGGATGGTGTCAGTGAGGGACAGTTCTACCAAGTTCTGTTGTATGAACTTGATGCCATTAGAAAGGTAAACTTGATTTGAGTGCATTAGTTTGGTAACTGTCTTCACCTTTATTTTTCTCTGACCACCCTAGCGAAACTATGGATATAGGCCTGTGCATCATTGGAGTCCGATTACCAGCCTCCAGTTACTTTTGTTGTGGTCCAGAAGCGTCATCACACTAGGTTGTTTGCTGATAATCACAATGACCAACGTGCTGTTGATAGAAGTGGAAACATACTGCCTGGTTAGTTCTTAATGTGCCTTTTGTTACACTTTGGGCTTAGCTTGCGTGGATATGTTTTTGGGAATAGGCTATCTTGTATAATCTGTATGCCGTTGAACTTTTCTGAAGTATCTGTGTGCCCTTAAACTTTTCTGAAATAATAGGTACTGTGGTGGACTCAAAGATCTGCCATCCAACTGAATTTGATTTCTACCTCTGTAGCCATGCTGGCATTCAGGTCGGGTTTCCCTGTCTCATCGCTGAATTTCAGTTATTTGTTTTATTCTACACTAACGATGGAATTCCTTTTGGGTTACTTTCAGGGAACAAGCCGCCCTGCCCATTATCATGTTCTGTGGGATGAGAATAAATTTACCGCTGACGGGTTGCAAACTCTCACCAACAACCTGTGTTACACGTAACATTTTACTGCTCCATCCATCTGTTCTTTTTTATTTGAACTTTTTTAGCACCGATTTCTAAACTGAAGATCATCCTTTTCAGGTATGCTAGGTGTACTCGCTCAGTATCAATCGGTAAGCCCGACTTGACATTGAGTTTAATTTCTTGATCATTACCCACCTTCCGTTGACGTAGGTTGGGGTGGTAATATTATGAAACAGAATGTTGACCGTTGTTTGGTTTTGTTGCAGTTCCTCCAGCATACTATGCTCACCTGGCAGCCTTCCGAGCTCGCTTTTACATGGAACCGGATACCACTGACAGTGGGTCTATGGCGAGCGGTGCCACGACAAGCCGTGCCCCTGCACCAGGGGCGCGCAACACCAGGCCTGGTGTTGGGAATGTTGCTGTGAGGCCATTACCTGCCCTCAAGGAAAACGTGAAGCGCGTCATGTTCTACTGCTAAGATTGACGCTGCGCTGATGCTGTGAGCAAGCAATTATACCTAAGACTGAGTATTTTTCCAAGTACCTGCACTGTTAATGGTGATGCTGGCACACCGTTATGCGCTGCCGAAGTTAATAATCAGAGCTGTGAATTGGAGCTACCTTTTTATATTGAACTATATGTATGGTATTGTGAACTGGTTGCGGTAACTTTGTATGCCGCGCTTATTAAGATGGGTTTGTCGTGGATTGGATTGCACTATTGGAGGCGTTATGTGTGTGTCGGTACTAGTTGGTGAGCACTTGCGTCATGGCATTTTGGTTACCCGCGATATATCCTGCCTGGTCTGGTTCAGGGATTCAACTCAGTGCGTTTGGATGCCTGCATAAACGCTGAGCTTGTCTCCTGCCATGCAAAAGTAACCAGTGAACATTATTGTATCATATGCCTCGAATTGAAGGTAGGAACCTTTGCAATTTTGCATCGTCAGGGGTGGCGTCACCGTGGACATTATTTTTTATAGATGATAATTGCAGCTCATGTTCTTCAGCAGCAGCAGTAGACGAATTCCTCATATATTATACTCCGAAAATGTATGTGATCATGACGCAGGTGTTAGTTATCATGTTCATCTGTTGACTACCAATAGCCGCCGGCTGTCTGTCGGTCTTGGCCTTGAATTGGGAGCAGCCGGCTGCCTTGTTCCTCACTGGATGTTTCTCTTTCCTTTCGTTCCATCATCATCTCCCAATCTTTGGCACCTGCACCTGCATCCGCACAATAATTAATATAATACTAGTGTCATCGATCGGATCAGATTAACTAAAATACTAGTGGGCTACCCCATAGTAGAGTAGAGTAGAGTGTGGTCACTGCACTGATCGATCGATAATCACTGCACTCCACTATAAATGAGCCTCCTTCAGTCCATTTCTCCTCACTCGCTCATCGCTTTCCTTTCCTCGAATTATTGTTATCAGCTAGAAAGAAAGCCACCCATATGGCCATGGCGACGACGACCACGACGGAGCTGGCCGCCGCCGCCACCACCACCACCACTATTCCTCTGCTGACTCCCTACAAGCTGGGCGAGTTCCAGCTCCAACACAGGGTGGTGCTAGCTCCACTAACTCGTCAACGCTCCTACGGCAACGTCCCACAGCCCCACGCCGCCGTGTACTACTCCCAGCGCGCCACCCACGGCGGCCTACTCATCACCGAAGCCACAGGCGTCTCCGACACAGCACAGGGCTACACGGACACTCCCGGCGTGTGGACTTCCGAGCACGTCGCGGCGTGGCGACCCATCGTCGACGCCGTCCACGCCAAGGGCGCCTTCTTCTTCTGCCAGCTCTGGCACGTCGGCCGCGTCTCCACCACCGCGTTCCAGCCCGGTGGAGCCAAACCCATCTCCAGCACCGACCGTGGCGTGCCGCCACAGGTCAGCCACGACGGCCACGTCGAGGAGTTCTCCACGCCGCGGAGGCTGGAGACGCGCGAGATCCCCGCCGTCGTCGATGACTTCCGTAAGGCGGCTCGGAACGCGATCGACGCCGGGTTCGATGGCGTCGAGGTCCATGGCGCCAACGGGTACATCATCGAGCAGTTCCTCAAGGATAGTGCCAACGACCGTGACGACGAGTATGGTGGGTCGCTCCAGAACCGTTGCCGCTTCGCGCTCGAGGTCGTCCGTGCCGTGGTCGGCGAGGTCGGCGCCGGTCGCGTCGGTGTTCGCTTGTCGCCGTTCACGGACTACATGGACTGCCATGACTCTGACCCTGAGGCTCTGGCGACCTACATGGTGGAGAAGCTCAGTGAGATCGGTGTGCTCTACTGTCACATGATCGAGCCGAGGATGGCGATCGTTGATGGGCGTCGGCAGATCCCGCACCGGCTCCGGCCGTTCAGGGAGAAGTTCACGGGCACCTTCATCGCCGCCGGTGGGTATGATAGGGCGGAGGGGAACAAGGTGGTGGAGGAAGGGTACACGGACCTCGTCTCCTATGGCAGGCTGTTCCTCGCCAACCCGGACCTGCCACGGAGGTTCCGGCTCCCCGACGCGCCGCTCAACAAGTATGATCGCAACACCTTCTACACCTCCGATCCCGTCGTCGGATATACCGACTACCCATTCCTCGACGACGGCGCCGACGCTGACAAATAAATGATGAGTTTGTTGCCACGCCGCCCGCACCATCCCCCGCCGTTCACATACGCATGTGTTTGTTGCTCTTCGATCAATTCCGCCTTTTGCTGCTGCCTCGATCCATCGTCTTGTCCTCTGCATATGCTGCTTTCTAGTTTGTATTCATGCCAATGCCATGGCCAATTTCTACAGGGAATGGAAGGCAGGGGGTGCAAATTAAATAAAATTAAGCTTATCCCGAACAGTGATTTTTCAAGAGAATGATTAATTTTTTCAAAACACGGTATAGCTCAGCTGGCGGATCTTGTTGGGATTGACAAATGTGAGCAGAGTACCCATGCTGCATGTTAATATGATACTGAAAATGGCTTCGCTGGAGGTGCATTGTTGATTTTGTTATAATAATAAGCTACACGTACGGTGCTGAAACAATGCACCAATAAGCAAAAGAAAACGAAAAGAAACAAAAAAAAAAAAAAGAGCACAAATCTCCATGAGATTGCTTTAGATTCTTGCTTTCAATAAAAAAACAATCGAAAAGATTGACTGGAAAAGCAATATATTGTAGGCAACGTCCTTTTCTTAAAATTTTGGCACCAATCGTCCTAAAGCAGCTAATTAAAGAAATTCCGGTCCCGTCTGGGCTCAGCCCGTCCAAGCACAGCCCCGGCCCACAGGTTCAGCCCATCCGTGTCCTTGTGTTAATCCGTCGGAGGAGACGGCGTCGCGACCAGGGACCAGCGCCATCGCTGGCTTACTTCTCCCCCGATCCATGCAGGGCGCGCCCGCATCTGAACATATTCTTCTCTTGCGGTTCTCAACTACGAAGAAGAAGGCAAGCACGGCGACGGAGAACGCCGAGAAGACGCCGGCGGCGACCTTGACGGAGGCGTGGATGCCGGCGAAGTCGAAGGGCGGCGGCAGGGGGGTTTGTCTGGCCGTAGGCCACCACGGTGCCCGGCACATCCGTGGCGTAGGCGCGCAGGTAGTAGGAGCTCGAGCCGAGAGGACGGACGTCACGCTGCTGCTGCCTGCCGTCGTGGCGTAAACACCTACTGGGTGACCTTAAACTGGCTTACTGGCATGCCTTGTCCTCGCTGACGTCGTCGTTGGACTTGCACCATCCGGGTCCTTCTGGCTCGCCGGCGCGTAGCACAGCTTCACCTTCATGTTCTAGTACGCGGCGTATGTGTGTCGATCTCACAACTTATGTGCTCCCTCCGTGGGGGTGTTTGACTCGTAGCCGGCCGGAACGCCCCACCAAAGCAGTCAGAAGAAATCAAATTGATGATGGGAAGGCACACCATGCCGGCACTGTTGGCCTGCTTGTCGGTGGTGACCTTGTCGCCACCGTCGCCGAGCCTATGCCCCATCGAGGACGTGCATGGAGGCAACGCCGGAACTTGTTGCATGCTGCAGCACACAAGAAAATGGGATATATTGGGGGAGGAGGGCAGTGGAGGTCTCGGCCAAACGTCTGCCCTTGCTCCGGGAATGGTCGCCGCCATCTATTCAACGAATGGAGGTGAGAGCCGATCGACTTTGGCTTTGGTCAGGGCTGGACTTGGGGCTGGGTTGGATGGACTGGGCCTAAGTGCGACCAAGACATGAAATAAACCAAAACAAGTTTAATTAATTAAATTAAATCATCTGCTTTGAGATGCGTGCAATTTTTAAAAAGAGGACTACCGGAGCAGAAGCCATATTGTATTCATTATATTTCTTGTCCTCCAAACAACCCTGTCCTCTTTTTTCAAAGGATACTTATATGGTGTTCATTAGCTTAAAAAAATCAAAACAAGACTGCAAAGTTCTTGCCACAAAAACTCAACACAAAACTAGTTCTTGTCAACAAAAAAAAAAAAAAAAAAAAGCAAGGCAGACATCCCCAAAGTCTGGGAGTAGTTGCCTGCCTGTCCATCCTTCTTCAATCTACTATACTTATGAAACCATGAGAAATTCGAATCAATGCAAACTCCTTTTTTTTCCCCCTCCAAAGTCCAAACTAAGTGCACGGTTTTCTCCTCCACCAACCCACTTTTTTTTTTTCAAACAGAAATCAGCTTTTTTTAAGGGGAAAACAGAAATCAGCTGGGGGAACGATGGATGGACACGCATCTTTTGTCAGTGTTTCTTGGCATGTTGTGGCGGTATCAAGCCCAGAATAATGCTAAATGGTCTTGCTCATGGCCCAATCAAAAATGGGCCGCCTACTGGCTAAATAAACAAAATAAGGCCCATCTTTCTTTGTCTAAGAAAAATGATGCCGTTGGGCAGGCAATTTTTTTCTCGAATACGCAAAAGATTTGCGCATCATTGCATTTAAGAAGAGAGTTTTTACACACGCGACCAGGCGCGTTCAGGAGGATTAGATTTACAATGAGCTTTGCCTCCCTAGACTTATGCTTCTAAAAGCGATTACTCACTAATGAGACAACTAAGGTTTCGCGCTCCGGCTTCAATCCAAAGATCGGCGGTGTGCTTGACTAGGGCTAGCAGCGGCCGGTAGTGGCGGCTTGGTTTCTGAAACACCTGACGTTCCTCTCCTTCCAGATCAGCCAGGCCACTAGCGCGAAAAGGGTGTCGGCTCCTTTCGTCTTGTCCCCGTGCCATCTCTGCCGCCAACGGTCCCACCAGTCCAACAACGAGGCGTCCCCCACTAGCGAGTAATCAGCTCCGAGGACCGCCAGAATCGTCCACCACACTTGTCTGGAGAAGGAGCAGGCAGCGATGATGTGTTCGATGGTCTCCGGCTCTTGGTCACAGAGGAAGCAGTTGTCGTTCGCCTGGAGCCCATGGCGCACTCTCCTGTCTGCCGTCCAATGTCGCTCCGCACAGCCGGCCAAAGGAAGATCTTCACTCTGAGGGGTGCCCATGTCTTCCAGATCCTCGAGCAACCTAGGATCGGATGTGATGGCATCTGCAGGGCGTCGTAAGCTGACTTGGAGGAGTATCTCCCATCCTGGGTCCACCTCCACACCAGTCGGTCTTCTCTATCGCTCAACTGTATTTGCTCGACTAGGTCCCAGAGCCTCAGGTAATCGTGGATGACTGGTATGGTGATGCCGCCCGTAATTTGCCTGGCCCAAGCCCGTCCTTGCAGCCCCTCGGCGACCGTCGTGGTGGCGATGCGTCCACGGCTGACAAAGTCCAACACGGACGGCGCGATGTCCCGGACAGCGCGTCCCTGTATCCAACGTCCAGTCCAGAACAGTGTGGATTGTCCGTTCCCAATCTCCGTGAAGGTGGATGAATCGGAGAAGGACTGGACTTCCTTGGAGACTTTCAACGGTAGGAGGTGAGGTGCAGGTCCGGGACAACAAGTCCCCTTTGCAATGGTGGAGGTGGACAGGTCGGGACATCCCCCAAGGTCGGTGGACCGGCATACCGTAGGCCATGCAACCATGCACTTCCCTCGGACGGAACCTTCTTTCCCGGTCCAAAGGAAACGCCTGCAGATGCTGTTTATCTCGTCCAACGCCCAGGGGGGGAGGCCGTCTGCCGGCAGGCAATTTGATTGATGATGGAGGATAATCAAGCTCTAGAGATGTTGAAACACCCTAGAACAACAAGAAGGGATAGCATAGTGCTCCGGACCTTAAAATCTTGTATGAATGAAGAGAAAGATACAAAACTCAGAGCACACTCTTTTCAAACTACCATACTGTGAACTGAGTGTAGCTTAGATGTCTAGCTTTCTTATGGTAAAACCTATCCATCCGAGTTTAAGTCCTTGACTTAATAATACGGGTACGCTCGCACTTGAATTTGTTTCAGAATTTGGCACCGTTAGCTGTTCCTTTAGCAGTAAATTAAACCTCGTGCTTTGTCGATAGCAAGGTGTGTGTCAATGGTCTCGTCAACGATGAACATATTAGGTGTGTACCTTTTTTGTGATGTAGCCCCTATGTAGCTCATGAATTTATTAGAACTGAATTCACTAACTTATCCCTTCACTTGTACCTTGGGCATTATCTACCCCTCGGTCCCCAACGCCTCAAATCCACACCATCTTCTTTGCAGGCACCACCACTGCATGCTCTCTTGTACAACCCTAGGCTAAATCTTTATGATGTTGGACAGGAGTTCATCCTTGTGCTTGCTTGCATCACCTCCATTTGGATCCACCGAGGTTCTCCATTTGCCCTTGTCCCTTGTCTGAATGCGGCAGTTAATGAGGTCATCGATCAAGCTCACAACTACATCGTTGCCAATGGTCTTTGAACCCGTCGACCCCCTCCTCTTTCCCATCAAGGGGATATCGATTGGAATTGGTTGAGCTGGCTGAGAGTGGAGGGTACAAGGACCTTTTTGCAATTTGTTTTTCCAAATGCTACACCTTAACCACGTGTATACCACGTGCCCCTAAGGCCTTTACCATGTATGTGGCAGAGTCATCGCTCATTGCTGGTGGCAATTACTCCCTCCGTCCCAGAATTGAAGTCGTTTTGGGATTCAAGATTTGTCCCGCAATTGTTGACGTTTTAGACCGGCATACACCTCTGAGCACTGGCAAAGTAGCATCAAGTTGTCACTTCTCAAATGAAAAATGGAGATTCCAAGCTGTTGATGCCTCTGTGGTGTGAAAAGTTGAGTAGAATATAACCGGAGGGCTCATCCCAAAGCTCTGCATCGCGTCAGCTGTTGTCCACTCGTCAGCATGTCTGCACTGTGCATAGGGGCGTCAGGGTCATTTCCCTTGCTCATTGGTAACTGTGACCAGCTCTAAAACGTCAACTAATTAGGGACAGATGGAGTATATGAATGGCAGCTACGTACGACACCCGTATAGATCGATCCCCGATCCAGATGTATGAAAAAAAATGTTGATGAACCTAGCTATGTGAGAAGGTGAAAAAAAGTTTAACAACCCACACCACGTACAGATTACTCAAAAATAAATTTGCCTCAGTGTTTCAGATGGCCCAGTTCAGCAAAACTTGGATGCACTGTAGTAGGTACAGTGCGAATTAGGCGAACCAGGAAGTTTGCGACAAGTGTTCCAGTAAAATGTTGGGCTGCTTATATTATTGTGGGGTAGGAAATTAAGACATGCGCGTGTAGTATAATATATAGGCCTGTGAAATGATATATAAAATCACATGCACACACATGTGATGTGTTGCTCAAATGATATATATGTTGGCCCGGCGGGCCCTACATGCATGCTATAATACTACTACTCAAAAGTGTCTCGGTTTGTTAATTGAGGCGTCAAGATCAGTCTCAAAGTTAATAAAGGTAGAGCTATGTATGTAAATTATTTGAGCTCAGTGGAATGCGGCCAGAAACCAAAATCAAATAAGATGGTGTGGCCATTGCCCTTTGGTTAGGGTCAGTAGCCGGTTTACTTGCTTAATTTCATTTGTTGGTTTGAAAACGAATTAAATAATTTTACCTAAATGTACATCCATTTTATCGGTTCCAAATTATAGATCGCTCTAATTTTGTGGCGTGTGGTGTCAAGTTTATCTTACCTTAACAAAAAGATTAAACAATATTCGTCCTATAATATACATATAGAATAGAAATAAATAAACTATGTATCAAGGTATAAATAACTAATTAATTAATATGGCGTGGTTTAACAAAACTATGTGTGTGGGCGTTTTTTCTAAAAATAATTTGATAAACTAGTTTTTTTTTGTCTTAGAACAAAACCAAAAGGCCTAAATATAATTTGGAAGTTCAGTGTGTATACATATATAATTTTTTTGTTTATTCATATATTTTACTAGTAGGAGACTCCCCGTTACCCGCGGGTATGAAAAAAAAAGAATATAAATGAATTAGGATGTTAAATCACTAAGAATTAAAATAGAAAACAAAAAAAATCAAAACTTTAAAATTACCTCATGTGATGAACTAATTATCTGATTGCATGTCGCCACAATAAAATAATAAATGGAGTGTCAAAAATAATAATTTTCTAAGCTCATATATATCTTCTCTGATAGAAAGAGAAACTTTTAGAAGCATCCATGGAAAGAAAATTTTCTCTGGCCAAGTCAAAAAGAACAATCTGGTTTTATTATTGGTGCACCGATTGATTCAAAGATTCAAAAGTATCTGCATGCTAGAACACACGAGATCATGGTTGGACTATGTCCATATTTGAAAGATCACTCTCGCCCTCTTCGGATTTCTTCTCTCCTGCGCTATCAATTGAACAATTGCGGTGCCTCTACTGACTATTTATAAGACTTACGGAGTTGATCATCAGTTATTGCAACACTCCAATTGCAAGGAGATTTATGGTGAGGAAGAGTAATAGAACTCATGGTTATTACATAGATGAAATTCGGGAGAGGCATGCAAAGCAGCAGTGCCTATTCGGTTTAATGCCTATTTTTAATGCAAAGCTATTTTTGGTTGGAACTGTACAAAATGGTTCTCAAGCATTTCAATCATTGCGGATAGGAGAGGAAGAGATAGGTGATGACAATTTCTTAGACTAATGATATCAATCAATGGATTTGTTGGGCATGTGAAGAGGTATACCCGAGACGATGGGACATCATGCATGCAGGGTTGAGCGGATGGTGGTGCCCTCATGATGACGTGGCTTCATGAAATCGTAGAGAAATAGGATAGTGGGTGTTAGTGGAGCTGCTGAGGTGTCGTAAAATACTTTGCGTGAGAGAACGGTTTTAGCGGGAGTTCCCTATATAGATGTAGTAGATTATTTACTAGGTAGCTAGGTACACACCGTTGGTGGTGGGGCACTAGCAGCCTGGACAGATCAATCGTTTGTGTGTCATATATTTATCATCACACCATTCACACTTGGTGATGGACCAGTTTCTTAAAAAAAAGCACACACACACTTTTGGTGATGGATCAGTCAGGACGGCGAAGGTACAGATGATTGATGGAGATGGTGAGGAGAGAAATGGATCGGAAGGCCCAGAGTAGGAGAGAGACCATATTTATGGATATATCATTTTGAAAATAAAGAATATATGACGCGAGGTAGCAAAAAGGTTGTCGTCGACCGACCATATGTACGTCTATAGACTTTACAGAAACTGTGAAAGATAAATAAATATAAATATATTTATGTAATGTCTCCCGCCTTAATTTGTTTTCTATTAACATTTGATTTCTTTTTCATTCCGTTGCATGCAGTGCAGTGTTCTCAGGTCAGCCTCAGTGGAGAGTTTCACTACGACGTTTCAGTGTATATACAAAGCCAGCTTGCAACAGACATTATTGATAAACATGGGAGGGAGAGGAGTCATCATCAGGGTGTGCTCAACTACTGTGGAAACGTTCTTTATTTGGGCCTGCATTAACCATTGGCGGCCACCCTTGGAAATGCCCGCTCTGGCACCCACATAATGTAGCCATGAAATCAGTGGTCAGCAGAACCGCCTCTAACTTTTTAACCACTATAATCAAAGATTAGAGTTACGTACCTAGCATTATAATACCAAATAAATAAATAATGTCCCACCTTCATTAATTTGTTTCTATTAACATTTGATTGTTTTTATTCCGTTGCATGCAGCGCACACGTTTTTGTTGTTGCTTGTTATTATGATCGAATAATATTATATGAATATATATACTCGACGAGAGGTAGCCGCCCAAAGGTCGTCGTCCACCCCGGCCGTCGTCTATAAAAGTCATCACCGGCCAGGCACTGTGTGCAGCACCGGTACCGTACCAGTGGGGATTGAAGGGAAGCAAATAAGGCAAGGCTAGGTACGACGACGACCTTTACATATATATATATATATATACCAACGACCTCGCCGGCCGGCCGGCCTCGTCCATATCCAAGTGTGTCGACGGTGATCGATCGATCACTCGAGACGACGACGACGATGGGCAGCGTGGGGAGTGGAGGCTGCGGATGACAGTGGCGTGAAGGAGTTCCTGGAGCGATGCGAGCCCTCCGGCGACGCCGCCTACGGCGAGCTCAAAGCGCTGCTGGCGCGCCTCCACGACCCGGCCACCAGGCGCGACGCTCGCCTATTCCTCTCCGCGCTCCGCCGCCACCAGCAGCAGCAGAGCTCGTCGGCCGCCGCCGGCGGCGACCCAACACACGAGCACTTCTTCCGGCGGTTCGGCTTCCGCATCCAGGAGCTGCTCCTCCAGGACGCCATCACCGCCTCCACCTTCGTCCTTTCCACCAACACCGCCGCCGCAGGTATATATAGAATCAAATCATAGTGTGTATAAATTCTTGATTTCTTTTCTTTTCTTGTTTTGGAAATAGATATACTCCGTAATTAATCTCCGTATATATTATTATTATACAATATAATAAGATAAGATGACAGAACAAACTACAATATCATCATCATACTATATACGAACTAGCTAGTAGTAGTAAACAATTAATGGTGCAATGGCCGTGTAGTAGCCGACACCGACAGGTTATTATCATATCATCAGTTGCTTTCACTCGATCACTAGGTAATTAATACTCTTTGTACTCCTAACACACACAATGATGAAAAACACACGGCAAGACCAGGAGTATACTAACAATGAAAACATAACTTATTACTACTAACACACGCAATAAAAAAATGCATGCATGTATATATGTATCACACACACACTGTATTGCAACTGCAACACACGTACGGTAACGCAAGTATATACAGTGGTCGAGAGATGTGAAGACCCAGAGAAAATTAATTCGATCGATACGGTCTACGGGTAAATAATACTATATATATTGGGACTAATTATTGGCAGGCATTGCCACGTTACTTTTTTTTTTTTAATGAACTGGTGGGGCGGCCGGAGCCCCTACAGGAGTTTATTAAACGGTAAGATTATTAAAACAACATTACAGCGTAGCAAACCAAAGTAGGATTGCCACGTTACTTCCCGCCATACAAAATTCCAGCGCCTCTGTACTTGGCACGTTACATTCTCTTTGTATTTTTCTTCTTTTGATTGCATGTGGGGGCGGTGCTTTGCTGGTACACCAACTTGTTTTTTCTGTATAGAGCTAAGCTTAGGAGCCGTTAAACCTCTATCGGCTCTCTGTCCCCTTTATATATACCAAAAAAAAAAAAAAAAAAAAAAAGGACATAAAAAAGGTCGTTTGGAGTCGTGCCAAACGAAGCCTGTATATAGCAAAAGTCATTGCATGAAACACCTCATTGAAAGAGAAAATTATAGCTAATAAGTGGGTACAATCCAATAATCTGAGGTTGCTTGTGTTTTCAATAATTGAAGGTGGAGTAGGAAAATTACGACTAAGTGGGATCAAAGTCAATAATAATCTAAGTTTGCTTGTCTCTTCGACCAATTGTGGGTGCATCACCACTTGGTTCTTCCTCTGCTTCACCCGTCAACGTACGTATAGACACCGTCACAAACATATGATAAAACCATGCATATTAATTTGACAAAGGCTGAAAGCATGATAGTCCACACTTGCATAATAAGATATATATATATAGTTTCATTAATTAAGATCAAGACTTCCAAATCTGAAAATCGGATGGACAACCACACTGTCACCATTTATACCTCACAAGTCACAATCCCTTCCATGGCGATGAAGTGAGATGCAACATTTCTGGGTGATAGAGAGAACAAAATAAGTCCAAAATCCATTATTCGAATATACTACTCTGATCCTTTGGTCTTGAAGAAAAGGACACATGTGCCCTATTATTGTTTTAATTCTTCACAATGTATATATTGATTGGACAAAAGCAAACAATTGCGCCTATACAGTGCTAGAATTACAATCTTCCCTGGAGGGTGTATCATTTTAGCAAAACCTAGCTACCTATATAATAGGAAAAAACAAAGCATGCTGCTGCCCTTAATAACCAACAAAGGTAATAATTAAGCTTTAGCACGCTCTATCGAAAAGTAAAAAAGAGGAGGAATATTATATTTGTTTCAACGACAACAGAAAGGGAGATCCGTATCGGACCTGGATCAGTGTGAAAAGGATCTCAAAGATGCCTCCTTTTCCCTACTCACCTAACCACGTACGCACCGACGCACGTACTAGTACGCCAGTGAGATGAGCCGAGTCTCCTTTTTCTTTCGAAAATTGTGGAACACATTAAATTCAGTTAGGAGTTTTTTTTAAAATAACAAAAAGTATAAATTTATATAGGCAACCGTAAGAAGTTTTTGTTAATAAAGAATATCACATCTGATATATTCAAGTTTTTTCTTCAAAAGACCAACGAGCATTTTCTTTGAGAGTGTAGAATAGGACGCATACACTCTACACTAACACCATATGCAAATATATGCGAATGGGTCCATACTCCACAGTCCACACACATGCAAATTAAGAAATAGGTCGGGGAGGTTCTACCCTCCCGTGTGTACAACTTGTATGCGTGCGTGTCACTACTTTTCTCCAAATGATCTCTCGAAAAACGCTTTATGACACCATGACCTTTCACACCAATTCTATAGCATTCAGTGTACTTTGTGGAGACTTGTTTCTTAAGGTCAAAGGGGGATAGGAAGGAGATAAAACAATTTTTAATCAATTTTATGATATATTATGGTTTAAATTATAGCGTAGTAGTAGTGCGAACTGCAACAAAAAAAAAAAAAAAAATTATGGGCTTATTGGGATCAAGATCGGGCCATAGCTTGAGTGGAACACTCGAGGTGGAGGAGCGGCCGGTTGTGGGTCTCACGATTCCCATCGAGGCTTTACCCCTGGATCACCACGCAGGGGCGAAGCTAGCTATAAGCTAGTGGGCGCAAATGCACCACCCAAATTTTGTAGAAACAATGGTTTTATCTGAAATTTCACTATATACGCACCACCTATAAAGAAGTCATCTTGCACCCCATGCACACAAGCAAGTGCACCACCCTCTAATTTGCTTAGCCACTATCACCAGTGCAACTCACTCACGTGGAGCCACAAAGGGATAGCGACTTACCCATCACCTTTAGAGTTTTGGATGGTTTCGGTGATCACTTTCGATTTTTGTTTGTTGTAGGATCCGTTTGTGTTTAAGGGGTCTCAATGCATGTGTGTGGCGTGGTGTTGATGTGTGTCTGTACATGAACAAATGCTACAACTACAACTTAACCTAGATGGGAGGCGTCGAAAAAAATTATGGGCCTATTTGTTGCCAAACGGGGGCTATATATATTGGAGGTTTAACACTCTAATTTTATTCTATACACTGCCATATGATGATATGCCTACAAATTGTTGTACTCCTTCCGTTATAAATTATAAGTCAAAATGACTTATAATTTAGAACGGGTGAGTAGCTATTTATTACAATCATCACACGTACAAAAAAAAAAAAAAAAAAAAAAAAAAAAATCTCAAGGCAAATCTGGTTAACCTGCGGTAAGGTAAAACCAGGTAAAATTATTTTACTTGTTTACCCCAGTGACCCTCCTCTCCCACACCGACCCCCGCGTGCCTTCCTTCGTCGTCGACGGCGGCGTCGCCTCGTCGGCCCGGCCCACCACCGCCTATAAAGGCCCCCTCCCCGCCATTTTCTTTCCACCTCACTCTTCGTCTCCTCCCAGCTAGAACCATCCATCCATCTCCCCCACTCACGATCTCCAGAGATCAATCCGATGGCGGCGGCGCCGGCGGCGGGCGAGGACAAGGACGTCGACGCCTTCCTCGCGGAGTGCACGCCCTCGGGCGACGCCGCGTACGGCGCCGCCAAGGCCGTGCTCGAGCGCCTCCACGCCCCCGCCACCCGCCCCGCCGCGCGCCGCCTCCTTGGCGCCGTCCGCCGACGCTTCGCCGCCTCGCGCGCCGCGGGGGAGGAGTGCTTCCGCACCTTCCACTTCCGCATCCACGACGTCGTCCTCGACCCGCACGTACAAGGTCCTGCTGCCTCTACTACACCCATTGCTTCTCATGTATCTCTCATCCGCCGCGCCACAGCCACAGCCACAGCCACAGCCACAGATTTGCTGCCGTTATCGTCAGCTTTGGTTGAATTTGGACTGCAATCCGCGATCTGCTTTTCATCAAATCTTGCAGGAACGTCACTTTCCGTGTACATTTTACGGCCTGTCACCACTCGCTAGTAATCTGTGGTAAAATCTGCCCATAGTTTTCATTTTCGTTGTAAAGAAAAAAAAGAATCTTGTGATACCTCCACTACCCGCTACTTTTTGTTGTGACTACTAGTTTCAGTACCACCGGACCCATGGTTTTTCGTCAGAAAACAACTATATCTTTGTATGTAAGAATATATATAAGAAAAAGAGTGGAATTATGCCTACAGTACAGTACCCATAGGATCATGGACCATGTGGCCGGCGCCTAATAATAATGCTACCGAACCATGTGGCCGATGCATAATGTTGTCGTCTGCCACAGGGATTTATGTGTACACTTTTATGTGTACTACACTTCTGGAAAGATCTAGTTTCCATGCTCGTTATCCAGGGAACAATATGCTTTGGTTGTTGAGTAATTTAGATTATCTGTTTGTCTACTGCACATAAAAGGCAACTGTTTCCTTCATCTGTCTGTCAGTCTTTTTTTTTTTTTTTTGGGTAACTTATTTGCTTTAAATGGCATCAGCCTTGTCTTCAGAATTTTCCATTATATAAATATGTGCCCCTCGTGCAAGGCATATTTGTCAGGATGATTCACTCTTACTACATTGAATTAGAAATGTCAGTTGAGTATCTCTTGGAATTCCCACTGGACAAGCTTGCATTTTAATATGTTTTACTTGATTTGCTTATATTGCATTGAGAAGGGATTTGTTGCATTGGAATGATTATAATTTATTGGATTGTAACACTAGTCCATTACCTGATGGGAGGTCTATCGTTGTCATTTGGGTGTATGAACTGTTGTCTCTTGTTGGCTTTGTCCCAGTGACAAAAGCTTCCAGTATATCAGCACACACATTCTACCAAGGATCTGGCACACCTGGTTTTATTATAACAAATTTATAAACTGCCTCTAGGTTTCCAACAAAGGAAGAAGCTCACAATGATGGAGATACCAAGCATCTTCATTCCTGAAGATTGGTCTTTCACTTTCTACGAGGGCCTCAACCGTCATCCAGACTCCATTTTCAGGGATAAGACAGTAGCTGAGCTGGGATGTGGCAACGGTTGGATATCCATTGCTCTTGCAGAAAAGTGGTGCCCTTCAAAGGTTGACCGTTCTTTTCTGTGCACATTTTTTTTTTTTTTGTACCTTAATTCCTCATTTGTAACGTAAGCTGATCTGGGAGCACTTTTACACGGCATTTGTCCATGTTATAAGATGGGGATTATGAGCTTCTGACTTGCTTAGTGCCCTTCAAAGTTTTATTCGCATTCAGCTTGACATGACCCTGTCATTTAATCCTAACTAAATATTTTGTTTAACAAAAATTCTTTGAAGGTCTATGGTCTGGATATAAACCCAAGAGCTGTGAAGATTGCATGGATAAACCTGTACTTGAACGCATTAGATGACGATGGTCTCCCAATATATGATGGGGAGGGGAAAACATTGCTCGATAGAGTTGAATTCTATGAATCAGATCTCCTTTCTTACTGTAGGGACAACAAGATAGAGCTTGATCGCATTGTTGGATGTATACCACAGGTACAGTCAAGAGTCAATTGTTCCCATGTTTGGTGAGATGAAATGAAAGAAGGAAAATATTTACTTTCACGATATCTTTATTTTAGATTCTCAACCCAAATCCAGAGGCAATGTCAAAGATTGTAACAGAGAATTCAAGTGAGGAGTTCTTGTACTCCTTGAGTAACTACTGTGCTCTTCAGGTTAGTTGGAGGATGTCTTTCATATATTAGTCTCTCGATCAAAACAAATGCAGTCAAATGCATGAAACCTAAGCCATGCTATTTAATTTAATTATATATAATGTTGTCTTAGTTATAATGTTGATCTGGAGTTTTGGATCAGAGCAAATCTATTTATGCACTCTTTACCTTGTAGCTACATTTTTGGCTGTGTCCATTGAGGCAATAGACATCTAAACACCATGTTAAGTGTATGGCATGTTGTTTCTCGAAATGGTATATGTGAAATTTATTGATAAAGTACTTGCAACTGCAGCAATGCTATTTATTTATGTTGTGGTTCTAAGATCCATGCAAGTTGAATATCTTTGAACAATTTTGGATGTATTGAATCCTCTTTCATAATTGAAGTTAACAGTGTTTTCTAGAAAAAAAAATGTTAGGACAACATGCTGCACGTAGGTTTCCTCTAGTCATCAATATTTACTTAAACTGTTGTTCTAATTTCCTTGTTTCCTGACATTGATATCTTTCTGCATCCAGGGTTTTGTCGAGGACCAGTTTGGCCTTGGGTTGATTGCACGGGCAGTGGAAGAAGGGATATCTGTCATAAAGCCTTCCGGTATTATGGTATTCAACATGGGAGGTCGGCCAGGACAGGGTGTCTGTGAACGTCTATTTCGACGGCGTGGATTTCGCATCACTAAGCTCTGGCAAACCAAAATTATGCAGGTAGTAAGGCTGTGGCACACTAGAATATTTTCCACGTCTATAGTATTTTCTGGTTTCGGTCTTCTAGGGCCTATAGTTTCATCTATTTCTTGATGCTTTGTTTTGTTCAGCATCGTTACTAATTAATTGTTTTGCTTGCAGGCTGCTGACACAGATATTTCAGCTTTGGTTGAAATTGAGAAAAATAGCAGACATCGCTTTGAGTTCTTCATGGATCTTGTTGGGGATCAGCCTATCTGTGCTCGCACAGCCTGGGCATACTTGAAATCTGGTGGCCGCATTTCACATGCTTTGTCTGTGTATAGCTGTCAACTTCGCCAGCCCAACCAGGTTTCTTTGTGTTCCCTAATGATTTCTAAGAGTAATAATGTGACAGTTGGAATAGTACTCTGATTATTGAACTTTCAGGTGAAGAAAATATTTGAGTTTCTTAAAGATGGATTCCATGAAGTCAGCAGTTCCCTTGATTTATCGTTTGACGACGATTCTGTAGCTGACGAAAAAATTCCCTTCCTAGCATACCTTGCTAGTTTTCTGAAAGAGAATAAGTCAAATCCATGTGAACCACCAGCTGGATGTCTAAACTTTAGGAAACTTGTTGCTGGATTTATGAAGAGCTACCATCACATTCCTCTAACTCCTGATGTAAGATTTGTCTAAATTTGTCTTAAAATCTACAAGTTCTATGTTTCTTGCCTGTGATTCACATCATGGTCATTTTTCTCCTGTCACTAGAATGTTGTTGTGTTCCCTTCTCGCTGTGGCAATAGAGAATGCTCTTCAATTGTTCTCACCGGCGCTTGCAATTGTTGATGAACATTTGACCAGACACTTGCCCAAGCAATGGTTAACATCCTTAGCAATTGAGGTACCTTGCTTACTCTGAATGGTCATGGCTCTGGATGTTCTGCAGTAGACTCAAGTTTTTATGAAATTTCAGGGAAGAGCAGACTGTAATCACGCCCGGCGGTACAGTCACTGTAATTGAGGCACCCGCGCCAATCAGATTTACTGATTGAGTTGATCAGGAAGCTGAAGCCTCAGGTCGTTGTTACTGGCATGGCTCAATTTGAGGCTATCACCAGTGCTGCTTTTGAGAACTTACTAAACGCAACAAAAGATGTTGGCTCCCGGTTGTTCCTGGATATTTCTGAGCATTTGGAGTTGTCTAGTCTGCCAAGCTCTAATGGTGTATTGAAATATCTTGCTGGAAAGACATTACCATCGCATGCAGCTATACTGTGTGGTTTAGTAAAGAATCAGGTGCCTACAATTTTAACACATCAATTATTTCCATTGGTGCACTGGACTGGCATGCTGTTATCTGTTCCATTTGTAATCGCTTTGTCTGATTTTGTGGATTAAACCTGTAGGTGTATTCTGATCTGGAAGTTGCTTTTGCCATTTCTGAAGATGCAACTGTATATAAAGCATTATCACAAACTATTGAGCTATTGGAAGGCCACACTTCTCTGATCAGCCAGCACTATTACGGCTGCCTTTTCCATGAACTTCTGGCATTTCAAATTGCTGACCGGCATCCACAGCAAGAGGTAAAGGGTTTACCTCATCCATAAACCATGCTTACCATTAACTTCCATGTTCAACAGTTCCCGTTTATAATGATTAATGAACCTTCCCCTTAGCATAAGTCAGGTAGTCCTTATCTTCACCTAGTTGGATAGTAGCTACTCAAAATGAACAGCTAAATGTGTAGTGGGACTACTTATTTTGTTTTTTTCAGACCTTAATAATGGTATCCTTTTACTTGTTGCCTTATATATCCTTGCTCTTTTTTCAGAGACAACCTGCAGAAGTGATACCTCAGCAGATGATTGGATTTTCTGATCCAGCTATGTCTACCCTAAAGGATGCTGAATTTTTCGTTCCTAATTCAGCTGAATCCAGCATTATTCATATGGATTTAGATCGCAGCTTTCTGCCAGTACCTTCTGCAGTGAATGCCTCTGTTTTTGAAAGTTTTGTCAGGCAGAACATCACTGATTCTGAAACTGATGTCCATTCCAGCATACAACAGCTGGTGAAAGATAGCTATGGTTTATCAGCAGATGGTGGTTCAGAAATTATCTATGGCAACACCTCCCTAGCACTCTTCAACAAGCTTGTTCTCTGCTGCATGCAAGAACAGGGCACCTTGCTTTTCCCCTTGGGCACCAATGGCCATTACGTCTCTGCAGCAAAGTTTGTGAATGCAAGCACCTTGACTATACCAACAAATTTTGGTACAGGATTCAGGATTGAACCAAATGTTCTAGCTGACACCCTTAAGAATGTATCTCTCGGCCATGGGTGTATATTTCTGGCCCCACGATCAACCCTACTGGTTTCTTGTACAGTGACAATGATATTCAAGAGCTGCTCTCTGTATGCGCTGAATATGGAGCTAGGGTAGTGATAGATACCTCCTTCTCTGGCCTGGAGTACCAAACTGATGGCTGGAGTCAGTGGAATCTGGAAGGATGCCTTTCCTCTTTGAAACGTTCAAAGCCATCATTCTCTGTGGTCCTTCTTGGAGAGCTGTCCTTTGAGCTGACCGCAGCAGGGCATGACTTTGGGTTTGTGATATTGAGCGACTCATCATTGGCTGAGACGTTTCATAGTTTCCCCCAGCTTGAGTCGGCCACACATCACATTGAAGTACACTTTCAAAAAGCTACTGGGCCTTAAGAACGAGAAGGATGAGCATTTCTTGAATCTAATGGTGGAGCAGAAGGAGGAACTGAAGAATCGCGCCAACCAGTTGGTAAAGGTTAGTTCATCATACACTCTGGAACTCTTGTCTGATTCAGTCTATCCTTTTCACATTAGTGCCTGTTGAAGTATGATCAACAGAACGTAGCTGATTATACCCATTTCATTTGACTACATTTAAATATCTGATTGTGACTTGATAAGCACATCTGTCTATGAACTGAATGTTATGTTGTGACTCATCGCCATTTTGTCATTGTACAATGAACAGACTTTGAAGAGCTGTGGCTGGGATGTTGCCGTTGGTTGCGGTGGCATCTCAATGCTGGCGAAGCCCAGTGCTTACATCGGAAAGCCCTTCAAAACTGATGGTTTTGAGCGCAAGCTGGATGCGAGCAACATCAGGGAAGCCATCCTCAGGGCCACTGGGCTCTGCATAAATAGCAGCTCCTGGACGGGGATCCCTGACTACTGCCGGTTCAGCTTTGCTCTGGAGAGCGGTGAATTCGAGCGTGCAATGGGATGCATAGCTCGGTTCAAGGAGCTGGTTCTGGGAGGCAGTGACAAGGCTCAGATGAACGGTGTCTGATGGAGCAGGCTGACACGCTTCTGGGAGGCAATCCATCTGTGTTTGAGAACCTTATGCGCACCTTGGTGCTTTGTAGATTGTTCTGGGTGATGTAGATACCAAACAGCTGCAGCAAGAAATGCCTGCTGTGAATTGAATGTACTGTGCACGGAATGCTGTTCTTGTGAATGAACGGAGAATAAATAAACATGTGGCTCACCAAGATTTTACTGTTTCCATTTCTAGTTTTCTACTAAGACATATACTACCCCACCCCATATACATATTCTGAAAATTCTGAAAACAAAGATGATAGTGAAAAGTTATTTCAGGACCTTGATCAATTTTTTTCATAAAAATTCACTAATTTCTGTAATATAAATTTAGGCCATTAGATTGTCCTTAGACAAGTACTCCTTCTGTCTTAAAATGTTTGTCACTTGTGCTTCCCGAAAACAACTTTAAAAAATTATAGATTAAAAAATATTAATAGTTATCATATATAATTAGTATCATTGGAAATATCTTTGAATCTAGTTTTTTAACAAATTTATTTGAAGATATAAATGTTGCCGCGTATTTTTGTACAAATCGAGTCAAAGTTGTGGCGCGAAAAACCGGCGGCAGACATTTTGGGGACGGAGGAGTAGTTATGACTACGATGTATCGTGCAAATGACATAAATAGAGTATAGGTCGAAATCATTACGGGTTGTCCTGTCGATGGTTTTTGCGGTTGATACTGTTTTGCTGTTAGAGAAAAATATTATACCATTGAAGGTGTCAGGCAGGCAACATGGGCTCAAGCCCCGCCTACTTGACGTGGAGCCCCCCTAAGCCCCACCTTCATTTTTCTCCATAATTACATAGATTAACAGGGCTTAAATGTAATAGGGCTGAGATTAGCCTGACCTAAATTTTTTTTTTTTCAATTTGCTGATAAGTTTAATTAAACATGGCATAATTTCAAATGAATGGGAGAAGGCGGCGAGAATTGGTTTCCAGTCATATATAGTGTAATAATTAATTACTTTTCGAAGATATTATTAATCAATCCAAAATATATACTCATAAAACATGGTTTTCTTGAGGGAGAATTGATTAAGCAAGCAAGAGAAAATAGCAAAAAGATGAAAAAAAAAAACATCAAAGAAAGCTGGTGGGCCTAAAGTAGCAGCCCAAGTAAAGAAGGCATCCACTTCCCATCCTTTCCTTTCCTTGCGCCTCCGTCGCCGCCGACCTGCGCCACCGCAACCGCCGCTCCGGTGTCCGCAGCCCGCTTCCTTCGCGCTTCGTCTCAGGCCGTCAACTCGTGCTCCGCGTCTCAGGCCGTGCTGTGGCAGCATCCAGCAGGTTATTTGTGCTTTATTTCGTATATATTTTGAATCTTTAGTTCGTAATCCATTACTGTTCCATGTTTTGCTAACGCCCAGTACCAATGCTCAAGAATTCTAGGTCAGCCATTGCTTGCTGGTACGCCCCAGCCCCACCTCATCCTGTCCTCTTGTGATGCCATGGTGATTTGGAGTTGCTCTTCTTGTCTCCGAGGATTCATTCACAGAGCGGCGGCATGGAGGAGGTACTACCCACTCTTGTCTCCCAGGGCTCCTGCACCGCCGCCTATCCACCACTTTTTCTTCTCCTCCTCCACTCGACGGCCCACCAAGAAATCTGCCGTAAAGGCGCCAATGCACTCTTCCATTCTTGCGGCAAAGGCGCCAGTGGACTCTTCCAGAGAGCCCTTCTATGTCATCCGCAAAGGGGATGTCATTGGCATCTACAAGACCCTCAGTGATTGCCAAGCCCAAGTCAGCAATTCGGTGAGGACGATATACTGACAAATCATGACTTTTCCTTCCTTTACCAAACACAACAATTGCTATTGCTTGATTTCTTGCTTGTGATATAAAATGTATCCTGCTGCTGCGACATAGGTATGCGACCCTTCTGTCACTGTCTTCAAAGGCTATTCTCTGCGTAAAGAAACTGAGGAATATCTTGCTGCGCGTGGGTTAAGGAACGCTGTCTATTCCATTGATGCAGCCGATGCAAGGGACGAATTGTTTGGCAATCTGGTTCCATGCCCTTTTCAGGTAAACAATGCAGTGCTCTTTGTCTCAGTCACTTGCTATGTTCCCAAAATAGTTTTAGTATTATATATATATCGACGTCGCTTGGCAACTGCCCCTGATTCTCAGGGCCTTGTTTTGTCTCACCCAACTGAGTGTTAAGCTTATCTTTTAAAAGTTATACTTGATTTTTGCATTTTATTTCCACGACATTTCTTGTACAGTACTGATTTATGCAAGTTTCATTTCAGCAACCTGATGAAACCAAACAATCTACTTTGAAAATGTCACAGGAGATGGTAAGAATTTTTTCATCATGACAAGTGTGCATGTATGATCTCTTCTAAAGTGCTCGTGTTGCTACTTGATTTTTTTGCATTTTATTTCCACGACATTTCTTGTACAGTACGGATTTATGTAAGTTTCATTTCAGCAACCTGATGAGACCAAACGATCTACTTTGAAAATGTCACAGGAGATGGTATGATTTTTTTTTTCGTCATGACAAGTGTGCATGTATGGCCTCTTCTAAAGTGCTCCCCACAATACTTATGAATTTGTTATTATCTTGTATCATTTTCTGAAGGAAATCAGATTGTCACAGCATCTCAAAACTGCTGATCTGAAAACATTACCTGATAGTGAGGTGAGTATATAAATATTCTTACTTCTGGCTGCTTGCCTGATTTGTTCTGTACTTATGTAGTTATGGGCTGATGCCTGCATGTATATTTGTGATGCACCTTCACTGTTTTGGAAATCTTGAGCTCTTTCCACCATTGCACTCTTATCTTTTACAGCTCTCTTGTATTCTTGAATTTGATGGAGCTTGTAAAGGAAATCCTGGGAAATCAGGTGCTGGAGTCATAATTCGGCGGTTAGATGGATCTGTGGTATGTGCACCAGTCTTAGTCTAAGCTGTTTTATCTTTTCTTCAATTATCATGCCTAGCTGTTTATTGTGTTTCCCCTTTCTACCGAAGATTGCTCTACTACGTGAGGGTTTGGGTACTATGACCAACAATGCTGCTGAATATCGTGCATTGATCTTGGGATTAAATTATGCTTCCAAGAAGGGATTCAAGTATATTCATTGTCAAGGTGATTCTAAGCTTGTCTGTAACCAGGTGAGTTGCTATTTCTCAGCTTTTGTAATGAGTGCTGCAGTTTATTCTAACTTTCAAATTCCACTAGAACATTAAGTGTGTGGAGCGCTGGCAATTTTAAATGGTTTTTCCTCATGGGCTTTGATCTGAAAGTCATATTCTGCAGATTTTGTTCACCAAAGGAATCTTTTTATTCGAAACACTTAAAATACATGGCCCAAAGTACATGTCACAGATAGAATCAGGTCTCATTTGTATTAACGGGCCTTCATTTCTACAGCATATAAAGTCTGATGAGCCTAGATGCTAGAGCACTTGGAATAGCTTGTAGAGCAGCTCTAGCAACATTCAACTATTTCTTAACTAGAGTAACTGTTATGATTTCTGGAGCAGGTTCGAGGTGACTGGCGTGCTAGGAGTGATAATATGGCTGTCTTGTGCGATATAGCCAAGGAACTAAAGAAAACGTTTCGTACATTTCAGATCAATCATGTTTTGAGGGTAGGTCTCAATTTCCATTGTCATTTGGTCTTGTTCACATTTACTGCTAGATTCGTGGTACAACACGTGTTAGCTAGATATTAATATAGCATTAGTTCAGAATGGATGGAATGGCAAATGATGTTCAAGCTGTTGCTTCCAGTTATCCCAATGCCAGGTGCTAGTTAACATATTTATTCCAGAATTTTATGAATCTTTATGACCTGAAAACATCTAGGTTGACAGCTGTATAGATTTGAAAGAGTTTCCTAGTTTGATTTAACAGTCAAGACAAGTTGGTGATTTTCAGCAGCCCTCCGAATACCTCTCAGTAGGAACTCTAATTTTTTTTTTTTTTGAAAGCTAGGAACTCTAAATTTGATCTGTTAGCATGGCAGGCACATATATAAACTTTAGATTTCAGTCAGGCTTGGAGGTTTTCTCCAGAACTTACTGTCAACTAATCCTTGAAAACATTGTTACTCAAATTCATTTGTTACACAGGAATTCAATTCGGATGCTGACGTTCAAGCTAACTTTGGAGCCCAACTTGCTGGTATGAGGCTGCTGTGATTACCTCACCTTTGAATTGCTAGCTACAAAACAGATACCTGATTTGATCTCTTACTTTGTACAGCTGATGAAGTTCAAGAACTGTCCGTTTGCTGAGTTGCCATTGGCAGAGAAAACAAGACTTGTGACTTGAGTAATACTAATTGACCCATGTGATTACATCACAGGGTGCAAACATCTCTGTAGTGACACTTTCGGCATAACATCTGTGTAGTGCCAATCTCAATCTACTGTATTTTGGAAGTCAGGGCAGAAGTTAAAGTGTTGCCAGTGAAATTTTCCTCTTTAGTGCCCTGCCCCGCCCCGCCTTGCCCTCTGATTCTTACATGTAGACGTAGTATTAGGTTTGTCCTAAGTCAGATTTCTAACTTTAGCCACCGTATCAAAAAAGTAGTTTCACATGTGAACTATATATTACTAGTGATTTCTTGTAGCGCCCGTCGCGGCACATATTCAACCGCATTTTGTTTGATTTGTTGCAAGATGTAGAGATGGACTTGTCCGAAAAGCCAAAGCTCTAAAGCTGAGAAACGTGTTGCGATAACAAAACACGCAAAAACAGATTCAGATGCAAGCACCATACCAAAGAGCTTTGTTCAAACAGCTTGAGTAAAACTAAAGCAATTGAAATGATATCCTCATCAGCAAAAATTTCGGTAGAAGGAAAACAAATTTAAATGTGCTTAACTGCAAAAAGATTGCATGTTTCTAAAACAAATCAAGAGTTCACAATATTTTCCTAGACACACGTTTAACCAAGCAGCTTTTGAGCGTGGACAAACGTGTCGGTTCACCAGCATGAGCTGAGCTCATCAGAAGAGCAGTAGCATACACAACACATATAGACTAAATAGGAGCCACATTTGGCTACCCAGAATTTAAGTTCATGCCTGAACTCGCACCCAAAGTTACTAAACACCATGAGGCCACAACTCACTTCACTAACAAGCTACCACATCAACAGGAGGCAAAAGTCTTCGGATGGCTAGATGGATAAGTCCCACCGGTCAAAAGTCAGTAACCAAGCACTGAGATCCTAAGACGGACAGATGACCTGTGATTAAAAGCACCATAATGAGTATAATGAATCTGCAAGTTTGGTCTAAAAGGAGCAGCGTGCAATATAACATAATTTACCTTGGCTAACCACTTTCTGCGCGAGCATCCGGTGATAGAAGATCCAGCGAGCACGACCGGACACGAGATCAAAACAAAAAAAATCGGTATAGTACCTGAGACTAAGTTGATGTGGGTGTTGTTCTAAGCATCTGTCGAGCTCATTACTCTGATTGGGTCCTCGTGAATGAGGAAGCACACAGGGGCTCGCTGGGACACATCACTTGTTTCCCAGAGACCGCGTTTTATGAATTTTAGGCCTTGTATATGATAAGCTAAGCCATGTTTTAGTGACCAGGCAAAACCAATTTCATTGAATCAAAACACGAATGGTAGAAAAGCATTGACTATTTTCTAACCCCCACCTAGGATGATCGAGGGAAAAAAACGCTAACGACGGATAGAGGAATTACAAATAAGAAGCATATACATAAAAACAGAACAAATATCCATGCCAACAACAAAGACGAATGATAGCAAAAATATGAATCGAAGCATAGAGGCACTAAGCAATCCCCCTGGGTTCCAAAGTGTGTGAATTACCCACCCAAACCTCAATTGTACATGTTTTAGATCCGCAAGCTACTTATACCCACCGTAACCTCGGTTCTAGATGTTAGGCCTGCAAGAACGAAGTAGCATAAGCAATTGCAATTGCATGGTAACCACCAATCTACGTTGGCTCTAAGCAAGGCTAGGCAGCGGGGGCACCCACTAGGCTGCGTCGGATCAGGATTATACGAGAAGGATACACTATTTCTAGCAAAGACTAAAAGTAAACAATCTACAAACCATATCCATCGACAAATAGTCAACCATATAAGATGGACGACGACATAATAGCGGCTCATGGCAACACCTAACATTGGTTCACTAAGGCTTGGAAAACCGATAGAATGGTATGTTGAAAAATTGGTATCTTTATCCGAAATCTGCAAAAATTGCCACTGCATGCTTACAAATAGAAGATTAGATTACTATGGTACCTTTAGAAGGTAATCATCTTGTGAGATAATACTCATGGAGGGGAAGCATCCGAAGCAAGGAAAACACAAAAGGCTTCTTCAATCACTGGCATATAAATGTCCCCTGAATCAGCACCAGATAAGGTACAATTAAATTGTTGAGCATAAATGGACTTCAATATTATGAGGTATAAACTCTATTTCTTTGTTTCAATCAAACTTCAGGAATGACACATAAATGATTTTCAACTTCATTTTACAACTGAGGGTTACAATCGAAAAAGGTACCATGTCTAAAATAAACTGAGGTAACATGATGTATAACAGAGCATCCCTCCTCGACCCAGCCGATTTTTTACCAGCAGTTTCCTTCTTATTATATCTTCATTGGCTAGGAATCAAATATTACAGCTAAAAGTTGCAATCCATAAATATAAGCAGAAAAGAAAACCATGTATCTAGACATGAGATTTTCTGAATATGTGATCTACTATATTATATAAGAGGGAAATTAAAAATAAATAAAACCAAGGCACGCTAATGAATAGTTATTATAAACTAACTACCAAATATACCTGCACACAATACACAGTAGAAGCTAGAACAGCTCACCAGCATACTGCGCCTTCATAGGATGGACAAAGGGGATATGCACAATATCAATCTACCTCAAGAACCAAAGCAGGGTTGCTATTGGAGATAAAACAGGGAGCGCCATTGGCATCTATGATCTATCTCGCTAATCAACAGCAACAACTTCTAACAGGGAGTGGTAGGACGTGCGAACAATAACATCCTCCGAATCCACATCTACGACTCTGGTTTTATCCTGAACGCAGGAAAAGAACAAAAAAGAAAAAGACGCATCTATTAGTGATGAGTATTAATCGAACTTTTAAAAAGCACACATATATCCTGAACGCAAGAGAAGAACATCGTCGAACAAGAGCTCGAGAACGCGCACCTAAATCACGCCGCCGCTGGTCCAGCCGCCCTCGCCTCCTCCGTTCTGCCGCCACTACGCCACAGCTCACCAGCCGCCCCCGCTTGAACCCCCTTTACCAATCGAAATTCAGAAGAAACAAGGCCACATCAGAACAATAGAGCGTCAATAACAGTGGAATGAGGAGGGAAAGAGGTTCAGGGGTTATTGTACCTGGACGAGGAAGACGAACGAATGGGGAGCTCATCCCGCTCCGCCACCGGGGGCCGCCGCCATGCAGGCCACATCCAACGCCGGACCAGCATCACCGACCCGCCGCGCCACCTCTGCATAGGGACCTTCAAGCCGCATGCACACGGCGACTGCACACGGCTGCTTTCCCGAAGGCGAGAGCGCTCGCACCGGCGCTCCTCCCTCCTCTCTGACGGCGACTGCACACGGCGTCCTCAGCAGCTGGCAGGGGACCTGGATCTCCACGGCAAGTACCTGCAAAAGGGCCAGCGCCACGGCACCGGGGAACAGGGCCGGAGCAACGGCGCGCCAAAGGCTCAAATGCGTTAGACTCCGGCGAAGGGGCGGCGGGACGTTGAGAGGGAGGAGGAGGATAGGCGAAGACGGCGGCGGGGAGGAGAAAAGGAACTCACCGAGCAACAACGGTGGAGGGCGGGCGAGAACAAAGACGGGGCAGCCGATTTTTATCTTCTGTTAAAAGGAGCTGGAACTGTGCGACGGCAACACCGAGTCATCCAACAACCGCTGACGCGCGGGCTCCACACCAAAACCAAAGGCCGATGCCCCCACCGGCAGGGACGCAGCCTACGATGCAGCACCAGATGGGCCCGTTTTCCTGGTGTCCGGCGCCGCAGCCTTGCCGCACGCAGCGGGCCCCTTTGGCGTGGTATGGGCCTTCGCTGCCTTTGCGCTGACCGGCCCAAACGCTGTCGAAACCTCACTGGCTCTGCATCAACGCTGTCGAAAGGTCACTGGCTGTTAGCAAACCCGCCCACCGTCATTGACCCTGGGATCAGCTGCTGCCTTGGACGCGACAACAGAAAAAGCCGCAAAGAGGCAGGCCCCAACGAACGTGCGACCGGCCGGTGCCGCGGCAGCTGCTCAACCGCGGCCGACATGCGGGACCGGCCCGCCCGGCCGATGAACGGACGACAACGCGGCGCCCACGACCAACCACGCGACGGCGGCACCACCGCAGACGGGCTGCCCGGGACATCTCACACCAACGGAAAGCGCACAAAGTCAACGCGATCCGATCCACCCATCACGATTTGAGCGGCGGCGTTAAAAAACGGCGTGGAGGCCCCCGCGCCGGTTTTCTCCACGGCCAATCTTCTCTTTAAATGAAATATTTATTGTAATGGTTCTAAAACATAATATTTGTAACCTATACAATTTTTTTTTAAAAAAAAAGAAATTATGTTCAAGGATAATTTTTTTGACTAATACGATATATAAGAAATCAAGACAAGAGTATGCGTATAACCACTTTTTGTAGCAATAACAGTTGATTGAGCATTTTTGCCATAGACGATATGGCCGAGTATCATACCTAGAATATTTTGCTCTTGAGCAAAAGACAGGTCCTAAAGGTTTGAATGTCTGACCACGCGTGGCGTACATAGTTTGGTTTTGTCATGAGGATCTTGACTCTTTGTATATGAAAAATCGTGAATTGAATTACTTAAATCACAAATTCATGGTTACGGAAAAACTATATTCACGTCCACTATCATCGTCAAGGATCTAGTTCTAGATTTGAACTAAAAATCTATACCTAATAATAAAAAACACGAAAATTTCTGCGTCAATCTGCCGTCCGTCTGTCCGCCCGTCGATTTTCTGTCTGCCTGTCCTCCGGCTCTACGCCTGCCCAACCTGTCACAGACTCGGTCTCGGCTACCTAATAATAGCGGCAGGAGGAGGAATCATCCATCGATGGCAGCGGCAGGCGGCAGCTTGGATTTGATCGGATCGATCGGCCACAACCTCTGTCACTCAGGCTCATCTCTTCGTGTGCCGACGTTGCTTCGTTCCTTAAAACGGAGCCGCCGCTGCATCAGCCCATCGTGTGACGCCACCGTCGCCGCGTTCTTCCAACAAGCCAGCGCCGCTGCAGTTGCCGTTGTTCATAGCTTCGCCGATGCTTCATCATCCGGTTAGCAAATTGGAATCGAAAACGGAAACGGAATCCAAGGGTACGAGGACACCAGCTCAGTTCGTGAATAAAAACGGAATTCAATCGGTATCCAATTGGAACAAAAACAACGATTGATTTGGATCAGGAAAACACCCATGGTAAGTTGGACATGAACTCCAGTTCCACAAATAGTTCGTTGATTTTTCTTATTTATAAAAGGTGCCGTTAGGAGGCCGGACAACGACGACACAAAAGAGTACGGAAATTTGAAGGTTGAGACGGAAGGCGAGAATACGACGATGATGGCCCGACAGAGCTGCACGAGGCATCCCATCCTGGCATATCTCTAACATATTATTCTATTCCTTACTAATTTTTTTTATTTTGAAAAATTGTAGCTTGCTGTTTATGTCTCTAAAAGAGTTCATGAAATCTTGTCGGATGATCCTGGAGAATCTTGATAGAAAATTACAAATTTAGTGGGCATCTCAAGTAAGGTAAGCGTGCAGGAACGTCTGCAAACACGGTTACACGAGATCCATTTTATCTAGACTAGGGATAGAAGCACATATTTTAGAACAAGCCCATATTGCAAATCTCTCAATCTTGCAACAAAAGCCAAAGTTGAGCCAATGGCTAATAACTTGAATGTATACAAAGATGATAAAACTGTTGTATATCTTGGTTTTGCGGTAGTATTTTATTCCCGCTTGCAACGCGGGGCATTTTTCTTAGTTAGCTAAATTAACAGAAAAAATAATGTCAATATTTATGCCTCCAAATAGGTTCACTATTTTTTATAGAACAAATAAATTTACTTTGAAAATATTATCAACTAACCTAAATATAGTTATTTGGTTTTATATGTTGTCAGTATTTTTATATGTATTAAAGTTAGTCTTAAAATTGTGGAACTCTGGTTTTTCTTTTGAACCGATTGATTTTGAGTATTTAAAGAAGTTCGTTACCACTTGTTTCCTTGTTTGATTGAAGACGTATACTTGCGTTTGGCGTCACCCCCTTCTCTTCCCTGCTGCTGTTGTCGGGCTCGACCTCCTCCGGAGGAAGGAAAGCCACCAAAGAAAGCCATGGCGGCGGCGGGCGGGGACGGCGTGGCTCACCAGGCAGAGCTCCGCCGGATCGAGGGCAACGTCTGCTTCAAGAAGGCGCGCCTCGGCGCCGCCATCGACTGCTACACCGAGGCAAGACACCCTCTTCCCCTGACTTCCCCATGCCCTCCCCACCCACCCTCGCGAGTTGGCTGTGGCCTGAGCTCAGAGATTCCTTCCTATTTCAGAATGCGCGCGCTCCGTCGTCCTCCTCCTCTTCTTTGATCCCCTCTCCTGCACTTCTTCTCTTTGGTTCCGTGCCGTGTGTTACACGAACCCTTGTTTCTTTGGTTCGGGGAGCGATTCCGAAAGATTCTCATTGGTTGGTTGTTTCTTGATGGATGAAACTTGACTGCCTAATCTGTGTTTCCTCGCCAGGCAATTGCTCTCTGCCCCGACGTCGCCGTCTACTGGATGAATCGGGCCCTATGCCATTTCAAGCGCAAGTGAGTGACTTTACTGTTTTCTAATTGCTGCCTCATCCGCCTCCCTTTTTGGCAAGAAACAAAGAAACGAACGTCTGAAATCTTGGGCACAGGGAGTGGGCCAAGGTTGAAGAGGACAGCAGGAAAGCTCTCGCGCTTGATCACACTTTAGTCAAGGTCACATTCTTATTTCTTCTTCCTCTCAAAACTAATGTGCCAACTTCAACTAATCTCTATAGTTATGTATATATATATCACTGTCCTTAACTGACACTGTTTGGATAATAAAGACAGAAGTAATTAGTGATGCCACGTGATTGCTCTGTTCCTTGTATGATGCAGGGGCACTATCTGCTGGGATGTGCACTGCTCGAGAAAGAAGAATCTACTCTTGCTATCAAGGAATTCGAAAAGGTTCCTCATTTGTTCCTCATCCCCCAAGTTTTTGTTTTAATTGCCAGGCTGCATTTTTCTACTGGATACACCATCCAATCCGCACCTGACATATGGAGGCCTTTTGCCTGTCTTGCCATGATTACATCTTTCCCCTGAGACACCAACTAGATGCACTAACTTCCATTTGTGAGAAATAAAACTTGTTCCCAAAAAACAATCATGATAAATAAAACATCAAAATACTACCATAACAGATGTGAGATGGCATTGACCTCTGATGAATAACTGTTAACTTGAAAGTTTCTAGACTTGTGCAAACATGTGATTGTTTCATGCATCTAGTTGTACTTACCTTATTAATCTTAAGTTGTTTTCTTCACCTTATAATGCAATTCTGGCATAGCTATACCTATTTCCATTTTGCTCAAACTTTCAGTAGCAAACAGCAATGATCACTAGTACTCAATTATTATTCACATCGCATAACATTATCTTGATATTCACTTTCCTCGGTTATGGTGGATACATTGTACCAGGTTGGTACTTTACTTTTGAGAAGTAGAAGCACTGTGATGTAATAAATGTGTAGAAATTAGTATAGTCCTGAGCGCCTCTCCCTGCAAACTATGAATTGCCAGAGTCAGGAGCTGTAAGCCTGTAACAGCCTATATACTACTAACTGGTAACATGCTAAGGCTATGAGCTTGGTTCCTTTGCTAAGGGTGGCCTCTCCCTTGTTTAGTAAATTGTTTGACTCAGGATACTGATGTCCTGTCTTGTTACATTATTTCTAAGATCTTGCCTTTCTGACCATGGGAAACAGGCTCTGATTCTCTTGAAGTCTGCGAATTCAACGCATGAAATGGCCGATGACATTTGGCAGGTCCTTGCAAAGGCAAAGTACTTAGATTGGGAGAAGCATTCCAGTGAACGGCTATGGAGGATGCAAAGTCTGAAGTATGTTAGATATTGGACCTAAAACAACATAGCACTATCATTTTGATTTGGATCAGTCAGTGCTTATCTTGATATGGCTGATCAGTTGAAGTTTCTGGCTGTTAAAGTCTCTTAACAGAAGTGTATCCCTTGGACATGCAGGGAAGCTTGTGAAACTGCTCTGCAGGAGCATCATTTCCTTACTGGTACACTCGAGGAAGACTCCAATTGGTCAGACAATGAGTATTCAGAGCAAATTAAACTGCTATCAGAGGTCTTCAGCCAAGCGACAGTTGCTGATACACCAGGGGATGTATGAGCATTACTCAGAATAAACTTTCTTTTCATTAACCCTTTGGTTTCTATATCTGAGATATGAAACTGTTGCTGCCATGCTGAAAACCTAGGTGCCCGACTACCTTTGCTGTCCGATAACTTTTGAGATTTTCCAAGATCCTGTCATCACACCCAGTGGTGTAACATATGAGAGGGCTGCACTTGTTGAACATCTCCACAAGGTGTGCCCTTTCGCTAACTTGTGAACTTGTTTATGTTTTGTATGTACACAATGATAGATGTGGTTACCATAAGCCTAACCTCCTAACCATTGCGTTGCTGTTTCAGGTTGGCAGTTTCGACCCGGTGACGCGAGAGACTTTGAAAGAGCATCAGCTGGTTCCAAATCTAGCCATCAAGGAAGCAGTGCAGGCCTACCTGAAGGAGCACAGCTGGGCTTACAAGCTGAACTGATGGATGTCGAGTGCTTTGCTGACTGCAGATGCTAATGAAATGGGGTGGCCTTTATTAGAGTTTGATTTTCTGATGCGTTAGGATCATGAAATTGATTAGATAGTTCGATTCATCATTCTTAGTATTGATTGGGCAACTTGACTTGTAACTGCAAACACTGATTGGATTCAATGGAGCAAGTGTATATGGAGATTTGTATAAGTTGTTGACCTACCAACTGCTTGGTTGGTTCAGTTCACTGCGTGTGTGATTGCAGCAATGTATATATATATGGTGCAAAAATCATGTCCCAAAATCAAGGTTTTCATCCTCGTCTAACAATTGTTTTTTTTTAAATGTAAGTAGTAACTTGATGATTTACTGATTTGGCGAACTACTGCTGAAATATGTTGGGTTGTTGGCCTGTTGAGTTTGCGGACACGGGGCCTATTTGGTTTGAGCCCAGGCATGAATATGAGATGTCTAATTTTGGAGATCTAAGACCAAGATTGTTGGGTTCTTAAAAAAAAAAAAAGGAGATTTGTTTCAAATTGAGTTCTAATCCCAAAGACGTAAGAATGAGACAAATTTATTGCTCTTGCCATCACATTCCAAGAGAATCAAATACTGTACTATTGCAGATACTTTTGTCTAGGAGTACAACAACGAAAGTTTCGAATTTAAATGTTGCAATATCAGACACAATGGTGGCTGCCCTTTACAAAATAAGATAAGATGTGTAATTGGCCAAGTTGGGTTAAAAAATATCTTGCATTCCCGTTTTGGGCATTTTTCTTTGTATTAAAAAAAAAGAAGATAAAAGTTGGCTACTTGGACCACTCGCAGGCCGAGGACGCTGTCTCCTTGAAGATGGCGAAGCGCCGGAGCATGGAGTCGTCCATGTCCTCCGCTGCAGCGGTGGAGACAGGATTGATGGCAGGGGATGCTTCCTCTTCTTCCTCCCACCCCTCTTTCTTCCTGGTAGGAGGGCTCAAGGAGATCGCAGAGAGGAGATCGAGAAGATTGTTGTGTTGGTGTATCCCATGCTCTGCACTAGTGGCCCCGGCCGACTCTATGTATCGATGCCCCCGCCCCCCAACCCGTGTACTTTCTATAGAATCACTTAAGTTTAGGGAGAAAATTTGCTAAACAAAGAAAGATTTACATAGCTTGGCCCCTCCTATATGTGTGCTAGCTGGTTAGAGTTTTTTTTTTTTTATAACACTTTTTTTCCTCATTACCACCGACGTGCTCATAGTAGAAATTGCGGGGCATGGTGTTTCCGCGCCATTGTTGATCCAGTGAGTCATGATTGGATGAGAACTTTCAACGATTTGTAAAGAAAAAAAAGATTTCAACCAAATTGCAGTGCCTTAACTATATCTTTGTATTTATTTGTTGTTGCATATAGATATGGCAGCAATTAATAGTTCATGTAGGTTGCACTCAGTCGACCTCTTTTAGTAGCAGTGTTGTAGATGACAAAAAATTGGGAAAATGGGTCACCTAATATAAAGTTCAGTATTTAAAAGGTTCTGCAACATAACAAAAAGCAATATATATGGTTTAGACACCAGACGTAAGGTACACATGCATTACTCGAGCAGGGGATTGACCACATGGCCGACGAACAGCACCGCACCAGTCGTGTCTTCTCGGATCAAGAAGAGGAAAGGGTGATCCGCGATGAAATCATCTGGGTAGCTTGTCATAACTGAAGTAGTCCTCATCACTATAGCAGTTGCTGCAGCAGCCTCGGTTCCTTCCTCGTTCACTTCAACAAATGACTTGTGAAGAACGGACGAAACAGATAGTGGCTCGGGTGAATCAACAAACTCTGTCAGATCTGCTTCTGGGCTAAACGGTAGGTGGAGCCCCAAACCTTTGAGCAACTGGGATGCTTCGAATCCAAAGGATATCTTGAACTTGGGGACTTTGATCTGCCCAACTGGAATCTTCCTCGTTGGGATATGCCTGTCCAGGAACTCAGGTTCAGAGCTCAACTTTTCAGCCAAGCTCCAGAGGCCATCCTGTGCTTCGGGAAGAAGGATGTACATGGAGAACTGTCTTTTGTTGTCACCACCTTGCTCGTACGGAAGCTTGAGCACCTTCAAGTCGCCATAAGACGCCATATATTGGTCGTCTCTGCTGGACATGAAAGGTGCTTGGACTGAAGTGCCGTTAAGAAGGTGGAACGCACCGTCTCTTGTTTTAGATGCATCGAACTTGTTACTCCAAGCTCCTTTGAAATAGAGTGCATTGGCGAGAACCAGCCTGGTGTATGCATCAACAGAGCCTGGTGGCAGAAGCCCTTTGATTAAACCTGAGGTGACTTGCTCTACCCATGTGTTCACTTGACCAGCAACTTCTGCAGCCTGACAGAAAAGGACAATATATATGCATCAGTCCTCCACGCAAATAGGTCATAACAGAAGAGCTAAACGCATGGTTCATTTCCAAATTGATTGGAGCAGTGAACAGATAACATTGTGTAAAGAAAGAAGTGCTAATTTGCTACCAAACCTAATCGTACCGGAAACTATTTCTTATGAAACAGTATTTAGATGTTGACAATGGCATCAAGCATTAGTGTGATTTTATAAAGCATTGGATTCATTTGGGGAGGAATTTACATGCAACTAGAGGCTGTTCACATAATGCCATTTAAATGGTGATGCATAGATGTATATAGCATTCGCCAGTCCACAGCAAAACCATACCACAAGTATTGCACGCAATGCTATGATCCAACATAAAGAGCTGAATTTACAAATTATCGCCGGACTCCCAGGCTTTAAAAAAGCAAGGTCTGACACCATGTGAACCACTTAAGAATCCAATCCTACAAAGTTGAAGCTAGGTTGCACACAATTGCAAATTAAATCCTATACAAATTAAATCTGTAATGCGCTGTGCAAGGGAATGTGAGGAGATTCAGACTACCTTTGTCTTGAAGTCGACGGAGTGGGTGTGGGCCTTGTACTTTCCGACGGCGATTTCCTGGAAGGCCGGCTTGAGGTTGCACGACGCGTCCGCGAAGACGGCGTCGGCGAAGGCGATCCGTGGGCCTCCCGCCTGGGACCCGTCGGCCATGACGACCCGCGCCACCTGTTCGGCGAGCGCGTGCAGGCTATCGGCTGCGTCCGGGCCCTGGCCTCCGCCGTGTAGTGCGGCGAGCAGCTGGTCGCGCGTGGCGCCGCCCGAGCCGGCGGCGAGGAGGCTGAGCGCGACGTGGAGTGAGAGCGGGGAGAAGACGGCGTTGGTGGTGGTGCTGACGGGGAGAGCGGCGGGGAGGAGAAGGCAGCGTAGAGGCAGAGCGCGAAGCGGGTCTGGTGCGCGATGGAGAGGAGCGTGGCGGCGGTGGCGCCCATGGTTGATCGGCGCCGGTGGTGATCAAGGATTCCTGCCTCTCTTCTCTCAGAATCAGAAGTATACAGTAGTATTTATTAGCAGCAGAGGTGTCAGTTTTTGGTAATATTCACAGTTGGCGGAAATTAAAGGAAAGACGCGTGTTCTCCGGCTCGTAAGACCCGTTTCCTATCTTTTCACCTCCCAAATCCCCAATCCAATCCTTGCGGCACCGGCACCGGCACCGGCACCTTCACGGACGGGACGGGAGGGAGGAAAGGGCCGCGAGACGGACGGCAGCTGAGGATGCTCACCGGACCGGACTTCGCCGCCCCTTCCCCACGCAGCCTTGCCTCTGCCTCGCCGCGTGCTCCCGCCTACCGTCGTCGCTCCTCCCCCACGCTGCCGCTGCCATGCCGCCGCCTCCAGCCTAGCCTCATCGCGCCTCCCCTGCGCTGCCTTGCCGCGCCCTCCCGCCTCGCCTCGCCTCGCCGCCCCTTCCCCGCACAGCCTTGCCACCGCCTCCCACCTACCCTCCCCGCGACTCCGGTGCGTAGCCTCCTCGCGTCGTGCGGTTTTTCTCTTGTTGTGGTTGTGCCGCTGTAGCCTATAGCTGCATCGAGTTGCTGACATTGCGGGGCCCTTCGCCGACCCTCCTGCCGAGACCGCGCAAGAGCCTCGTCGTTCCTTCCATTGAGGTTAGCTGTACCTCCAGCTGAGCCCCTGTAGATGTTTGTTGCATTTTTTTTCCTTGATTTGAGCAAACTATTTTGCCATTCTGCCTTGTGCTTTTACGATTGTGTCGTTGCAATGATCTCTTACCAGGCTTGAGTAAATCAATCGATTCATCCTTGTTGTCAATATCTAGGGTGTGAAAGGCACAATTTTTATTGATAGATTTTATATCCTTTATGGCCTGATGCAGTCTATTATATGGTTTACATTTACATGTTTGTATATGTCTGTATATATCTTTCTCTCTGACTATCTTTCTCTCTCTATATGTGTCTTTATTTGCTTGACCTTTTCCGTCATCAAGTTTTTTTTTCTTTGAAGTACACTGATGTGTAATCTTTTTGGATCTCCTAAAATCTCTTCATGTTGCAGCATTATGGAAAGTGGTGGAGAGGGTGTGACTGACCTTGCCCCTGGTGACCATGTCCTTCCGGTATTCACTGGGGAGTGCAAGGAGTGTGCCCACTGCAAGTTGGCAGAGAGCAACATGTGTGATCTGCTAAGGATCAACACTTACCAGGGTGTCATGATTGGTGATGGCAACTCGCGGTTTTCCATCAATGGGAAGCCTATCTACCATTTCGTTGGGACTTCCACCTTCAGTGAGTACACTATCATGCATGTTTGTTGTGTTGCAAAGATCAACCTGTTGCAAAAATCACTGTCATTTTGATTACCCTACATATTTTGCCTGAGTAGGCTGTAGAAGGTGCAAGGATTCCTAGAGCATCAAGGATTTGAACGCCAAAAGATTTGAAAAAGGTATCCCTTTGATTGAACTGAATACTCATTTTATATATGTCTATATATATGACCAATCTATTTGAGCTTAGTATTTGTATATTTGTGCAAGGGATAATGGGTTTGAAATATTTGATCAGTCTAGTATTTTTTTTTTCCTTTGTCTGCCTATCTTTCTGTTTCTATCTCTCTGTTTATATATGTCCATGGTTTAATGGTGTTGTCTGTCATTATTTCTCTCTGACTATCTCTGTAGTATTTGTTGTGGCCAATCTTGTTGAGTGTAGTTGTCTCTGCTAAGGGTGTGTTAGTCATTTGTATTTCTTTTATATCTATCTATGTATGTTTATCTCTCTCTCCCTGGTGTAGTGTCTTTGATTGGTATGTGTTTTTCCTTTATATCTATCTATGTATGTTTATCTCTCTCTCTCCCTGGTGTATTGTCTTTGATTGGTATGTTTTTTTTTCCTTTATATCTATCTATGTATGTTTATCTATTTGTTTGTATTTCTCTGTCTATTTCTCAGAGTTAAATTTGACTTGTATTTGTCTTTGTATTTCAATTCCCTCTCTGTGTCTCTATTTGTGTGTCTATCTCTCTGTATCTCTCTCTCTCTCTCTCTCTCTGTCTTCCAAGTTAGTGGATGTGTCTTTGTAATTTAATTTTTGGTGTGTCCCTTTCTCTCCCTTTCTGTGTGTGTTTCTCTCTCTCTGTGTGTGTGTGTGTGTTCCAAGTTAGTGGATGTGTCCCTTTCTCTCCCTTTCTGTGTCTCTCTGTGTGTGTGTGTGTCTTCCAAGTTAGTGGATGTGTCTTTGTAATTTAATTATTGGTATGTCCCTTTCTCTCCCCTTTCTGTGTGTCTGTGTGTGTGTGTGTGTTTGTGAGCCTAAATGCCTTTGTTTCTCTTTGAGTGTTTTTGTCTGAACTGAGAGTGAGCTGCATTTTTGCCTCTCTTTGGTAGTTTTGGGCTTTGAGGATTTTGGATTTTGTGAGCTTTGGCGATCGGGGATTTGGGCCTATGAGGTTTGGGTTTTGGGGCTATGAGGTTTGGGTTTGGGGCTTTGAGTTTTGGGTTTTGAGGCTCTGAGGTTTGGCTTTGGGGATTTGGGCCTTTTAGTGTTGGGTTTTTGGGTGCTTTGGGCTTTGGGACTTTGGGTTTTGGGTCTAGTAGGCAATGGGTTTTGTGTCTTGTTGTATTTTTAGAAGCATGCCCCTAGAAGGCAATGTGTTTTGGGTCAATTCTTTTTTTAAAAGCATGCCCCCTACTAGGCAATGGGTTTTGCGGCAATTCTCTTTTGGAAAAAATTGCATGCCCCCTACTAGGAAAAAAGGCTTTGGGTTTTTTGTCTTTTGAAAAAATAAGCATGCCTTCCTAGTAGGGGATTGGTTTTGGGCCTTTTGTATTTTTTAATAGCATGGCCCCTAGAAGGCAATTTGTTTTGGGGGCAATTCTATTTTTTTTATAAAAAGCATGCCCCCTATTAGGCAATGGTTTTTTGATGTTTTTTTTTTTGTCTTTTTAAATTTAAAAAGCATGCCCCTACTAGGCAATGGGTATTGTGGCAAACATCTTTTGGAGAAAAATAGCATGCCTCCTACTAGGCAATAGGTTTTGGGGTTTTTGTCTTTTGAAAAAATAAGCATGTCTTCCTAGTACGGAATTTGTTTTGGGCCCTTTTGTATTTTTAAAAGCATGCCCCCTACTAGATTTGTACAGAGAACCAACAATTTTTGAAGAAGTTTTTCCTCTGACCTGTATACAGTAGAAGAAAAATAGGGCCGAGAAGTTGTCCATTGGGCCGGCCCATATACTACTCGCGAGTCACCAGAGATTAGGGCTTCTATAACCAGCCGGCTCCGCTACTATAAAATAGAGTCCATACCCTTTGACAAACCTTCTGTAATACCCAGTAAGTCCCAGAAATCCCCTGAGGTCAGTTATAGAGGCAAGTACAGGCCAATGCAACATGGCCTCAATCTTGGATGCATCAGTAGATACTCCCTGAGAAGAAATAATATGGCCAAGATATTCCAGACTGGTCTGTGCAAATGAACATTTACTCTCCTTCAAAAAAAGCTGATGCTTCCTTAGTTGAGTCAACACCTGCTCCAAGTGAGTCATATGGTCTTCTAAAGTTGGACTGTAAATGAGAATGTCATCAAGAAAGACCAAGACAAACTTTTTGAGGAAGGGCTTCAAGATGAAATTCATAATGCATTGGAATGTAGCAGGAGCATTGGTGAGGCCAAAAGGCATGACCTTGAACTGATAATGGCCTTGATGAGTTTTAAATGCTGTCTTATATTCATGATCCACATGCATTCTGACCTGGTGATAGCCAGCTCTCAGATCTAACTTTGTAAAAAACTTGGAACCAGCTAATTCATCCAATATTTCCTCCAAGATTGGCATGGGAAACCTGTTCTTGATAGTGATGTCATTTAACTTTCTGTAGTCTATACAAAACCTCCAAGACACATCTTTCTTTTTAACTAACAGGACTGGTGAGGCAAAGGGGCTAGTTCCTGCACTTGCTTTTCTATCTCAGTTTTATGTAGTGGAGAATAATGATAGGGCTTAGAATTGACTGGCACTGCATTTGGCAACAAGGGTATGGTATGGTCATAAACTCTGGAGGGAGGTAGAGTTTTAGGATCAGAGAAGACATCACTGTATTGGGCCAGCAACAACTTAACAGGTTCCTGTGATTCTTCAGACTCTGGTAATAGCTGTGAGACCTTGGGTCTGTAATCTACTAAAGCATAAGCCCAGACATCATTGCCTTTAGCTGATTTGTACACTTTTTGTGCTGATATAGCAGACACAGATGCAGTGGAAGGTAGAAGCCCTTGTAACTGTACTGTTCTGCCATTCTCCACAAAGCTCAATGTTCTATTTTCCCAATCATTGGTCATAGGACTATGAGTTGTTAACCAATCATAACCAAGAATAGCATCATAGGGGTGCATATCAAGAACTATGAAAGTAGTAGTCATGGTATGGCCCTGACAAAACCACTGTAAATTCTCAACCATTTCAGTGGTGTGAATATGTTCTCCACTTGCTAACTGAACTTGCTTAGCTGGAATTGTGACTGTAGTTAAGCCAGCTAACTTAACAAATTGAGAGCTAACAAAACTGTGAGAACTGCCACTATCAATGAGAATGAGCATAGTCTTATCCCTGACTCTTGTCTTCAGCTTCAAACACTGAAACTGATCAGCACCTGTCAGAGCATTAATAGACAATTTACCAAAATCTTCATGAAATGCATCCTCCTTTGCCAATTCATTCAACACCTCATCATCCAATTCCCTGTCCAAGTCATTAACTGCCAAAACATTGAGTTGTGGTTTAACTCTTTTTGGAGCATACTTCCATGTGACCAGGACTGTATTTTTCTCCACAGCTGAAACATAAGCCATTTTGTTTTCTATAGTCCCTCAACTGCCTATCTTTCCAGGACACATTGGCTTGATAAGGCATTTTGTCTTTCCAATCTGTTTTGTAGCCTCCTTGTGGCTTTACCAGATGTGTATTCTTCTGAGATTTGGATTTAGCTCTATCCAACACTCCTTGCTGAATCTTAGCAATAATGGAGGCTTTAAGCACTGTTGGTGGCATCTGTGGTTCAACCACTGCTCTCAAATCATCCTTTAAGCCCTTCACATACTGTGTAACAAAGAACAAATCATCATACTGAGAATTATGCATTGTAACCTTGTACTGCAAGCTGTTAAAAGTTGTTGTGTAGTCCTCAACCAAACCATCCTGTTTTAATTCCAACAGAGAATCCAAAGCATGCCTGAAGTCATCAGAACCAAATTCCTCTTCCACTACTGAGCAGAAATGAGTCCAATTGTGAAATGTATGGTTCTGTTTGTATGCCTGATACCACTGAGCTGCCTGTCCCTCAAAGTGTATCCTAGCAGCAGTGATCTTCATGCCTTCAGGAATTTTGTAGAGGTCAAAATAACCCTCACAATTATCCTTCCATATTTTTGGCTCAGTCCCATCAAATTTTGGAAATTGCATTTTAGGAATGGCATGAGGAGGTAATTCATCTTCATTCTGGGGTCTCCTATAATGATGATTGTGTCTTGGTGGTCTGTCCCTAGCCTTGTGATCTCTGAATGGCCCCTTCTGTTTTGCAAACACATTTTCCAGACCAGCTGTATCTGCAACCTCAGAGACAGAACTGTCATCAGCACCCTCTTGGAACCCATTTTCAATGTCAAACTGTCTCACAGTCAACTGGGCTACAGCTGCCCCATTGGCCCTGACTTCTATCTATGCTAAATGTGCTAATATGTATATCATGGTTACTTCGAACGTTAAGAAATTTGACTAAGCTATGGTTTCCTTAAATGCTATTCTTTCATGCTTTGGTTTTCATTTTCTCTTTGTGGATATTAGGTGTGCTATTCCACTTTCTGCCTCTTCTTCGTGTCCATGGATGAAGGCTGAAGTGATTGCCTTGACCAGCAAAATTAGAAGAATGAATGCCCATTGGTATACTTGTAGTCTTCTGGCAGTGGCTAGACTTTGTTTGGCTTTTTTACTAGATATAATCATGAGACAATTACAATTCATAAGTTACTATTCTGGAATGAGTACCAAATTTTATATGTATTCTCGGAGGTTTCTGAGTTGCAATATGTCAGGAAAACAAAGGATGTACTAGTATATTTTTATGGGCGTACAGTGCGTGGACAACTTGATGTTGATGTGTTACGACACAGCACAGGTGTACAACTAGATGGCATTTTGTATGAGTGATCACCGATCATCCATGTTTTTGTAGAACTTGTAATAATATGTACTAGTTTCAGTCTGGTGAGCTTAGCTGAGTACCTGAAGCCCAATTTTTTAAAACCAAGACATTTGTGCTTCGTGAGGTCTGTCCTATCAGAGATTTGGTCCATTTTTCGGATGCTCTGCATTTCCATGAGCAGCTGCTCGCGGATGACCCTGATCCCGCGTGTCGCCCAGCTTCTGAGCTCGCGGGAACATGGCGTCCAGCCTAAGGGCATGTACAACCCACGTACGGCAGGTCGTCGCAAAACCTCGAATTTATCATAAAGACAGATATGAAGACAATCCATACAACCCATAGACGGAGGGTCCGTCTATAAGCTATTTAATGTTGTGTATGTAGCTTAAAATCAACTACAAATGTATTTGTGTATCCCATTGTGTGGCTTTAAACATGACAATTACACTAGTTTGCTACAATTGCAAGGCCAATTTTCATGAACAATATCATCAAATTCTAGCGGCATATATGTATTGTTCACATTCAGAAAAGTAGCATCAAAATTTCAGAAACAAGGATTACAATGAGGGAGATGAGGGATCGCCACCGACCGCATCAAACATATGGATTCAGAGTTCACTGCTCATTTTCAGAAGCAGCGTGTTCATAATTTCAGATAACACACACGCACGCACCTTCAATTCTCTCTCTGACTATCTCTGTAGTATTTGTTGTGGCCAATCTTGTTGAGTGTAGTTGTCTCTGCTAAGGGTGTGTTAGTCATTTGTATTTCTTTTATATCTATCTATGTATGTTTATCTCTCTCTCCCTGGTGTAGTGTCTTTGATTGGTATGTGTTTTTCCTTTATATCTATCTATGTATGTTTATCTCTCTCTCTCCCTGGTGTATTGTCTTTGATTGGTATGTTTTTTTTTTTTTCTTTTATATCTATCTATGTATGTTTATCTATTTGTTTGTATTTCTCTGTCTATTTCTCAGAGTTAAATTTGACTTGTATTTGTCTTTGTATTTCAATTCCCTCTCTGTGTCTCTATTTGTGTGTCTATCTCTCTGTATCTCTCTCTCTCTCTCTCTCTCTGTCTTCAAGTTAGTGGATGTGTCTTTGTAATTTAATTTTTGGTGTGTCCCTTTCTCTCCCTTTCTGTGTGTGTTTCTCTCTCTCTCTGTGTGTGTGTGTGTGTTCCAAGTTAGTGGATGTGTCCCTTTCTCTCCCTTTCTGTGTCTCTCTGTGTGTGTGTGTGTCTTCCAAGTTAGTGGATGTGTCTTTGTAATTTAATTATTGGTATGTCCCTTTCTCTCCCTTTCTGTGTGTCTGTGTGTGTGTGTGTGTGTTTGTGAGCCTAAAAGCCTTTGTTTCTCTTTTGAGTGTTTTTGTCTGAACTGAGAGTGAGCTGCATTTTTGCCTCTCTTTGGTAGTTTGGGCTTTGAGGATTTTGGATTTTGTGAGCTTTTGGCGATCGGGGGATTTGGGCCTATGAGGTTTTGGGTTTTGGGGCTATGAGGTTTGGGTTTGGGGCTTTGAGTTTTGGGTTTTTGAGGCTCTGAGGTTTGGCTTTGGGGATTTGGGCCTTTTAGTGTTGGGTTTTTGGGTGCTTTGGGCTTTGGGACTTTGGGTTTTGGGTCTAGTAGGCAATGGGTTTTGTGTCTTGTTGTATTTTTAGAAGCATGCCCCTAGAAGGCAATGTGTTTTGGGGTCAATTCTTTTTTTTTAAAGCATGCCCCCTACTAGGCAATGGGTTTTGCGGCAATTCTCTTTTTGGAAAAAAATTGCATGCCCCTACTAGGAAAAAGGCTTTGGGTTTTTGTCTTTTGAAAAAATAAGCATGCCTTCCTAGTAGGGGATTGGTTTTGGGCTTTTTGTATTTTTAATAGCATGGCCCCTAGAAGGCAATTTGTTTTGGGGCAATTCTATTTTTTTATAAAAAAGCATGCCCCCTATTAGGCAATGGTTTTTGATGTTTTTTTTTTTTTTTTAAATTTAAAAGCATGCCCCCTACTAGGCAATGGGTATTGTGGCAAACATCTTTTGGAGAAAAAAATAGCATGCCTCCTACTAGGCAATAGGTTTTGGGGTTTTTGTCTTTTGAAAAAATAAGCATGTCTTCCTAGTACGGAATTTGTTTTGGGCCCTTTTTGTATTTTTAAAAGCATGCCCCTACTAGATTTGTACAGAGAACCAACAATTTTTTTGAAGAAGTTTTTCCTCTGACCTGTATACAGTAGAAGAAAAATAGGGCCGAGAAGTTGTCCATTGGGCCGGCCCATATACTACTCGCGAGTCACCAGAGATTAGGGCTTCTAGAACCAGCCGGCTCCGCTACTATAAAAACATGCTACGCCTCTGATCGCTTCCATAACCCTAGCCCACTCGCTCCACCACGGCCGCCGCCACCGCCACGGATGATGGAGATGGATCCTTCGTCAACCTGATCTATCTCCGTTCGTAGAGTTTAATCCTGCTGTCGTAGCGCTTTTGTTAAGTTTCGATTTCGATTTTGTTTTTTCGACGCCTCTTCTTTCGGCTCCAAGAGAACGTTCCACTCTTGGCGGCCTTGTTCTGGGGGCGCAGAACGAACCTCGCGCCGCGGGGGGCTCAGCTTACGGTCCCGGCGCCCGTGTCATCGGCGCCCGGTATCCCCAGCCCCTGCGGCGCACAGATTTTCCACTGAAACACTGAGCAGTCTGCCGGTTATTTCCCTTTTCCATTTGATTCGTGTTTGTTTCCCCGCTGCCCACGCACCGCGCATCGTGCCGATGCACGTCACCCGCATCGTTTGCGTGTGAAGTTGTTGATCGTGCTGGCGACTGCGGCCCTTGCCGTCGCCATTGGAGAAGAGCGACGGGCTGTGCTGTTCAGTACCACTACACTAATCTTCGAACTGACCAATTGATTGAACGCACGAACAGCATTGTGGATTTCTGGCATGATTCACCAATCATTAGCTTCGCAAAATTGTTAAAATGTAAGGAAAAAAAACCGCCATCAGAAGCGTTGGTAGAACTTCGTCACATGGACTGGACTTGAATATAAATATTTTGTGGTAAATGAAAGAGGTAAAACGGCAAGGCGCTGAGGGGGGCATACGAACAAATGAACATGTTTCCCTTTATAAAAACATGTCAGGTAATAGAACACACTCATGGGCAGGCTGATGCTGATATAGCTAGCCAAGTTCGGCGTTGGCTCATTTTATTTTTTTCACTTCGAATAATTGCAATTTCAAACGGCTCTTTGAACTACTAAATCTCTGTCTATTTCTCTGAGTTAAATTTGACTTGTATTTGTCTTTGTATTTCAATTCCCTCTCTGTGTCTCTATTTGTGTGTCTATCTCTCTGTCTCTCTCTCTCTCTCTCTCTCTGTCTTCCAAGTTAGTGGATGTGTCTTTGTAATTTAATTTTTGGTGTGTCCCTTTCTCTCCCTTTCTGTGTGTGTTTCTCTCTCTGTGTGTGTGTGTGTGTGTTCCAAGTTAGTGGATGTGTCCCTTTCTCTCCCTTTCTGTGTGTCTCTGTGTGTGTGTGTGTCTTCCAAGTTAGTGGATGTGTCTTTGTAATTTAATTATTGGTATGTCCCTTTCTCTCCCTTTCTGTGTGTCTGTGTGTGTGTGTGTGTTTGTGAGCCTAAATGCCTTTGTTTCTCTTTGAGTGTTTTTTGTCTGAACTGAGAGTGAGCTGCATTTTTGCCTCTCTTTGGTAGTTTGGGCTTTGAGGATTTTGGATTTTGTGAGCTTTGGCGATCGGGGATTTGGGCCTATGAGGTTTGGGTTTTGGGGCTATGAGGTTTGGGTTTGGGGCTTTGAGTTTTGGGTTTTGAGGCTCTGAGGTTTGGCTTTGGGGATTTGGGCCTTTTAGTGTTGGGTTTTTGGGTGCTTTGGGCTTTGGGACTTTGGGTTTTGGGTCTAGTAGGCAATGGGTTTTGTGTCTTGTTGTATTTTTAGAAGCATGCCCCTAGAAGGCAATGTGTTTTGGGTCAATTCTTTTTTTTTTAAAAGCATGCCCCCTACTAGGCAATGGGTTTTGGGGCAATTCTCTTTTGGAAAAAAATTGCATGCCCCCTACTAGGAAAAAGGCTTTGGGTTTTTTGTCTTTTGAAAAAATAAGCATGCCTTCCTAGTAGGGGATTGGTTTTGGGCCTTTTTGTATTTTTAATAGCATGGCCCCTAGAAGGCAATTTGTTTTGGGGCAATTCTATTTTTTTATAAAAAGCATGCCCCTATTAGGCAATGGTTTTTGATGTTTTTTTTTTTGTCTTTTTAAATTTAAAAGCATGCCCCCTACTAGGCAATGGGTATTGTGGCAAACATCTTTTGGAGAAAAATAGCATGCCTCCTACTAGGCAATAGGTTTGGGGGTTTTTTGTCTTTTGAAAAAATAAGCATGTCTTCCTAGTACGGAATTTGTTTTGGGCCCTTTTGTATTTTTAAAAGCATGCCCCCTACTAGGCAGTAGGTGTTTTGGAGCTTTATAATCAGGGCTCTTTGCAGGTGGAGGCCATCTTGTACTAATTCTTATTTTGTTGTGTTTTCAGCTGAAGATCCAGTTCGGTGAGGGCTCTCTGGTCAAGGTCATGAGGAACATGCTTGCAAATGAGGGTATCTGTTCCTTCTACAAGGTTTGTTTTGTTTTTCCGGGTGCCCTATAACTTTTCCTTATATAAAGGTCGAATGCTTGTAACCGTTACTGGCCCTATGCTATTGCAATCGACATACTTTAGTCCAAAGAAACTGAACCATGTATTAAGTTTGAGTATTTGATCTTGTGAATGCCTATGTTGCTCTTAGGTATTTATCTAATGCAACATGTATAGTTTCAATCCAGCAAATGATGGTGCATACTGAACAATAGAATCATATTTAGCATATGATTTCCATGTCAATTGGTTGAGATTTTTTATAGCTGGAAAGGAGAAATTAAGCTATATTTTTTCGATTCAGAGTTTCAGTGTTTCTCTGTCTAGCTCGTTTTGTCTTCCTAAGCAGTTTCAGAGTTTCCCGGTCAAAAAACGGGAGGGAGATGATCTGTGCATTTTACAACTACGATATGAATTTCAGCTTGACATATTTTGTTCTTCTAGCAGCGTTTGGAGGATCTAAGATCTAGAAACAACATGCTACAATCAGTTATCAATATGTTGTGCCTTCTGAACATTTGAGCTGCACAATTTGACTTGAATTCTGTAGGACGAATTCTGAATTCATTAGAGTATATAGCCCTACATCCTTTGACTTCCAGATTCTTTACGATGAATTCCCTTGCATTTCGTTTGTGTAGTGACATCAGTAAGCGTGACTGACAAAAGTTTGTTTTTGTTGGATCAGGTTTGTTGACTGATTGGTCTTGCCGGGTCGCCTTCGCCGGGCGTCCCTAGCTTGGTTGGTCTGCAAGATATACCTGGTGAAGGACTTTAGCAGCGCCATCGGGCTGATGGCGGTGGCGCACCTGGCCGTGCTGGAGCGTCGTGGCCGGCTGCCGCAGCACACGTTCCTTGACTTCTCCGTCACCAACTTCCTGGCCGCCGTGCTCGTTGCGCTCACCTTCCGCCAGATCGGCCCCGACACGCCGAGATGCCCAACTTCCTCACCCAGCTCACTCAGGTAGTAGCTCACTTTCCATTTCAGTTAATACTCGGTCACATTCAGTTTTCTTGCAGTACATCATCGTTCAGACCTGAAGAAGCGAAAACCGACTTCATTTGTTTGATTAGTTAATCTCTCTCTGCTAGTAGGCATTCATTTGTTTGATTAGCTAATGCGTATTTTATGGGGATATTTGATTACAGGTATTAATATACTTTCTTTTTCAATGTTCAGTTTACTCTCCAACTGGTGAGGAAATTAAGAACAAGAGGCAACTAAGCCAATACCTGAAGGCAGACCCTGGAGGCCCTGGTGCTTGAGAGTTTGATTGGGGAACTGGTAGATACCTTTGACTACCACTCCTTGTTATTTCTCTAAATCTCTGGCTGTAATAGAAATATGGATGACTTTAGAAATCTTTGTATTCTCCATCTAAAATGCTTTTGCACACAGGTAATACTCCAAGGCATTCTACTTGCATTAGCGAGAAATTCAAGATATCTAATAGCCCAGAGGGTGAGAAGATCCCAAAACGCAGCAGGTACTCAAGTGGTAGGAAGGGGAAGAAGGAAGAAGCCCCAGAAACTAGCAAGGAGGCCCCTAGTGTAGATGCCACAAAGGAGACTGATGTGGAGATCAAGACTGCTGAAGAGGCGAAGGATGCTCCTGCTGAAACTGAAGATACTGAGAAGGTAGCAGACATGGTTGATGCTCCAGTTCCAGCAGCAATGGAAGAAGATCAGAAAGAAACTGAGCAACCAGCTAAATCTGTTGAAGCTCCTCGTGCACCAACGGAGAAGAAGAAACAAGATGCCAAGCCAGCTGAACCTGAAGCTGCAGCCCCAACTGAGAACTCAACCCTTGCTCCTACTGAACCTACTGCTGTTCCTGCCCCAGCACCTGAAACCAAACCAGATGCTGAGCCTGCTGCTGCTGGTCCAGCACCTGAAGCCAAATCAAACGTCGAACCTGCTGCTGCCACTGCTCCAGCACATGATGCATTACAGCCCGCAAGTGGGTTACTGAATCTATGTGCTAACGGGTATCTGCAAGTAGTTGTATTTTTTTTGAAAAGTTGACAGATTTTGTGTGTTTTAAAATCTGTTGACATATTTATATGTCAACAAATCTGTTGACAGATTTGTATGTTACAAAATCTGTCAACAGATAAATAGACAGTCCCGTTAGTTATTTGGTCTATTTTGAGTTTTTGTTATTTTTTTTGTTTCCATTAGATTCATGGCTTAACAGTGTTAAGTTATACCTGAAATGACAGTTTTAGTCCTGATATCTAATGAAAGAGATCAACAACCTATCGTGGATTTTTTGGTAATTCATGGAGCTTTATATGTGTCAAGGCCAATAGGGTTTTTGGGCCATTTCCACTTGTTTTGGGCCATGTATAATTGAGGAAAGAATTGAAGTCCAATAGTTTTTTTTTTTTTTTTTAATAAGTCAAGACAACCCTTCTTTACAATACCGTATTCCCAGTGATCTATAATTTGAAAAAAAAAAAACTATTGGCCTTACTGTTGGGACGGAGTGTCTAGATACATAGTTCGCTTTATCTAGATATGGTGTATAACTAGATGCATAACAAAATCAATGTATTTAAAAAGCTAAAAGTGAGCTATAATTTGAAAAAAAAGTAACAAAGAAGGAATAACTAAAATGAGTTTCAAACATAGACGACTTATAAGTAGTTTCATGATTGACGATTACATACATGTGAAAGCAAAGCACTCATCCGTAGGATGATTTAATTAGACTCAAACAATTACTGCAAGTTTATTCGGACACTAGTAAGGTAGTAGCTAGTCAATCTATGTAGGGGTAAATACTATCTAAGAGGTTGTTGTATCACGTCGCATGTGTACCCGTTCTCTCTCAAAACTTCTCCACACAATTGAGTATAATCAAAGTGGCATCGGTGGTGCATAATCAAAGTGTTCGGAGGGCTGTAATCATCAGAGGTGTCCATGACAAACTTACCATCATAGGCACGAGGCTACATTATGGTTAGGGGTGCACATGCCCCCCCCAAAAAAACACAAAATCAATAAGTTCGGTTAAAATTTACCCATGCCACATATACTGACGGTCTCTTCTATATCGCGCTCGATGTTGCGCATGGTCCTCGGTACACACGCGCGTCGGGTAGTGCTTGAACGAATCATCAAAACCATCTATAGCAACGACGACATACATGAAATGGACTGCAAACATAAGATCGAATACGAAGAAGGGGTTGAAGCCGGCCATGGAGACGACGGGGAATAGCTAGGCGATGGCCTAGCTGCGCTCTGCCATCCCTTATAAGGGTAGGCGGTCTCGGGGCGCCAAACCGTGTTATTGTCGATGATGTAGTTGAACGCCTTGGACTAGACACGGACCGAACACTGCTATCAGTAACCATGACCATGTGACCATCGACCACATCATCGCTTCCTATTTGTTTTCGCGCAAAGTTTGGTGGACCGTCCCTAGCAAAGGCCTTGTGTTGATACATCTCGGGGTGGGAGAGGAATCACTCCTAGTTTGGTGGGACCAATGGCGGCGGAGATGGCACGAAGACAGGAGGAGGGGAGTCGACACCCTATTCGCCCCCTAGTGGCATGAGAAATTTGGAAAAAAGAGAAATGCAAGATTGTTCTGAAGCACCCATCAACCACCGTGCAACTAGTGTCCACCATTAGGCATACCGCCAATCAATGGACCGGCCAGGTATGCAAGCTTAGTTATCTAGTACGCAGTAGTTAATGTATATCTATAAAACTTATGTTTGCAACCCCCACTAGCTAATTCTCTTGACATGCAAGCACGCCAAGTACCTCACTATCCCACTAACATCCCACTAGCATGCTACCTCACCAAACCCACTAACCCTTACTTGCATCACGCCATCAACATGCGCCACATGTCTATGGGCATAAAAAAATTATAGCTCATGAACCAAAAAAAAAAAAAAATCAAATTGATTGCACCATTAAATTCATTTTAATAAATCCTTTAAAACAAGATCTTACATGTATATATTTTTGACAAAATTATAAGTAGGACCCGTTGGTATAGAGGAAAAAGAAAAAAAAAAAAATGAAAAAAAAAAAAAAAAAGAAAGAAAAAGAATAGGAGGATGATAATAATATTGTAACTCATAGAATTCTCCTTCATACTCTCAAGACAACGTGCAGGGAATCCACTAGTATCATATATATATAAAGGAGGCTGCACTTTCATGTAACATTTCACCCTCTCGGAAAAGCACTTCTACTTAAAAGCGCAAACCTTTTGCGTATTTGAGAAAAAAAACTGGAGTCTCCATGGTGAGCTGAACATGGTGCCAATGCTAATGCAATGTGATCCTGCTGTGAATCGCTATTCTTTGGTACTGTAAAAAATAAGAAGCTAATTAAAATAAAATACATCGGGCGAGTTGTTTTTAAAAAACCTCTCGAATTTGGTGCTTCGCTGTCCAGGCCCTGTCATGCCCAAAGGAAAGGAAATGAATACATCGGGCCGAGTCGTAGACCAGGCCAAAATAAATGCTCAGGTCCAAAAAAAACAAACTTGCCGCCCAATTACAAATTGCCGGCCCAGCCCAGTCTAGTGCAGGCAAAATTCCGTCACGGTTCACCATCACCCCTGCCCTGCAGCAGCCTCTGCTCTGCTGCCTCCTCTCTCTCTCTCTCTCTGCCTGTGGCCTGTGCCTGGGCCTGGCCGACCGCCGCCGCCGCCGCCCGTCAGATGCCAAGGTCTTTCCGTCACCGGCGCTGAGCACCCACAAGGTATGCTTATCCCTGTCTCCCCTGTGCGAAACCATGCACCCAAACCCTAACTGAAAGCTATTCACCCATTTCTATTCGGATCATTTCCTTAAATAATTATACTGGGCCCGTCCCGTCCCTGCATAATAATGTGCATCTTGTTATATGATTACTATATGACCACCAATGAATGTCTGCCCATCTAATTTCATATCTACTATGAATTGTTAATAGGTCATGATGTGTGCATACATATATGCAACTGGTGGTGTTCAACTGTGTTGGATCTTGTCCAAAAAAAAAAAAAAAAACTGTGTTGGACGATTTTCTAATAAAGGCATTCTGCGTATTAGTTTATTGCATGCTGATGAATTGATGAAATGTGGATAATAATAAAAAAAAGATAGTAGCTAGGCCATCTGCTTTTAGTGTCTGCTTTCATTCCAAAGGGGAAGACAAGTGTGTATTATATATATGTTGGAGCCCACCTAGATAGGAAATTACATAATACATATATCGAAATTCCCCAAAATGCACCCACCCATTTTTAAAATCAACATTCCCTTATTTACCGATATTTGAATTACAGATTTATTAATTACTATAACTAAAAATCCGCACTAACATTATATGTGTTGATAAGTAACTTGTGGATAAACGCGTTGCTTGCAATTTGAAATGCTAACGATTCAAATCCCAATCTTCATTCACAGAGAACAGAGGAGGCAACAGAGGAAGGAAGAAGAGTGTTGGATTAGAATCCCAAGGCCCAAGGTTCACCTTAACCCTGTTGGGCTTGGAGCTCACACCAGAGCCAAGCAGAGTCTGTCCCGTTCCCCACTCATGGGGCCGGCCGCCACGACGTGCTGACGATGGTGGGCAAGGTCAAAAGGCGTCCGCAATGGGGGCATTCACCATTCTGGGACCTTGGGCTCCTCCATTGTTGATCATGTACAAGTAGAGTAGAGTGGAGTGGACATGTGGCTGTGGCAGAAGACCTTCCTTCGCCAGCTCCTGCCATTGAGGGCAGTGGCGCTGGCACAGGCACAGGCTTCATCACCGTCATCCTTGGTGGCCAGCCGGCAGGGATGCTACTATGGGTCTGCGCCGGAGGGAGGAATGGAAAGTCAGCGCCACTACAGGTCTTCTGCCATATCTGTTTCCCGATTCCTTTTCCCCATGTTTGTTTACTGATGGATTTGGTGCAGGCGCGGGGTATGGTGGACAAGTTCCGGATGCGCGCCAAGGGTGGTGACGGCGGCAATGGCTGTGTCAGCCTCCGGCGCTCCAGGTCCAACCTCCATGGCATGCCTGACGGTGAGAGACCGCTCCCTTTTGTGCTGCCCTTGCTTGCTTTTGTAATAATATACTATATAATGCTCTGGTAAATTAGCTCTGGTTCTGGTATAAGCACTTCACATATAACTCCCAACTTTTCTAATTGGATTAATGATTCCCTTCACCATGAAGATGAATCTTCAAGTTCTCCTCTTTAGTTGTTTTATCCATTTGTAGAGCTCTTACTGTTGGTAAATTTATTGATTTAGCACTAGGTTAACCGTCTATTATCCTCATCTGAACTGCCCTATTGTTTTTTTGGGGCTTCATGTGATCTGTTTAATTGACCAACAGCTAATGTCTAGCAGTCTTTAAAATGGTATTTTCAGAGATGATATTTGTATGGGGGGCTAATGCTTGACCACCTGATACTAGAGATGCATTGGTATTGTAAATACTAAGTTTGATGTCCAAACGTAGTGCTACAGTCAGAGGATGATCTCTGTGTTTTTCCTGTTTCTGCTGTTCGAAGTTAGTTCCTGATCCTCACTCTGTTTTTAACATAGCAGTGCTGGGATTATTATATTCATAATCATTTGGAATGGTTGATCTTGATAATGAAAAACAAAAAAAAAAATGCAGGTGGTAATGGAGGGAAGGGTGGTGATGTAGTTCTTGAGTGCTCCAGGTCTATCTGGGATTTCAGTGGCTTGCAGCATCACATGGTATGTCTTGAAAAACATCATATGTTCTGCTTAAGATATACTTGCTGCACTGATGGTTTTTTTCTTGATTTTGGATTCTATTTCACAAAAATACAGTACCCTGATTGAAAAATTAATTTAGATCGTGAATATATTAGAATTGCTTGGATTTTATTTGAATGAACCTATAAAATGTACAGATGGACAAAATGTCTCAGTATGATATGGGCTATTTGAATTCTGGGAAGTCATTGATACCTGACTTTTAGCTTGTTTACTTTTGGATTTCACTATTTCAGAGAGGAAGCCGAGGCGGGAATGGAGTGTCTAAGAATCAGATTGGAACAAGAGGTTCAGACAAGGTTGCCATGAATATATCTCTATACACACCATGTCCTAACTTCTTTTGGTTTCTGTTTCAGAAAAAACTGGCAGCGTATATGACCTTCGCTACTTATATGTGACAGATTGCACAAGTACCAGTAGGCACAGTGATTCATCTGGTCTATGGGGAGCAACCTTCTTTCATAGCAAATAAACCAACAAGAACTCTAGATCCTTGGGACATACCTGCAGAACACTCTTCAGGTTCAAATCAGATAAATCAGATTGACAATGCAGTGATGAAAGATTTCGATGGCAGCTTGTCCCATCAGCATAATGCACCCAAGTATAATACTGATAGGAATAAAGCTGAAAAGGGAAGCAAAATCCAGTCGGAGAAGCTAAAGTACTTTCATACATCCTCCGAGCCTAGGTTCTCAAACACTGATTTTGACTTTAGAATCTATCCATGTCAGGAGGGGATGGAAGAAAAAGATCAGACTGAAAGCGAAGATGAAGAATTTTGGGAGGATGAAGATGAGTTTGACATTGCCAATGAGGATGATGAGGAAGAGAGGGAAGAAGAAGATGTGCAATATTGTGTTGCTGAGATGACGAAACCTGGGCAGCGGTTGATCATAGCACGAGGAGGGGAAGGTGGACTGGGGAATGCTTTTGTCATTAAGGAGATGCGGCCATCCAAAGCAAACAGACAAGAAAAAAGATAGCCCGCGTAAGTACCGGACAGCCAGGAACTGAGAGCTTTCTTATCTTGGAACTGAAGAGCATTGCAGATATCAGTCTAGTTGGATTGCCTAATGCTGGAAAGAGCACATTGTTGAGTTCTCTCTCTAGGGCGCAGCCAGAGATAGCCGACTATGAATTCACCACACTGAGGCCCAACATTGGCAGCTTGACCTACGAGGACTACTACTCTGTTCAAGTGGCTGATATACCTGGCCTGATCAAAGGAGCACATGAGAATCGTGGCCTCGGTCATGCTTTCCTGAGGCACATAGAGCGTACAAAAAGTTCTTGCATATGTGCTTGACCTTGCAGCCACGCTTAATGGCCATAAGGGTGTGTCCCCTTGGGAGCAGCTGCAGGTTTTGGTCTCAGAGTTGGAGCATTACCAAGAAGGTCTGACTCAGCGACCGTCACTGATTGTCGCGAACAAGATAGACGAAGAGGGAGCTGAAGAGATGTATGAGGAACTGAAGCGGAGAGTGCAGGGTGTTCCTATATTTCCAGTTTGTGCCATCTTGCAGGAGGGGGTGCCAGATCTGAGAGTGGGTCTAAGGAACCTTATGGATGACTCGGATCCACATTGCGTTGATTTGAGCAAAATGACTTTTGGATGAGGCCCCATCTTCCCTTGAGAACCAGAGGCTTAAATGGATAGCAATTTGATCTACAAATGTTGAATGAAGAGCAGAAATGTGTATTATTTAGCTACAACCTTTGTTTCGAGTTGTACATATAGCAGCTGCATTTGCATTTGGTAAACCGAGAAGACAGTAATTAGGGCCTGTTTTTCTTTATCTTTGGGTGATGGATTTCTGGTTTACCTTTTAAAAGCAGATATTTAGAATCCAATCCCATCTACTCAACAATCCACAAGCTGTATCCCACCAGCTTACAGCTTTGAACAACCCACAATCTTCAACTTGCTTTTAAGAATCCAAAGCTAAAGCAAACATAGCACATGATGTCATGTTGGTATCATTCCTGCTGAAGATATGTCCACGGAGATGCGCTCTGCAAAGTTCTGGTCCAGATGTCTGGGATCTATCTGATGGTGGTTACCAGTATGGAACAGTAATACCAAGTGCTATTACATTTACTAACACCTGAAGGCTGAAAATAGAGAGAAATTCCATCTGTACTTAAGACCAGTAAATATATATACTATCAATTTATCTGTGGAATCTGACATGGTCTTTGGCCCAGGTGTCCTAACGAGAGTAACTGTGCAAAAAAAATTGTTGATTTTGCATCGAAATAGAGGGGCATCATACATAAATTTATTGTAGGTGGTGGGCTGTTGTTTGTTCATTTTGCAAAGAACAAGTTACAGAGCACCCGTTTATATCAGGTAGAGCTTATATAGAGAAAGCAGACCTGTTCATGGTTTAATTTGTTTACCAGAAAGGCAGAAACTTGCCTGCTTGAAGACACAACAAGCAGGGTACCTTTTAAAAGCAGATATTTAGAATCTAATCCCATTTACTCAACAATCCACAAGCTGCATCCCATCAGCTTACAGCTTTTAAATGTTGAAGACAAAACTTGGTTTTAAGAATCCAAAGGTAAAACAAACATTGGTATCAATCCTGCTGAAGACACAGGAAGACATAAACATGCATGCTTGCAAAGACACAGAAAAATCGATTTATTCGTTATTAGAATAATAATTTGATTAAAGGAGTTACACGATTATCAGTTCACTTTTGCAGGCATCAGCAAGCGGAGGTCCGCACAAGCATTTGTTGTGCTGGTAGCTGGAGGCATCGAAGCTCGCCATGTTGCCCCCGGTGGGCACCGCGCCGCAGAGCCGGTTGTAGCTGACGTTGAAGAACTGCAGGTTGGTCAGGTTCGCCACCTGCGCCGGGATGCCGCCGTAGATGGCGTTGTGGCTGAGGTCCAGCGAGACGAGCTGCTCCGGCAGCTCCACGGTGGACATGTTGAAGCTCAAGGCGTTGCGCGACAGGTCCATCTGCTGCACCGGCTTCGCCCTGCCGAACAGACCCGACGCGTCCCCAGCGAAGGCGTTGTGGGACAGGTCGACCTGCGCGAACGCCACCGCCGAGAACTCGGCTGGCACGCTGCCGGTGAGGTTGTTGTGCGACAGCCGGAGGTACGCCTCCTGCAGTACCGTTGCGTTATTGTTAAGCTTGCTGAAGAGCAGGGGCGGCAGGGAGCCCGTGAGGTGGTTGCGGCTGATGTCGATGCTGTAGAGGCTGGGCAGCGCGGCGAGCGAGGCTGGGACGGCGCCGGTGAGGGCGTTGAAGGAGAGATCGAGCTGGTTGAGCCTGGTGAGCTTGGCCAGGAACGATGGCACGGGGCCGGAGACGCCGGTCCAGGAGATGGTGAGGAAGGAGAGGTTGGAGAGCCTGGCGATGGCGGGCGGGATGGGACCAGAGATGGCCGGGAGGTGGTGCAGCCTGAGGTTCTGGAGGTGGACGAGGCCCGCGATGGCGTCCGGGATGGTGCCCGTCAGGTTGGCGTCCTGGAACACGGCGAGGCCGACGACGCGCCCCGTGGTGGCGTCGCAGTCGACGTCGTACCAGTCGCAGCAGGGGTTGTCGGCCGTCCACGACGCGAAGTGGTACGGGTTGCCGAGCGCCGCCTTGATGTCCAGCAGTGCCGCCTTGTCGCCGGAGTGGCACCGGTCCTTGCTGCTGGAGGAGGAGTCGGCGGATGCTGATGATAATGCAGCGGCGAGGAAGAGGAGGACGAAGGCGAAGGAGCGCATCGCCGTCATCTTGGATTCGATATGATCTTGTGGGCAGCAGTGCAGCTAGATGATCTTGGTCGTCTGGCAGTGCCAGTTGAACGAACAGACTGGCGGCCGGAATGATGGGCGCCGACGGACAACAAAGGTCAGCGCCGCCGCCGCGTTTGGCAAGGCTCCGCTCACGGGTGGGTCTGCATGTGCAGTGTCAGTGTGCAAGACGACCAAGGGAGACGATGGGTCAAATTACTCAACCAAAGCTCTGACTAGATGGACAACAAGATCGATCTGGTCAAAATTCTGAACTTTGACCTTAAATATAGTTTAAAAATCGTACGTGTAGATTTGTCTACGTACTGTCATAATCCCTTACTTGCAAAGTAGAGATATATGGTGGAGAGATCAATGCATCACTTTTATTTAGAAATGGTGGAGAGATATATATATATCTTGTGATGAAGGAACGACACATAGTTTTCAGTTGTTGCATGTCGGCAGCGGAGATCCACACAAGCACTTGTTGTGCTGGTAGTTGTAGGCATCGAACATCGCCATGTTGCCGCCGGTGGGCACGCCGCCGCAGAGGTGGTTGTAGCTGACGTTGAAGAAGTTCAGGTTGGTCAGGTTCGCCACCTGCGCCGGGATCCCGCCGTAGATGGCGTTGTGGCTCACGTCCGCGAAGTAGAGCTGCTCCGGCAGCTCCACGCCGGAGAGGTTGAAGCTCAGGGCGTTGCGCGACAGGTCCAAGAACTGCACCGGCTTCCCCTTGCCGAACACGGGCGACGCGTCGCCGGTGAGTGCGTTACGCGACAGGTCGAGGTGCGCGAAGCTGACGGCGGCGAACTCGGCGGGGATGCCGCCGGACAGGTTGTTGTGCGATAGCACGAGGTAAGCTTGGTCGGGTGACCTGCTGAGGAGCAGCGGAGGGATGGCGCCGGTGAGATGGTTGCGGCTGAGGTCGATCCCGGAGAGGTACGGGAGGGCGGCGAGCGACGCCGGGATTGCGCCCGTGAGTGAGTTGAATGGCAGCTCGAGCAAGGTGAGCGCGGTGAGCTTGCCTAGGAACGACGGCACGGGGCCGGACACGCCGGTGTAGGAGATGATGAGCATGGAGAGGTTGGAGAGCTTGGCGATGGCGGGCGGGATGGGGCCGTAGATGCCCGGGAGGTGGTGCAGCATCAGGTTTTGGAGGTGGACGAGGCCGGCGATGGCGTCGGGGATGGTGCCGGTGAGGTTGGCGTCCTGGAAGATGGAGAGGCCGACGACGCGGCCCGTGGTGGCGTCGCAGTCGACGTCGTACCAGTCGCAGCAGGGTTGTCGGGCGTCCACGACGCGAAGTGGTATGGGTTGCCGAGCGCCGCCTTGATGGCCAGCAGCGCCGCCTTGTCGCCCGAGTGGCACCGGTCCTTGCTGGAGGAGGCGGCGACGGTGGCCGCAAGGAGGAGCACGACCAAGGTGCGCATCGCCGTCGTCGTCTTCATCTTGGACGTGCACGGGCTTGGCCGGGGGATCGCTGCAGCCTGCACGTACCTGGCTATGGATATATATTCCAAATTTTTTGCCAAGCAATGCAATGTACAGAGACTTGGTGGGCAAGTGCCAACTGAAACTGATGGATGGATAAGAGCCGACAACACGATCCGCCGGCCGCCGGTGCGTTTGGCAGCAGAAGGACAGGCCACAAAACAAAACTTGGAAGCGAAAGGGGATCGGACTTGGATAAGACTATGGTCAAATATCTCAAGCTACACTCGATCGGACTTGGATAAGACTATGGTCAAATATCTCTCAAACAAATCTGAGACCTTAATTTTTTTAGATTTTCAAGTAACTCATTGATTAATTAAGTTAGTAAAATAAAAATAAATAAATATTGCCAAATCCCTATTGACGGAAATAGAAGCTTGTTTGGTACGTACTGGATCCTACAAAACGAGGCCTAAACACTGCAATCTAAAGACTGAAATCGATTTGATTTAGGTCCTGTTTGGTACGTACTCATCTCCGGCTTAGCTCTGGCTTCTTCGAGCAGCTATAGCAAACATTTTGTATGCTGAAGAGATGGGAAACTATATGCCGAAGGCAACCTCGGGGGAAGGTGGCTTTTTCACCCTGGATCATATGTTGATTTGCCTCGTGCACAGGCAATTTACTTCGCTCCTCCCGTACGCAGCCAAACCCTAACCCAAGCTGCGGCCGCGGTCGCTACCTCGGCACCTTCCCGATGTCCGACTCCAAGCCATCCCCGCCGCCCGCTCCGGTTGTTGTTGTTCCCTCTCCAATTCGTCGGCCCTTCTTGCAGCTGGTTCGTCTCTGACTGCAGATGGTGAAGAAGTGACCGTAGATGGAGAAGCGGTGGAGCGGTGGCACGAGGAGAGAGAGACGACGAGGAAGAAGAACCGGACCACAGATGGAGAGGCGGCGGGAGGAGAGAGAGACAACGAGGAAGAAGAACCAGAGGAGAGAGGAGCGGAAGAAGAACCGGAGGAGTGAGGAGCCGGAGCGAACACATTCAAAAAAGATTCGGAGAATATGCCTGGGGTTTGCCTGGTGTCGAACATTTTGGCATCCGGAGTCCGGCAACTTCGCCACGCATCTTAGAGCAGCATCAATATCAACTAACACAGGAAATAGGCTTCCCCGAAGTGGCCTTCCAAAAATCCAGACTTCTGAGGAGATGTTTCTTTTTTTCTTTTTCATGATCGGGCCATTCATGATGAGGAGATGTTTTTAAGGGGAAAAACATTATAGGCTGACGTGACATTTTCAATGCCACGCTTAGGGTGCTCTACCACTTCAGTCCACCACCTCTCGAATTTGGCGTAATGTCAGTTTACAAGAATAGGCAAGTCGAGATGAAATTTTGCTTTTCAAGTACGATAGATTTTTTTTAAAGCTTTATTGCAAGATAAGATGATCGTGTTGTCACATGTCATACCACTCCTTGATGATGAGTTAAAGCGGAAAGGTCTTGTAAATTTCATAGTCCTTACTCATGTGACTAAAGGCATGTTAGATATCATAGGTAAATGTTAGAGCATCTCCAGCAGACTACCTAAAGGGACTAAGAGCAACTCCAACAGTTTGCTAGTTGGGTTTGTCATTTGCATATTTTGCCAAAAAGCTCAAAAATCATCCTCCAACAGTTTGGCACTCTTGTTTGGCATTTTTGGGGAGTTGGCAAATCCATCGGCAATCTTGGCAAAAATGCGCGCACGAGCAGGTTTAGCAATCGCGACTTTCCCCGCGGTAGTTGTTGCCTCGCGCGCTCGGACTCTTCCCCTCCCACGCGGCTCTTCTTTACCTCCCCGCGCGCCGATCTTCTTTCCCTCCCCACGCGCCGCCATCGATCACGCCGAAAAGTCCGCGAGCTAGGGTTTCGTGTACCGAGCTGGCCATCGGCCCCGCCCCACGACGAACAACTTCCTCGTGATAGAAGCCCGTGACAAAGCCATCGGTTTCACCCTGCCCGCGACGAAGCCATCGGTTTCAGGTATCAAGAAGCCATCCTCGAACTCCCATGCACTAGGGTTTTCAGGTACCGAGAACTCCCCTTCATCAAAGTCGTCGAACTTCGTCGGTTCTCCTTCTTCAAAGTTGTCATTTGCTAGGGTTTGAGTTGATCCGGCTGTAGTGTTTTGCTTTAGGAGATTGATCTCCATGGCCGCATGTAGGTTTTGCTGTAGGGGTCTTTGATCTCCATTGCCAATTAAACGTACGGTAAATGGATAGGGGATGCTCAGCTCACCTGAAGGCTGAAGCCCTATCTTCTCTTTGTAGCACATAGTAATTCGGGTGAAAGCTCAGTGGCCCCTAGACCCTAGCAGCAGATCGAGTAACAGTACAGCAAGTGATATGGTTCGTCTCCAAATCGACCAGTAGACTAGCATGCATGCATGGTAGCTAGCTAGCTAGGCCGGCAGCTGGGTAGCTTTGAGAAAGATGAACAAGCACCTTTTGACTGTAGTTGTTTTATCTCCTTGGTCGGCTGTAGTTGCTTGATGGCCGGCTGTAGCTGTAGTGATGGGAGGGGCTTGATCTCCATGACATACGTATACAGTACTAGTACGTGGACATATGTTTACTGATCCTGTAGTTTAAGTTCTTGTTTTTTTTTTTTTTTTTTTTGATTCATCACATGACTGTCAATGGCATACGTATACAGTACTAGTACGTGGACATATGTTTACTGATCCTGTAGTTTAAGTTCTTGTTTTTTTTTTTTTTTTTTTTTTTTGATTCATCACATGACTGCCAATGATTTCTTTTCCTTGAATTTGTAGATTTGTCCAAATGGAACAAGGTGGATATTACACAGGCATACTCATGGGAGATCTTGATGGTGCAGCTGGGTTGGACGAGTTTGACCTTTCCAACGACACATGACTGACAGGAAAATTTTGTTCATCCATCTCAATTTCCCGAGCCTGATGATGAATTGGTGGCATCGCCAGCAACAGGCCCCCTGGCAGTACGAAGGGATTCTCTAAGAGGACCAAGAAATTTGATAAAGATGAGGATGAGACTATTTGTTTAGCTTGGTTGAACACTAGTAAGGATCCCATTGTTGGGGCTAACCAAAATCGTATGTGCTTTTGGGGTAGATTTAAAGTTTTCTTCGATGAGCATAAGAAAACCCCAGTGCCGCGCACACAGAGTGTGATTATGCACAGGTGGCTTACTATTTAGACTTGTGTCAACAAGTTCTGCGCAGCATACGATAAGGTTGAGCGCAGGAATGCAAGTGGAGCAACTATACAAGACATGGTTCGTTTTCGTAGTTTGTTCTTTGTTTTTCTGACATCCGCACATTACTAACATTGTTTAACGATAACATGTGCAGATTACTGAAGCATACGCAGTGTATCTGGGACTTGACGACAAGAAGAAGCCATTTACTCTAATACATTGTTGGCACAAGTTAAAGGATGAGGAAAAGTGGAAGTCTTGGATGATTGAGCAACAAGTCTCTAATGGTAAGAAGAAACAGAAGACAACCAAGGACTCAAATCCGACGAACGAAGGCACCAACAACAATGGAGAAACAGAAGATGTTGCAACCCTAGAAGAACGGAAGAGGCCAAAAGGAGTGAAGGCGGCAACAGAAGCTCAAAGGCGGGGAGCTGCCGACAATTACATGGAGGCTATGAACACTATGTGGACAAAGAAAGAAGCTTTTGACAGAGAGAAAGAGAAGGCAAAGGATGAGAAGTTTCTGGCTGCACTTGAGCTTGAGAAACAACGACTGTATACTCTCAAGCTGAAGAAAGAAGAGCTCAGGCGGAAGAAAGAAGAGCTCAAGCTGAAGAAAGAAGAGCTCAAGCTGAAGATAAAATAGCTGAAGCAAAATTGAAAAAAAGCTGAAGCTGACCTCTTGAAGGAGGAAAAAGATATCATGTCAGTGGATATGAGCTCTCTTACCCCACTTCAGAAGCAGTGGTACAGGTGATGCAAGAAGATTGTTGCTAAGCATTTGTCAAATTAGTTCTAGTTATTTCTTTTCCACAATGATATTTCAATTCAATTAAAGTATCGAACCATTTATTTAGTTTGTTTCCTTTAGTTTTGGTTCACTACAGAACCATTTATTTGTATCGCAGACAATATGGAGTGAGAAGTGCCAATAAGCGTGCCGTGTCAGCCTCATTGGGGTACCTCGGTATTAAGCCTTGAAATATAGCAACAACTGCACGGACAAATCTACGAAGGCTCTCAATTGCAGTACTTTCAGCAAGACGACAATACTCATCCGTAGCATCAGCTGGAACCCCATATGAAAGCATACAAATGCGGCGGTCACCTTTGGAAGCAACTCAATCCAAGTTTTCCACCCGCATTTGGTTTTACGCACAAACCATGGATCGTGTGCTTCAACAAAGATTCATTATGCGTAGGAACAACCCCTTATTCATCCTGTACCTAAAACAAAAAACAAAAATTTAACAACACGAAAAAAAATGAACAAATACTTTGCGGCAATCCAAAGCGAAAGAACAACAACCTCCGACGGAATAAATGTGGCCCATACGTCGGATTATCCGCCAAATAGTCCCGAAACATCCTTCGATGGCCGCCTTCTCTATCTCGATAAATAACAAAGATGTCCGGGGACAGAACCACCTTGTCTTCTTTTGGTGGGCGGGGAATATTGGTAGACAATTTGAGCAAAATGGAGAATATGAGAAGGTCGTCATCATCCGGCGAATCATCGCCTAATTGTTTGTTGAAGAAGTGATCTACTCAAAGCCATAATGGCGTCTTTGGGGTAGGGTACGGCGACACGGGAAGGAGATGGCGTCTTTGGGGATTATGAAACAGATGGACTAGATGGTGACCGGGAAGACTAGATGGTGACCGGGAAGACTAGATGGCGGCCGGGGAGGAGATGGATACCTTGCGGCGTTGATGGCTGGTTCGCCCCGCGGTGGCGGCCGTCTTCGTCAAAGCGCGATCGCTGCGGATGGGAAGGAAGTCGCGGACGAGTAGTACGCAGGGCGCGAGGAAAGCCAACGACCTCTCCCTCCCCGGCCCCACTTTTCTCAATTGGCAAATCAAAATTGCCAAACTATTGGAGGAAGGCTTTTTTTTGACTTGGCATTTGGAATGGGGAGTTGGCAAACAAAGTCAAATGCCAAATCAAATCTAGCAAACTGTTGGAGTTGCTCTAACTATTTCAAATTTAGGTAGTTAGAGAAAAACACAGCTCCAACAAAGGCCCGGCTGGCGCAACAAATTTGTTGGCTACCTAAATCCTCTCATCCTCTACCTGTTCCTCGTTAGCCAACAACTCTTGGCATCTAAAATTTCTCTCTTAATGTGCCTCTCTCTCTCTCCTTTGCACACACGCTCCCGTCCCGCTCGCTCGATGGCGTTGCTCTCCGTCGCCGTTACGACCCGGCCTGGGCTTCGGCTCGCCCGGTGCGACGACCCTCCTCGGTTTTGCCGGCGCCCGCCGCCATACCCCGCTCCTCGGTTGCGCGGAAGCCTCCCGAGCAACCCGACGGCGCCTCGAGGCCCTCTAACGCCAACGCGACCTTGCGGACGGCGCGGAGACCCTCCCGGCGAACGGCCCTTCCCAACGCGACCGTCCCTAGCGGGCGGCACGGTGGCCCCTCCCCGGTGCGACCCTCACCGGCGGGCGGGACACGGGAAGGCCCGCCCCGGTCCACGGCGCTTGCCGGATTCGGCCGCCCCCCGCCAACCCGCTTCCCTTCTCCTCCCCGGCGCCTCTTCTACCCAATGGCGGAGCCCTCCCTGACCAGCGGTAGGTGCCCTCGACCATTCCCGACCGCGGCCATGCCCAACAAGGACGTGCCTCCTCCCCTGCGGTGCCACGGCTCTGCTCTGCAGCATTGTATGAAGAAGAATTTGATGAGATGTGGGACCTAGCTGTCATTCCCTACTAGAGTGAATTTGGGTAGGCCATTTTAAGTAGTCCCGCTAAAGTTGGTAGCAAAATTTAGGTAGTATTACAATAGATGGCTACCTAGAAATAGTTTTAGGTAGTGTGTTTTTAGGCAAGACTGCTAGAGATGCTATTAGCTAGCTATTTTTTAGCTCAACTTAGCTCTATTCATCAAAAAGGAAGAGCCAATAGGTGAAGTGATCTTCCAAACATAGCTAATTTAAGCTAGTTTTTAGTCTCAACAAACAGGCCTAATAGTTTTTTTTTTCGCTACAAATTGAGTCAGCCAGTATGGAGGAACCATTGATTCTTGTTGACATGCGAACTGACAAGCAGACTTTCTCTATAAAATGGATTAGCAAGACAAGAAGGTGCTAATTCAGCCCGAACAAGCCGAATCGACAAAAGATAAGAATACAATCCACAAGTAGATGCAAAAATCAAGGTCTTTGGGAAGATAACTAGCTGCAATTGAGAAGGTTCCCTCACTGCAAAGAAACATTTAAGACTACACAGTTTTAGCGATATCATGTTTTTTTTTTAACTAAAAGATTTGTTACGTCAAACACATACACCTTGTTTTCTCCAAAACCAAAACATTTTACAAAACCATGGACAAAATGTTGATCCAATTTATTTCATGGCACGAAAATTGTTGACGCGGAGCTAGCAACTCTAAATTTTGACGATGTAGTTTGATCAATTTGGATATCTTTGCGGAAAGTAATGAAAAAGGATTGAGTTAAACAACCGAGAGTGGATTTTATAATCGAAATGCAGGAATTGGAGTTTTCCTAATCAGCTTAAGGCTTCACCACAATTTTAACGTCTACATAAAAGCCACTTTACTCAGGGCCTCCTCTTTCTTCATGGCAAAGACAACAGCCCTTGCTTTTGCAGGTATCATACTCTCCCGTCCATGAAAAAAATGCAATTATAGGACCATGCGACATCTAATTTGACCATTCGTCTTATTTGAGTAATTTATATGAATATTATCAATTTTGTTATGACTTATTAGATCATTAAAGATATTATAATAATAACTTATTTATTTTAGAATTTATACAATTATTTTGAATAAGACGAATGGTCAAATTAGATTTTAAAAAAAGTCAAAGAATTACGTTTTTTGTTGGATGGAGTAGTCAACAGGTTACACATTGCCGAGGCAACATTTACCCGATAGTCGGCAGCTGGTCACCTACATCAACTCCACTGGCACCACGCACATCCTCGGATGGGATGCTAAATTCTATATGTAGACTTTTTGCAATGCAGCTGAAGGACAAAACCACAAGATCTACAAGATTCCAAGAACATCTTAGCTTCTCAGGGTAGAAATCATTTGATCCGTGTGTGACTATCACTTGTCAAAATGCTACTCATATCTCGAGCTGCCCTTCCGGGATGCTCTTGATGATGTACCGTGACGCTACCTTAACCCACCTAGCAGTTTATTGCTGCTAATCTATAAAGTTTGTTCTTATAAAAAAAAAAAAAAAAAAGAGCATACCATGGGGCAGCAGATGCTATTGCATTGCTAGTCTGTTGTGACGTGAGATCATCAGCCCAGGAGGGGAAAAATTGAACTCCCTCCATTTTGAATATAGTTCCTTTGACTTTTCTAGCCTCAAGTGTACCACTTGTCTTATTTAAAAAAATTTATGCTAACATAGTTAAATTTAAATCACTCGTAGAACTTTTGTTAATAAATCAAGCAAAAACAAAAATAAAATATTTCGTATAAATTATTGAATAAGTATGTGGTCAAACTTGGGATCAAAATAATCAAATGAATTATAATTTGAAACGGATTTGGTATATATGTGACACTGTCGCAGCCGCCTGAGCCGAGACCGTGAGCCATACCAGTCTGTGTTGCACGACAGTTATGTTGGCGGCATCGCATAGTTTTTTTTTTTTTTTTTTTTTTTTTTTGAAACCCAGGAGCGTTGAGATCGACAAGGAATGTAGCTAAGTCATTAGTGGGCTGTGGGCTGAGGTGACTTTGGCTCAATCTCAGCCCTCTGGTGTCGACTTTGGCTCACAAAGCATCATTTTCTGTTGAGGGGAGCCAACACATTGAAATGCATCTTCCGATTTGCATATCGATGGATATAGATGGTTTAGATCCACAAGAAACATCCTCACTCTTTTGTGCTATGACACCAGCATTCATAAATGGAAGGATTATATATGCCAAAACTGCTGAAAGCATTGTGAAGCAACAATATATTGATCCATGAACTAACCTTAACAGTTGATTCCAGGATTGTACAATTATTACTTGCACATATATATATATATATATATATATATATATATATATATATATATATATATATATATATATATATATATATATATATATATATATATATATATATATATATATATATATATATATATATATATATATATATATATATATATATATATATATATATATATATATATATATATATATATATATATCCGCTATTTAATTTGTAGGTACTACCTTGCTTCTCTTTCATTATAGATGTAGCACTCTTGCTTTAGTATTGTACTGCAGTACTATATATTTCACGTACTATATATTGTTTCGATCTTCTTACGTGGTTTAGCACCTACTAAGAGCTTCTTCGTTCTTACGTGTAGAGAGAGCTTCCTCCTCCGATCCTCCCATCGATGGCCGACCATGCATTCTACTTACCTTGCTGCATATATGCGAGGATAAAAATCAGTAGAAACGGTGGCCGCAGGAGGGCAGCGGCGTGCCGCAGAGGCACTTGTTGTGCTGGTAGCTGTAGGCGTCGAAGTTGGCCATGTTCCCTCCCGTGGGCACGACGCCGCACATCTTGTTGTAGCTGACGTTGAACATCTGCAGCCCGGCGAGGTCCGCCACCTGCGCCGGGATGCGGCCGCGGATGGCGTTGTGGCTGAGGTCCACGTAGGTGAGCTGCTCCGGCAGGTCCACGGCCGTGAGGCTGAAGGCGAAGGCGTTGCGGGACAGGTCGAGGTGCTGCAGCGGCTTCCCTTGCCGAACACGGGCGACGCGTCGCCGGTGAAGGCGTTGCGCGAAAGGTCCAGGTGCGCGAAGCTGATGGCGGCGAACTCGGCGGGGATGTCACCGGAGAAGTTGTTGTGCGACAGGCGGAGGTACGCTGCCGCCTGCTGGTTGGAGTTGCCGCCGAGGAGCAGCGACGGGATGGGGCCCGAGAGGCGGTTGCGGCTGAGGTCGAGGCTGGCGAGGCTAGGAAGTTCGGCGAGCTCCGGCGGGATGGTGCCCTCGAGAGCGTTGAAGGAGAGGTCGACGAGGGTGAGCTCCGTGAGGTGGGACAGGAACGACGGCACCGGGCCGGAGACGGCGGTGGAGGAGATGGTGAGCTGGGAGAGGTTGGACAGCAGCGCGAGCGAGTCCGGGATGGTGCCGGAGAGTCCCGGGAGGTGGCGCAGGACCAGCGTGCGGAGGCTGGTGAGGTTGGCGATGGCGTCCGGGATGGCGCCCGTGAGGTTGGCGTCGCCGAGGACGGTGAGGCCGACGACGCGGCCCGTGGTGTTGTCGCAGTCCACGTCGTACCAGTCGCAGCAGAAGGTGTCGGGCGTCCATGACGCAAAGTGGTACGGGCTGCCCAGCGCCGAGTTCACCGCCAGCAGCGCCGACTGGTCCTCCTCGTGGCACTGCATCTGCATCGACGACGAGCTGGCGGTGCCGACGAAGGACAGCGCGGCCACCAGTAGCAGTAGAAGGTGCTGCGAGGAGGAGGTGGCCATCGTCGACGATGATTGATCGATCACCTTTTGCTTGTCTTGTGATCAGGTATCTATATGTAGCTGCAGTGAGAGTGATGAGGTGGTATCGATCGCTGGCTTGGCTGTGAGATGACATGGCCGTGCCATGCATGCATATTTATAGGCTTGCAAAAGTGCGAGTTGGGAGCACTGCACTAGCAAAGGAGGAAGGCTCAGGTTCCACTGGAATTAAACATTGCAAAAGTCGCAGTGGAGGACAGGGATGAAGACATGCACATCGATCGATCGATCGATTATGTATGATGCACTGCATGCACCTCAGCCTCAGCTCGATCGTGCGATTGATGAGATGCATGTCATGTGTGTGCTTGGCCTGCTGGGCAGGCAGCGACGGACACTTACATTGCTCTGCATCATCGTCTATCAGATATTTCCTTGTCCTTGGATATGATCATGCTATACTACCGTACCAATTCGAGGACTAGCAGCTAGGGCGCTATAGTGTAACCTAACTTATGACGACATGGATAAGCTAGCGTCACTAATATAATATAGGCAATTAGCTAGCTAGAGATGAGTGGGTTTCTCGCATGCCTCTGCTCCAACTCCTGCTGCTCCCCTCGCTTTGGCCTTTCCGTTGATGTATGGACATGAGACGCTGACGGGCCAATTGTTCCATTCATGTACGGCCTCGTTTTTCCGAGGTAGGCGTCAGGTCAGGTCAGAGCCTTCCTCCCCCAATAATCGACCTCATTCGATGTATGATCATCCCATCCATCAAATGAATTAGTGCTCGCATTTCTTCTTGAAAAGCTTGTGATTTGGAATTGCAGATAATATCTGAACAGCCAAAGACAATAATGAACCAACTGTTTGAAAGAGGAGCTCAGGTAATGGATCCACCACATAAACAAAATTCAAACTTCAACAAATGCTGATTCAGGTTACAAAATTCAATGAACATCATAGCAAAAATTAGTTTACAAGAATCACATTATTACAGCTCTTGTTTGTAATTCCTAATGTTCATTGGTTTCTTCAGCTGCAGCTCTCTGTCACAAAGGCAAAGCATATCCTATATCACCAAATATAAGGGCTAGTCAGGCCAAGAATAAAAGATATATTACATTAGACATGTTGTCATTTATATCAAATGGAGTATGTTTGCACACCTAAAGAAAAACTGAGGAATTTTATTATAAGTACTAGTGTAACTTTGGAAGGCGTGTTGAATAAATTCATTATTCATCACTGCATACATAAAGATCCATGTTGATCAAATTTTGTTAACATCGCAAGAAACAAAAGGTTATACAAAACCTAAACTACTATGGAAGTTCAAAAGTTTACAAATTGACATGTGCCATTTAGCACTGACAGCCAATAAGTCAAAGAATGAACACACGCTGCCATGAACTTGACCTCAAAAAACAGTCAATTAGTTGGTGATAACCCTGATATTGGACCAGTTAAAAAAAAAAAAAAAAAAAAAAAAAAAACTCTTTCACAACCATACTCATGTATCCAAAGCTCGAAAAATAGCTCAATATTTTTAAGCCAAAAAGGGCTCCTCCCTAAGATCATGACTATTAAAAAAGGCTAACAGCTTACAGCTAATACAGCGGGCAATTGGACATGTGTGTAAAACTAGCTCTGTAGAAGGACAATCAAGCACAATGGAACTAAATGTTACTCAACCAGAAATAGAAAAAGGAAACATCAATGGGCATTTCTGTATCACAAAGGTTAAAAAAGAAGTTTCATCAGGACAGGATGATATTCATATGTATTTATCAGTCATGAGCTTCGGTGATTGACCCCATAGGTGCAAAGCATAGCTGGGAAGGCACTAAGATGCACTCCTCACAAAACTAGCCAGTTCACGCACATGACTCGTTCTGTATCTTGGTATTAGAACAAACAAAGTACCTAGTGAGTACTGTGTAATGAGCAGTTCAGGAATTGATTCGAGAATTCTGGCAAAACATTATGGCTAAATTAGCAATCTGACAGGGCCTGGACTCTTTTTCTCATTCATAAAATGAACAATCACACGAAATTATTGCAGAGCATGCAGCACCCAACAACAGATCCAGATATTTGACAGCATGCCGTTATCCCCTCCATTCCAATGGTAACAGCCAGAACAAACGGTTACCTTGTGATAGCGAGCACCAGCAGGAGTCAACGGCGATGCAGGACCTAAGCCGCGTGGCCGCCACAGCACTGTGCAGCGGCATGAGCGTCTCCAGCCCCGCCGATGCCGCGGACGCCGACCTACACCGAAACTAAACGGCCGACGTGAGCACACGCGCCGAATTCCATTCGGACCAATCGCCAGGGAATCCGTTGGCTATCTGCGGAGGATCCTGGTGGACCGGACAGCTGAAGGCGAGGCAAGGGAAGGCAGTGGCGCGCCAAGGACTCGGCCGGTAAGGGGTGTGGTGCGGGCTCGCCGACCTCACGGCGACGGCGGCAGCGACGGTGCGGGACAAAGATGCCATTTCTTCCTCGTCTGTCTTCTATTGTCGTGTGCGATGACGATGTATCGGTGTTGAAGCAAAACCTCGTGGGCTAAAACCCTAGACGCTGACTGGTTTGGGCCGGGTAAAGAGAAATTTGGATGGCCCATGGATGGATACGCGAAAGTGGTGACAACAGATTTGTTCTTTAACCCTAGATGTAGACGAGCTAACATATTTTTTCTGTTCTCCTACTAGATGCGCTTGTTTAAACCTATAATAGCCATAGTTAAAATATAGAAACCCCATCTTTTTTTTCAACAAAAAAGAACAGAGAGCTTGTCTTTTTCTTCATTAGCTTGATCTAATCAACATGCATGAAGGATCTCATATTACTAGGTTCAGTATTTCATAGTTGATTACATTGCACAACTAAGTGGCAGAAATACATGTTGCTGAGAATATTAGATGGAAAAACTATTTGCTCAACAATTTCAATTTTCAAGAACCATAAGAATGACAAAATTCATTCCTAAGGTCCAAAACAGAGAAATGCATTGAAAAGGAAGAACAATAGCACCTCCAGCATCAAAGACAAACAAAAAATCTACTATGGTGTATGAACCAGGAATCACTTTTCCACATAGTTTAGACAACCACAATCTTATGGTCGACATGAAAATTGCAAGTCTATATAGCTAAAACTAGATCTTCTTTTTATTTTACGAATAAAAAGGGCCAATAATGGAACCAGTGGATCAATCAAGCGATCAACACGATTGCAATGTCTAATCCTAAAGAGACTATTCTTGCTATTTACAACTACTCAACTAGGGTGCTTCGTGGCACTATGTGCCCGGCAAAGCCAACCAAAAGGGCTCCTAAGATCATGAATGTTACACCCACAAAAAAAAAAAGTTACTGCTAATACAGTCAGCCTGTGTTTCAGTATCACAAAGGTTAAAAAGGAGTTTCATCAGGACACTATTAATTCATATTTTCATCAGTAAGCTTGGGGGTTGACCTCATAGGTGCAAAGCACAGGTAAAAGGCACTAAGATGCACCCCAGTTCACTCAAATGACTCGTATATCATGCTTTATATGAAAATGATGCAGAGTATGCAGCACCCAACAACAGATCCAGCCAAATATCTGGCAGCATTCTCGCCATTATCCTATGAAATGGTAAGAGCCCAGAACAAGGTAGGGTTACCTTGCGAGAGCGAGCTCCAGCAGGTGGAGTCGACGGCGATGCAGGACCTAAGCCTTGCGGCCGCCACCGCGCTGTGCAGCGGCATTAGCGTTTCGAGCCCCGCCGCCGCCGACCTGCACCGAAATTAAACGAACGGCCGATATGAGCCGAATCCCATCAGGACCAATCAATCGCCAGGGAGTCGGTTGGCTACCTGCGGAGGATCCGGGCGGAACGGGCAGTGGAAGTCGAGGCAAGGGAAGGCAGTGGCGCTCCGAGGACGCGCCCGGTAAGGGGTGCGGAGCGGACCGCCGACCTCACTGCGACGGCGGCGGCGGCGGCTGCGGCTGTGCGGGATAAAGATGCCATTTCCTCTTCCCCTGCCTTCTCGCGTCGGAAACCTCGTGAGGAAGGGTTCGAGAGGCTAAACCCTGCTTGGTTTGGGCCGACCGGCCTTGACTTTGTATGGGCTGGAGCAGGCTCAAATTTGGGTGGCCCATGGATGGACTCACGAAAACGTGTTTCGCACACCTTCCTATAGTTGCATTTCTTGGCTACTGGTGAGGACGCACAAAATTGTCGCCAGCAATTTCCAGCTACCAAATCTCGTATCAGCGTGCTATATATTATTATTTGTCTGTAAAGAAAAAATGTACTACATCTACCAGAACAGAAGACTAGACAATCCTCCTGTATGCGGTATACATGTATTTGTATATATACTTAAGATAATGCCCGTCTTAACGCCGAGCTTTATTTCAAAGATGCACATTAACAACCAAACAACGGTACTTTTTTTGAACAGTTTAAGGTTCACACAATAGCATGTAACCATGTCTATAATTTGGAAAACACATGCTTAACAAGGTCGCATTCGAGAAAAGATATTCATGACCTGAGAAAATACAGGCTAGTCATGAAACTAACTTTGGTTCATTATACCTATCATATCTGATAATATACTCTCGCTGGAAAGTAGTTGAACAAATATTACAACTTTAGCATCATCTTATTGAAGCCGTATTAACCATCAGTGGTAAAGCAAGAACTGGGTAGTGTTCTCCTGAAACATATGGCATGTGAAAAATTAGTTTGTATCTGGCATTGTTCTCTGGAGATTTAGTTTTCTAGAACGTCATATCAATAATTCAATAGCCCAACAATAAATAGGACGGCCAGACCTTAGAGAATCTTTTGCTATGGTGGCCCCTTTCTGGTTTTAATTTGCCTGCAAGCAATCATGCATTCAGAACCCTAAACTTAGAATTGAACCGGACATAAATAGAATCTGACTACAAGCTAACTTGAAGAAAAATCAATCTCCGGAGCATAAGAATAATGTGTGTGTTGACTTATCAGGTGGCTTAGAGACAAGCAACAAACTAACTAAAATTCGTGGTTATATGCAGCATTTTCATGTTCCATCTGTAACTGCAGATTAAGCTTCCTACTACTGCCAATATCTTTTCATGTTCCATCTCTAACTGTAGATTAAGCTTTCTACTACTGCCAGTATCTTGGAGAATAAACAGAGACTGAAATGGCATGTGGAAACTTGAGTATCAATATCTACTAAAAAGTTTGTGAGCAGACATGTTCCAATTAACAACTGTCAGAAAACATTAAAAGTTTAGGAGCATTAGCAAGACCATGCTAATTTAGTATGCATGACCAGATCAAAATGAAGCCCAACTGTCCAAGGCAGTGTAAAAAGTGAAATCATCAACTGCATTGGTCGTTATATATCTCAAGCCAGAATGTTTTCCAGCAGATAGTATGTCAACAAAACATGGATATAAAGCTATGCCATGAACATCACGCCTATACCTGTATCCCAAATAAAACGAATGGTAGTAAGCAATAGCCAACATTACCTTTGCCTTGAGTATACAGCCCAATATCCCATATGCTTAGCATCTTCTCGCCTAAAGCCAACAGGAGATGATATTTGAATGTTAACTGTTACGGCGTCGAGCTTTGCTGCGCAAGAAGTATGGTGGCGAGTAGGGGGAGGAAGAAGGAGCTCGCTTGCTGCGGCGGCAAGGTGCCGTGGCTGCGCACGAGAAGAGGCAGGGACGTAGGGAGCAGAGGTAAGGGACGCCAGGCGACCGAGGGAGATTAATAAATCTCAATCCTGGGTTGAACCTTTACTAACAATAGATAGGGACTCTTATAGTCCTGGGTACAACCGACTCTGACTCTTGTGCCACAAGGCGATACAGACTCAAACTCCTAACCCAAATCTTAACAAACTCCTAACCAAATCTTCTATCCAAGACGCATGACTAACCAACCTGCTAGGACTCTGGAGATAACACGATAAGGCCTAACAGCCTTCCCCACGCACAGGACTCAGCCACTAGGCTTATCCTTCTTGCGTGTATACACATTCTTGGTCATAACATCTCTCCCATCCTTCGGAAACAGCTCGTCCTCGAGCTGAAACTCAGGGTACGCCTCCCGGAAGCTGGCCTCTGTCTCCCAAGTAGCATCAGCAACAGGAAAGCCAGCCCACTGGACCAACAGGTGCCACTCGCCAAGACGAAGGCGGGAGCGCAACACCCGTTCAGGTTGCAGCAGTGGACGGCCATGGCGGAGTGGAGGCAACGGCGGTGGCAAGGCCGGAGGAGGACCCTGATAGGGCTTGAGCACCCCAACATGGAAGACATCATGGATTCGAGCGCCATCAGGAAGCTGCAGTCGATAAGCCACCTCCCCAATGCGCTCCAGCACCTGGAAGGGTCCTGCGAACTTGGGCCCAAGCTTGCCCTTGCTGCTGGGATCGACGGACTGTGTGTGACGAAGCAGCCTGAGAAGCACCCAATCACCCACATCGAACTCCAGGGCGCGGTGCTTGGCATCATAGAAGCGGCGGGCATGCTCCTGAGCCTGTAGGAGCCGAGCGCGCACCTCAACCAGGAACTCGTCCCGGTCAGTGAGGAGAGCATCCACAGTGTCGGTCTTGGCGCCTCCTGGAGAGTAAGGTAGAAGCTCGGGCGGTGCACGGCCGTAGACCACCACAAACGGCGACGTCTGCAAGGACGTGTGGTAGGCGGTGTTGTAACAATATTCCGCCCACGGAAGCCAATCCAGCCAGTCACGAGGGCGGTCACCAGTGAGGCACCGAAGATACATGGCAATGGTCTTGTTGACAGCCTCGGACTGCCCATCAGTCTGCGGATGGAAAGCAGAACTCATCCGAAGCTGCACCCCTGCCTGTTTGAACAAGTCCCGCCAAACATTGCCGGTGAATACCGGATCTCTGTCGCTGACAATGGAGTCAGGGAAGCCATGGAGCCGGACGATGTCGTGGAAGAAGGCCCGGGCGACGGATGAAGCCGTGTATGGGTGACCCAGCGGAATGAAATGGGCATACTTCGAGAACCTGTCGACGACGGTGAGGAGGACGCTCTTGCCGTGGACCTTGGGCAGGGCCTCGATAAAATCCATGGCGATATCCGCCCCCAGATTTTCGACCCGGACCGGAAGGGCCGGAAGAGGCCTACTGATGCGGCGTTCCCGCTTGTTCCGTTCGACAGTGACACAGTTCGAACGTAGTCTTGGACCACACGGCGATCGTGCTCGATGTGGAACTCGGGCGTAGCCGCCGGAGCGTCTTTGGACGCCCTCATGGCCCCCCGTGTCGCCAACTGGAGGACATCTTCGAGGACAGCGGAAGAGGTTGGCACGAACACGCGGCCCCGGTGGAGAACCAGGCCTTCCTGGACAGACCAGTCCACGCCGCGGGCACCCTCCGCGGCAGCATCCCGGAGCGCGCGCAGGTCGTCGGACGCAGCAAACTCAGCCTTCAAGTCGTCGAAGAGCTGGAACGTGGGCACCGAGAGGGCAGCCAAGGTCGGCTTTGTCCCTGGCAGCGCCTCCAGCAGCGGTGTGTCGCCATCGCGCCGAGAGAGAGCGTCAGCCACCACATTGAGGCGCCCGGGCCCGTATTCCACCCCCAAATCATATCCAATCAACTTATCGATCCAAAGGCCGCGGGATGGTCGAGCCGGCCGATCGAGCGTAAAACTTCAGCGCCAGTGATCGGTGCGGACGACGAAGGACCTCCCCCAGAGGTAAGGCCGCCAATGACGAACGGCCTGCACAAGGCCGATCAGCTCCCGCTCATATGCAGCGACCTTTAGGTGCCGGACCGCAAACGGCCGGCTGAAGAATGCGACCGCGCCATCTTGATGAAGAACAGCGCCAAACCGGAGCCCGATGCGTCGCAATCGGCGACAAACTCCTTGTCGAACCGGCAGGTGCAGCACCGGGCCGTAGCCCGGCGCCGCCTTGAGCGCCCTCATGGCCGCCTCGGCCGCCTCGGACCACCGGAAGGAGCCCTTCCGCAGGAGGCTGGTCAGCGGCGCCGCGATCGCGCCGTAGTCCTTGATGAAGCGCCGGTAATACCCAGCGAGGCCGAGGAAGCCCCGGAGCCCCCTCGCCGAACGTGGCTGAGGCCACGAGCGCACAGCCTCCACCTTGACGAGATCCATGGCCACGCCTTCCTGTGAAATAACATGCCCCGTGCACCGCATGTAAGGCATAGCGAAAGTACACTTAGACCTTTTAAGATGTAGATGGTTAGCACGCAGGACGTCGAGCACCGCGCGGAGCTGTTGCAAGTGCTCCGTCCATGTGGCGCTGTAGATGAGGATGTCGTCGAAGAACACCGGACACAACGGCGTACGAATGGCTTGAGGACGAGGTTCATGAGCGCCTGGAACGTCGATGGCGCATTGGACAAGCCGAACGGCATGACCAGAAACTCGAAGTGTCCGTGATGGGTTCGAAACGCCGTCTTGGCCACATCCTCCGGGTGGACACGGATCTGATGGTAGCCGGACCGAAGGTCCAGCTTGGTGAAAAGCCGGGCGCCATGGAGCTCATCGAGGAGTTCTTCCACCACGGGGATGGGAAATTTATCCTTGACAGTGACGGCATTGAGGGCCCGGTAGTCCACACAAAAACGCCACGTCTCATCGTGCTTCTTGACCAACAACACCGGCGCGGAGAAGGGCGAGGTGTCTTGGTGCGAATTTGGCCCCGGGCGCAAAGATCTCCTCGCACGTCGCTCCGCCTTCATCCTTCCGAGCTGCGGGTAGCGATATGGTCGGACAGCCACCGGGTCCGTGCCCACCTTGAGGTGAATCCGGTGGTCACACGGGTGCGATGGAGGCAGCCCGGTGGGCGTCGCGAACACATCCTCATAGGAGTCCAGCCGGCCGCTCCAAAGAGGCTCTCCCGCCCCACCGGGGACAGGTCGAAGACCGAGGAGTCCGACCGGTGGGGCGTTGACGCGCGCCCGCGATCCCCTCGAACCGCACCCGCCCCCCCGTACGTGAAGGTCATCTGAAGGTCGTCAAAGTTCCACAAGATCGGCCCCAGGGTGCGCAACCAAGCCACCCCGAGAACGACGTCGTAGGCCTCGAGGGGATGGAGAAGCGATCCACCGCAAAGGTGATGCCCTCGATCCGAACGAAACGTAAGGCGCGCCAAAGCCGCCGCAGGCCACGCTGTCCCCGTTGGCTACCACCACGTGAGCCCCCTCGGCGTCCTGGAAGGCAATGCCCGCGCCGGCCGGCTTTGGCTGAAAACCGACGAAATTGTGCGTCGACCCGGAGTCCAGCAGCGCCGTGAGCTCCTGATCACCACACCACACGTGCAGCTGCATGGTGTCCTCCACGCGGATCCCTGTGATTGCAGAGAGCGAGATCAACGGCTTCTCGATGTCGAACGGCGGCTGCTCACCCCCTGGCTGGGAGGAGCTGTCGTCGGTGTCGTCCGGTTCCTCCACAATGTAGTCCGCGGACTCCAGGAAGAAGAGGCGAGCACACTTGTGGCCACGGACGTAGGGCTCATCACAGTTGTAGCACAGGCCCTGCTTACGCCGCTCCGCCATCTCCTCCGAGCTCAGTTTCTTGAATGGGCGGACGCCGCGGGTGCCACCGGAGACGCGGTAGCGACGACGCCGTGGATGGGGCGGGGCAGCCCGGCGCCCCCAACGCGCCGAGGGCGCCGGAGTGTCTGCCGCAATGGCCGTGTCGACGCCAGACGCGCCGGGCCAGCCGCATGGCCCGCTGCAAGTCGCGAGGGTCGTGAAGCTCCACATCGACCACGATATGTTCCGCAGCCCGCCGGTGAAGAGCTGTGTCTGGCGATCCGGCGACAAGTGCCTCGCGGCGCCAGCGAGCCCGAAAACGCATCCAAGTACGCCTCAACGTCGGAGGAGAAGGGCAGCCGTGCCAGGTCGGCCAGGTGGTTGGAGCTGAGTGGCGGCCCGAAGCGCTCCTGACACAGCCGCCGGAAGTCGTCCCAAGATGGCCGCCGTTGTCGCGCTCAAGTTGGAGTACCACAGCTGAGCACGCCCCGTCATGTGGAACGAGGCAAGCCACACCCAGTCGGCGGGCTTGGTCTGCTGGCCCCGGAAAAACTGCTCACACTTGAGCAGCCAACCCAGGGGATCCTCCGTGCCATCGAACGTCGGGAACGTGAGTTTGTAGAAGCGCGGCACTCGGAGGAGGAGCTCGAGTCGGCGGGCGGCGGCGGCCTCATCGCCGACCGAGGCGGCCAGCGATGGTGTCCCCCGCAGAATCTCGGAGGTCGAGGGAACCCGTGACGGCGACCTGGGAAACCCGTTGGGGAACATAATCTCCGTGATCGTCGCTGTCCCTGGATTGACAGGCGAGGAAACAGGGACCGATTGCGTGATCGGTGGCGCCGGCGAGGAGAACGTTGGGAACAGCGGCTGCGTCGTGGCGCTGAGCCGGGAAAGCCCGCGGTTCTTTGGACCGGATTGGGCGAAAAGGAACCGGCCGCCCCGCTTTCCATGGCGGTCATGCGGCGGAGCTCGGAGAAGTGACGGAACAAGGTGCCCATCATCGTGTCGATGCCATTGATTGCGGTGACGATATCGGGCGTTGGTAACATCATTGGGGAGGGTGGGGATGATGGGGGCCGGCTGGGTGGTGGTTAGGGCGGAGGTGGTGACAAATGACGCATCTGTTGTGATGGGGTTTGGCGGTGGTGGTGGACGGGTTGTTGGAGGCCGGGATGGCGGCGGAGGTGGTGGGGATGGCGGCGGAGGTGGTGGGGATGACGGGGTGGGTCGGTGGTGCCGACATGGCCTCGATACCGTGGTTGTTACGGCGTCGAGCTTTGCTGCCAAAAGAAGTATGGTGGCGAGTAGGGGAGGGAAGAAGGAGCTCGCTTGCTGCGGCGGCAAGGTGCCGTGGCTGCGCACGAGAAGAGGCAGGGGCGTAGGGAGCAGAGGTAAGGGACGCCAGCGCCCGAGGGAGATTAATAAATCTCAATCCGGGCTGAACCTTTACTAACAATAGATAGGGACTCTTATAGTCCTGGGTACAACCGACTCTGACTCTTGTGCCACAAGGCGATACAGACTCAAACTCCTAACCCAAATCTTAACAAACTCCTAACCAAATCTTCTATCCAAGACGCATGACTAACCAACCTGCTAGGACTCTGGAGATAACACGATAAGGCCTAACAGCCTTCCCCACGCACAGGACTCAGCCACTAGGCTTATCCTTCTTGCGTGTATACACATTCTTGGTCATAACATTAACATTAGCTTCTGGGATATCAATCGAGTTATCACCAATCTAATATGAAACAACATGTAGTCACAAAATTGCAGACAATAAGTTAATCTGGATTCCTCTCAACACACCATTGAAAGGAAAATTGCATTGAATTGGTAGAGAAATCTTGTCCTCTCAGAATGGCTGATCGATTTGAAGATAAATAAGTCCAAAATTAGAAGGAAAAAGGTAACATCTGCAGAAATGTGAAGTCACCTTGTGGCACCAAAAATCATTGGCTTGAGAAGTTTCATTCCATAAGCTGTTAGTGCAAATAGATTATCAGCAAACTTGTGTTACTTGTCTCCACGTTGGTCATGGAATCAATCAGAAACTCGCGAGCCCTGCACTTGTTTGGGTTCATGACAGAGTACCTGACATGTAAGAGTCAGTAAGATGTGATCATCCATACAAAAGCTAGCTTCAGTGAATAAGAGAAATTAAATTAAATTAAATTGAAAAATCACCCAAAACGATACATGACTGATGTCTGGTACTCCTACCGTCCACGAGCAGAACAATGGGCCATGGCAGCATCCTCTGGCCTGCTACAGAGTGCCAAGGCAGCGTGATCCTCCGTCTCACGGTGGCAGACCGCAGCCTCGGCCGACAATAGCTGCACGACGACCGGGGACAGCAGCGCCACGCACAGGCCTTCATAGCGCCCTCTTCCTTGCCTGTGTCCTGCCAACCACAGAACAGTAGCCAAGCTTTCAGTTTTGGCGCACATCTTTCATGTGAAATAATACCAGAATTCAGACAAAGTTTGTGCAGTCAAATATTCAAAATCAGTAGCTTCATATATGCTATGACGTTGGGGAACTAATAGTACAGGAAGTATCCAATAGTACAGGAAGGAGGCGATGGTGTTGAAATAGCCATGATAATTTAGAGATGGTACGATGTAACTTATGAACATGTACTGATCCACTGCTTTCGTTACAGGAAGCAAGCAAAGGCATTGTAACTGAAATTGAGAAAAGTCAAGCACAGGGAGGATTGTGCGTACCAAGCTGTCTGACGTCGGTGAGAGGCAAGCGTCAGGAAGCGACGAACAGATTTAGTAGCAAGTCAGCACCAATGATTCATCCCAAGATTAAAAAAACGAAAGCATGAGCGCAGAGCAGAGGAGAGGGCGGCATCTGGGAGGGGCGGAGACACGACGCTGAGCGTGGGCTGTGGCGCGGGGCTTTAGGCTTCACCGCGCTCGTGGCGAGGGTGCCCCTCGCTGCCGACCGTCTGGCCCCGCCGCGGAGCCCGCTCCGACGCCGCACAGCACGCCACAGCACCCCTTGCCATGGACAAACAAACAAAGGAGTTTCCAGTGGGAGCAGAATGGCGCACCTGCAGCGAGGCAGGCAAAAGTCGTCCGAGTCCTCCAGGCTGGTGCGGCTGCCGCGGAGGCCGAGAAGGAGGCCGCTGCAGCGGCGGCTGTGGCGACTGCCGCGGAGGCGGAGGCCGAGGAGGAGTCGGCTGCAGCGGCGGCTGTGGCGGCTGCCGCGGAGGCCGAGGAGGAGGAAGTGCCGCCGCAGCAGTCCGTGTCGAGGGATTTGGAGGGAGGCTGTGGGGAAGGAAGTGCCGCGCGCAGCCGGAGCTGGCACCCTCGTCGCTGGGATTTTGGAGTGACCACGGCGACCCCTGCAGACCCACCTCGTACCATCGCGGCAGGAGCAGCAGCGCGGGGGGGGTTCACGTGTGATGGCAGGCCACTGCGCCGGCGAGCAGGCAGGCACCATGGAGTTGCACAGACGGGGCAAACTTACGGGCAAGGTCTGGGTTAGGGTTGGAGGAGTGGAGATGATGGTGGCGGTAGCACAGTCGGTACCTCCAGCGACGGTTGGGTTGCACGAATGCGCGCACAAGATGGAGCAGGGTAAGGCGAGGACGGTGGCGCATGCGGTCAATCGTCAGGAGGCGAAGGTAGCGGGGACGAGCTCTCCCATGGCAGCCATGGCTAGGCTAGCCTGGGCACACCCCACCATGCTGCCACCCCCTACGCGTGTGGCCATGGCCGCTGCTGCCCCACACACCGCCCGCTTCGTTCGCCGGTGGCCCACTGTCTGCGCGTGCGTGCTTTGTTATGGATCGAAGCAAGGACCTCGTACGGTGCAAGGACAAGAGGTGCCGGGAGGGAGGTAGCGGGGCTGGCGCCGCCTAGCGAGGTCGGCGTGGCGGAGGAGGGGGGAACGACGACCAGTAGGATGACCGCGGCGAGGTCACAACTCGTGCGTAGAAGGAAGTCGTGCATGGCGACATATATAGCGTCGGGGCGGGGATGGATAGAGAAGGGAAGGGTTTTTGACAGAAAAGAAACAAAACCATTTGAAGTGTGTAATCGATGCTAAACGTGGTTGGTATTTCCTTCCAACTCCATGTCTAGTTCTATTTTAGAGGGTTTTAGAGCCAGGAAAGAGGTGCTCCAATAACTCCATGGAGTTTTTTTAGCTAGGGTGTTTAGCTAGTTTCACCCAAATTTACCCGGAGTTCAGCTCTAGAACCATGTCAAACACACCATAAATAAAAATAATTCTAGCAGAGGTGTCCTTACGGACGTCCATTTTTGTAATCGAAGACAAACAGGTACGTATATATTACAAGTTGAATCCTAGAGCACAAGTGTAGCGCCATGCATGCGAGTTGGCGCTGCTGCTGGGATGCACAGGCTGGCCACACCTCGCTGGCTATGGTTGTTAGGGCACTCTAATACAGAAACAATCATAGTTTCTATAGACATTAATTGTACTGTCATCTAAGTGTTTTGCTGATATTAATTACACTCTTAAGGCAGTTGGTAGTGGTTAGGCTGCCAGCCCAGATACCAGATGGTGCCCAATCATCAGCGTTGAACGGACAGGCTGATTCAGAAACCAAACAAGAAGAGGTAGCGTGTTTCAACCGGGCTTTAGCTAACCACGGCCATCCTTCCAAACACACAACTAGAGCCCAGCTGACGGTTGACTCGACAACAGCACACCGCCTAACCAAGCAAAGGGAAGAACGCGCGGCTCGCTCGCATCCACGCAGTAGTACGATGGGAGCTGGCAGCACCGCCTGCTAGCTTCGCTGACGGGACACGGGCTGCGACGACTGAGTCCGGCCGCCTCTGCTCGCGTCGCGTCTACAGCCAGCGCAGCCACACCTTCGTTGCACCTCCCATCGCTGGTCTTTCTTGCTTCAAAGGAAACCTCATTCCATCTTCTTCGCCGCCGGCGCTCGGTGAGTAGTGCTTGGAGCTATTTCTGCCGACACTTCACTGTTCGTTGCATTGGGTCGTGAATTTCCACTGATCGCCGGAGCTGTAGGTTATCGAGCCAGGAGGGGCGCCGGCCAGACGGTGTCCATCTTCCTCTTCTCTGACGCGGCGACACCCTCTTCTTCGATTGTCTCCAACAGCTCTCGGTGGGCGTTCCAGCCTTATCCCTCTTCATTGTTATTCCAGTCTTTGTGTATCTTTTTATGAAATTACTAAATTTGGTGTGAATTTAGCCATTACTCCCTCTGTCTCATAAAACATGCAATTCTCGTTTTCCGAGAAGTCAACATTTTTAAACTACGGAATTATATATTAAAATACATAAATATTTGTACTAAGTACTTAGTATCATCGGAAAGATTTTAAGTCTAGTTTTTAAATAAATTTATTTAGAGATATAAATGCTGCACGTATTTTTATAAATGTAGTCAAAGTTGAGAGAGTTTAAGCGACACACTTTCCATAGTTGCATGTTTTTTTTTTTTTTTAGACGGAGGGAGTACCAATTACATGTAGTACTGTGTAGAGACTATATATCATTTTCTCTTTTCATATACTAACTGTTTTTTTTTTGTTGCTCCATGGTTACAAAATGTGTTAGTACTTAGGATCCTTGTGAGCGGAGAAGGTAGCTAGAATGGATGCATTGGAGCCAATGAAAATGACATACCAACAGTTGAAAGAAATTACGAATGGTTTCTCTCATGACCGAATACTCGGCAGGGGCACTTTTGGGGTGGTTTACAAGGTATATGTTTAACTGCAACCCACATTGTGCTGTATATATATATTTGTGTTTTCTACTTTCATTCGAAAATGTTAATGATATGAGAGATATACCAGGGAGTTGATAAAGACGGGCAGGAAATTGCTGTAAAGCTTCTTGATATTTCCACATCTGGAGTCGACGATAAAAAGTTTCTTGAAGAGTTTCACAACCTTACTAGGCTCAAGCATCAAAATATAGTCAAACTGGTAGGTTTCTGCAACGAAACAGAGCAAGTTGCTATGAATTATGAGGGGAAAATCGTTCAGGCTGAAAAAGATGTACAGGGCGCTCTGCTTCAGTACATGCGCAATGGAAGCCTTGAGAAACACCTTGATGGTACGTACGTTTATTTGGTGCTTTACATCAAGTGTGTATGTATTATTATCTGCTGCAGTGTACGTTTGTTTGGTGTTTTACAGATGAACATCAGGGATTTGGTTGGCGGGAACGGTATAAAATAATTAAAGGAATTTGTGAGGGTCTAAAACACCTTCATATGGGGCTGGAAGGTCCTGTCTACCATTTGGATCTAAAACCTGAGAATATATTACTTGATAATAACATGGTGCCAAAAATTGCTGATTTCGGTTTATCCAGACTACTCGGTGAAGGTTATAGCACAAAAAAGACAATAAATCCTGTGGGAACACTGTAAGCTTATGCCTTAATGTATTCCTTTTGCCTGCGTGATCCACGAAAAGTCAAATACTCATTATGCCATTATATATGTATGTATGTTCTTGCTTGCAGCGGATATTGCCCACCAGAATTCATAAACTACCAAATGATCTCCCCAACGTTTGATATTTTTAGCTTGGGTGTTATAATTATACAGTTAATGTGTGGAAAGGAAGGCTACTCCTTTTTTAATGATGCGAGACCAGATGAATTCATTAATCATGTAAGAACCACTACTATTTAGCTCTACCAGTATCAGTAGTACATTTGAAGCATATAAGAGATGATATCTTTTTGTCTGGATATATATTATTGATTTAAAACTTTATGTTTCAATTATCAAGGTACACAGCAAATGGACAAAAGGCTACGAGCAATAATCGGGTTTACGTCGCCCCAAGGAGACTTCCAAGAAGTGAAAAAAGGTGTGGAGATAGTATCGTATACATCACTCGAAAAGAGAAAGAGACTGCCAACAGGTGAAGAAATGCCTGGAGATAGCATTAAAATGCATAGCCAAGGAAAGAGAAACAAGACCTAATATTGGATATATTGTCGACCAATTGGAAGAGACAGAAAAGGACGTCACAATTCAAATGGAAGAGGTAACAACCATTTGTTTCCCCAAAATACGATTATAATATTCTCTGTTCCAATATGGGTCTATCTACCGTAAACCAAACTGGAGCACATTAAGATGATTCTTTTTTTAAAAAAAAAAAAAAAAAAAAAAAGAAAAAATTACGATACATCTTATAATTTCTAGGGACGTCCTGGAGCTACAAGGACGATACGAACTGCAAATAAAGATTCTGTAAATTTCTTGTCAAAAAAAAAGGACTCTCCGTAATTTTCTTTATTTTTATATTCTCAAATTGACGATTAGTAGCTCATCAATGACTAAATGTCCAACAGCTGAAATATTACTCCATTTCAGGGACTAATTTACCGTGCCCAGGAAAGCGTGCTTCGTTTGGTCTTGTACCTGCACCAGTTCTATCCTACTAGTCCAAACCCTAACGAGGAGGAGGTGGTACGCACAAATTATGCTCATCGGTTTGGCTGGATTCTTGCCGATGATTGGGTCTTGACACCTACATCTGATCCAAATGATACCATTGTTGCGCGTGCACAAGGCCTGCATCTGCAGGCTGGTAAAAGGAGGATAACCAATGGTACAACTCTTTCAACCTGGCGTTTGAAGATCAGAGGCAAGGAATTTTCTTTTGATGCATGCACAAATTAACTTTTTTTGTTGTTGTTGTTTTTATTGCGGGGCCACAAACAATTTTTGTTACAGAAGAATATTTTTTTCACAACATTGTAACTCAACACTATTTTCTTGGCATATATAGAACTCTAAATAGTTTGAAGGGCCGGGGCACAACCATGTAATTGTGCAATAAGACATAGGACCTTCGAAACTTCTATTGGAGCTCATAAATTATGTTCATGAGACAGGTTTGCAGGTTCCACGCTGCAGGTTATGGGAAGAACTGCTGCGACAATTGGCCAGCAGACTGTTGGCGAGTGGTCTATTGTTGGTGGCACGGGGCAATTTAGAAGGGCAAATGGCACTATCGTGTTCGCTGATTTCCCTGGTCATCATTATTGCCTTAAGAAGCTTGATATTGAAGTATTCTACACTCCAAGAACTTCATAACATGTAGGTATAATGCAGACAATGTCATATTTTGAGCATGGTGTATAATATGGTTGACTAATAAGGGTATGTTTGGTTCACTACCATTGCCAAACTGAACCAAATATGTGGTTTATAATTTTCGCCACCCCTTAGACAAATTTGGCAATGCACTAATCTCAACATGTGGAGAAAAGGCTTGAAATCAGACATGTGTTGTGGTGGACTGGGGCAAACCAACTAACTTTATCTACCACTTATTCTAACTCCAATGAATTTTAACCACGATTGCCAAGATATTAGCCCTGACATTACTTCTCTCTGTTGTGCAGGTTCAAGGTACAAATGCGACAGGTCGGAACAAACAAATGCCCCCAAGTTTTCTTTTCCCCGCAGAAAAACTGGAGTAATAATGTAATGAAAGTAATGCTCCTTCAAGCATGCATACCATTATTCTGTAACGTAAACGTGTTTCAAACACCTCCAGCACTGCGATTTAGTGGGGCATTTGCATTTCTGGGCATTTTCAAACACCTCCAGCAGTGCTGATGAGGATATACAAAATGGTCATCTGCAATTTCCAGCTACCGAATCTCATATCAGCGTGCTATATTTTGTCTCTACAGAAAAAATGTACTACAGCTACTAGAACAGAAGACTACACAATCCTCCTGTATGCCGTATGCCTGTATTTGTATATATATTCATATTCATTCATTGGACTCAGCAAAAAATACACAACGCCCTGGGTCACGATTTCCAGAGTGAGTCCATCCAGACACAAAGCAAACTCTGCCCATTTCCGAGCAGCTACAGCCGAATGCTGGCCTCAAGATCACCACTCTTCATTCCTTCCTCGTATCTATCTACTGACAAGCCAGCTCTGTTTGAATATAACATCTTTCCTCAAGCTACGTCCACGCCCTGATGAAGAATCACCTTGCTGGGATCGATAGCACTGCAAAACCAAAGTTGTTATCGCACACAAAGAAACCTGAAACCTCCATGCAAACAAGCTACTGCTATCAGCAGCAAACTTAAAACACCTCAAGTAGGCATACCCTGTAGCAAACAACTGAATCGTTTGGGTACATCACAAATAGCTTGGTGCCAAGGCGAGCTCGACAGGAGTCGCAGATACTCGTCCGGGTTAGCTGCACGTGCCTCGATCTCTCCTCCAGTCTTGTCAACCGCACATCTAGGTTTGTCGCCCGTGATAAATTGTGCACTATCTAAAACATGCAAAGGAGGACAAAAGCAAAGAAATTCAACTGGTAAGACACAACTCACAACGCCACTCAACTGTTCAATGCAGAAAACTCCACCTAAAAAACACAAAAAGAATTATGTCCACCTGGCCTTGGCGATGATGGTGCACTCGGGCCCTCAGCATCCGTAAAAATTGTGTCTGATGCCAGTTGAAGAGGCATATCAGGAGATAGTCTCTGGCACAACATTATGGTTTAGACTTTAGATTCTTTTCCAGAAACTAGTGTATGGCAAACATAAGGGCAAAATGCACATGACAGCACTGCAGCTATTACAACATGTACCAACTGTGCATTAATGATGCAATGAGTACCTTGTACTTAGGTATCAACAATGCAGTAACCTTTACCTTTTGAGACTTCTCACATTTACTAGGATCATGCGCAACAGTAATATAAGAAAAATAGTTGGATATCAGTTTTGCATATTTGTTCTTTTCAAATACCAGTACTAGAAGATTATAGATACCAGTGTTGGGGCGGGGCAAGGGTTAGGGGTTTTCTCGGTCGGGGAGCTAAGAAGTTTCTTCTTATGTGAAAACCGTGGCGCGGCCTTTCCCACACCGGCCTAGTTTTTTTTATTACCTTTACTCTAATCGCCTTTTTTTTTTTTTTTTTTGACCGAACCGACATGGGAGTCCCCTACCTCTTTTTCTTGTGTGTTTTCAATTGGATGAAAGAATGTGTGTACAGAGTTACAAGGCATCTAGGCCCAAAATAAAAAGAAAGAGTACATCACAAAAGGCCATCTCTCCAATTAATAATCTGAATTTCTTTTTCTGGTTTGGCCTTTTGTACAAACACTCTAACCGCCTTCTAGACAAGTCTGCTTCATAGAAAACTAGACACCCATGTTTGATAGATTGTGATTGTTTGTACTGGAATGGTACTGTCCAACAGGTCAATAAATTGTTCAGATATTGGCCAAATCTTACTGTGAAGGGGATCAATTACATCCATGGCCTCTTTTTTTCTTAATTGCTCATTTTTCAACAGAACACCACATTTCCAGAAATAATAACAACTACCTTAACTCCGCAGTCCTCACATGACAGATGCCATCCCTAATACTGAAGGCCAGAACACCAACATATTGCAAACTAGCATGCAAGGTACAAGATTCTCAAAAAAATCTGCGGGCATTGAAGCAACAAAAAGTAATACCTCCAATACTTGTATGGGGTCCAAAGATTCACCATGATTATGAAGAAGTCGTACAGCTGCTGTAAACATAGGCTCCTTCCCATTTTGAGGATCCAAATACAAACCCAAAAGCCTGAGTTTGAAAACAGGACAGCAGGAACACCAGGAATTATTTCATATTGTTCAAAAGATGAAGGAAAAAAAAAGTTAATTAATTTAGCAATACTGATGAAAAAAAAAAAGAACATACTGAATATAGGCATCATCTCGACCAATCTCAGCACAATACTGCTCAGCGGCTTCACTATCCTCCAGCTTCCTTCATCACATAACAAGCAGCAGACATTTCAATAGAGCAATTTACAGGCTACAACAAACCAATATGTAAGGAAAGCGACATATAGAAAAGCAAACCCAAGAGCATAGAACTTACAATGCTAGTATCTGAAGTACAATATTCTCTTGGCCCATTTTCCTATACAGTATTGCCTGACAAGGGAAAGCCTAGAGTATCAATACAGCATGATCGGGCAAGCATGAGAGTTCAATTGAAAGACTTTTTAACCAGGCAAACATGTAAGTGTCAGGAAGAAGACAAATTGTAACATCACCTTTTCCAGCCATAGCTCAGATTCTGCTATCACATCGAGCACATCTTCTGGATCATACAGATCTGATGCTTGCAGAAACAATTGCAAGCTCTCTCTTAATAAATAAATAAATTGTGCATCGGAATCAATTTCACTATTGTCTTTCCCTCTATATTTAGACTCGCATCAATTGCTTCAATCGCAGATTTAGCCAGTGAAAGAGCATATGATGTGTGATAGTGAGGGTCATCGCAGCCCTGATCCTCAATCAACCACTGCAGATATCTGTACAATTTGGCTGGTTCATACTTTTTTTTATAACAGAAGGATAACAAGAAAATAAATAATCATTACCACATAGCATTCCCGGCTGATGAATGACAAACGAAGGTGGCCAAACAGACAAGATACAGGAGAAGATATAGACAAACAGTTTTAAAGAACATGTAAAGGAATATCACTATTTGCATAATGATTCTATAACCTCACTGAAAGCATGGGGCAAAATCAAGTCCTGTTAAACAGTTGGCCACTAAAAGTTGATTATAAGGATGTTGCATAAATGCATACTTCGAGCTAATTTGCGAAAAAACATATACTAACAAGCTACCATACAAGTATGTCCATGGAGTAATCCTACTACTTTTGTCATATTTTCTTCACTCATATTTTGTCACTCGTATGAAACTAAAATATTATTTTTGGATTGTTGAATTAAGAGATCTTAACTTAATGAAAAGTTCACGGACAATCATCTATACCTTTGATGGATCACAACCTTTTCTGCATCAACAGCAGCGACAACCTTTTCTGCAAAAGAGCATTATTCAAATAAATGATAGTGAACTTTATAGCGTTTTAAGATACCTAACCCCAATACTAAAAAACCCATTCCTAAATGTCACACAATCAGCTATAACAATGAAAAAATATTCTAAAACAGATCAACTATATCAATGAAAAAATATTCTAAAACAGTCTACCCCTCTGTTCCTATCATCATTCTCTGACACATGCTCAGAAACTAGAAAATGTGTCTGGCCATGATTATGTAGTAGAAGCACACTGATACATTGGTGTATCCAGAAAATATCAATTACCTGGTGAGAGTTGACTTTCCCTCATCTCAGATGTTAAAACTGCAATCGCTAGATCTTGATCGATGTCTGCAACCTGCAAATAAAATTCAGTAATAAAACATTTGTTATAAGTTAAACAAGTTCCTAACCTGAAATGCATACCCATCCAAGATGTTCCAGAACAAGGTCTTCATCAGACAATTCTTTGAGGATCTTGGCTGCTTCTATAGCGGCAATTTCCTCACCAGACCTTTTGCCAACCAAAGTTCCAGAGGAACCATTCTCAGACAGATCTTTCCACAAACCTGTGCTATAGTTCCTTGCCAGTATACGCCATATAGAAAGAGCTTTGGAGCACATTCCTTTACTGCCATACAAGAAAGCAAGTGTCCGTAAATGTCCTGAGTCATCCAAAAGGGATTCTAGTTCATCCTGCACCATGCATCAAGCAGCTTTCTTAGTGTTCATTAAAATGTGATGAAAACATTAGGATGGGACCGTTGTGCTCTGTCAATTCAATAGTTCAACATACAAAAGCACATCGGAATTAGATATCTAAAGGGAATGTACATACCATGATACAGCTATTCTGAGATGATGCAAGCTTCTCCATGTCATCAACAAGATGAAGTGCTCTATAAAGATACATCAGTAGAGTATCAACTCCTTCCATCTCTGGTGAAGACAAATTCTTCATCCGTGATGCACAAAGGTACCTACATTCATTCAGCATTGAGATAGTTGAGGATAGACATGGCTTCCCAGTGATTCACAATGAATATAACCCGTGCATATACCTACCTAATAATACTTCTGATTGCTAGTTCCAAAAAGATCAGCCCTACTTGGTGGATTTGAAAGGAAATCTTCATCCACAACTGTATCCACACCTGCCTTTTTCAGAAACAATGCCTGTTGAACTGCTACCAGTCCATCATCAATAACTTCCTCAAGGGGCTTAGGGGAGGATGCAAACCCCAATACCGCTTTCTTGGCACCTAATGGATGTCATTATTAATGGTCACCATTAGAAACAAGTAGCTAAACGTAGAAGGCAGTACGTATCAACAAAAGATTATTTAGCTTCCCCCTAGCTTATAATCAGTAGGTATGGATATAGGGTACAACAATCAGTATTAAGTTGCCAAAAGAGCCATGAAAGAAAAACTGAAAAGTGAAAACTCGTCAGAATGAGCTGAGGAATCATAAATACTCTAACCCAGTAATGCTCAGCAAGTTATTGTAATCTTGTCTCTGACTATTATGCTAAAATAGGGTCAAGCTGGATCATCTAGAGAAATTAATAGTTGATTCAGATCTATTGGATCATTATAAGAGCTCAATGTAAGCAATGTAAGTATTAAAAGTGCATTTCCATGCAAAAAAATAGGTTAAGATAACTTGATAAGGAAGTACTTGTGGAACATAACTTGTGACATAAACTATTAATTTAAAAACAGCACGAAACAGTTTATCTCATATGTATCCCAACAACCAAGTGGCAACGTAGCATACCAGATCTGACCAACGGTTAGGATCCCGCATAATGAATGGAAATACTTCTGATGGTTGCATAGTCTCCGATAGCAAGAAATGATTTACAGCATCCTCAAAACGCAAGTCGAAAAACAACAAAAATCCAAGTTGTGCATGGACAAAGGAGATCATATCCTTTGAGATTTCACCATCTGACTCAAACTCTTCTAACAAAGAAATAGCTTCCTTGTAGTTCTTTCTTCGTAAAGATGCCTTAATCTGCTCCACTGCAGATACTTTACGGTAGCAAAAACCTGGATAAACCAAATGATTCCTATATCAGTGTAACATGAGTATAATATGTGTAAAACATTATCAGTTTTCACTACCATTAGCCTTCCCTATACATTAAAATCTTAGATAAACTATACATATGGTACTACAATTGTACAAGAAATGTAAAGAGCCGGCCTTATTTATGCAACTTGTAACAACTAACATTATGAATCTAGAAGGTAACCTACCATCCTTCCTTGTAAAAGAAAAACTAAAAAGGCAAACCACAGTTTTATACACCCTTTTGCTATCAATCCATGCCAAATTCATACAGGCAGTCTTTTTTTCCTGCTCATCTAGTCCTCTGTGCTTGAGAGACTACATCTATTTAGGATGCAATGTGATGTAAGGCTATTTTTTTCTTTCCAACAGTTGTGGCACCATATAACACTAATTGAATACACTATTAGCATGTGGATACAGAAGTTCAGATGAATAACGGATGAGTTGACGTACCTACGTTACCTTATAAGTCGTAGCGATCACAACTAGGTCTGTGCCGATCCCATCATCATCGCTAGCTACAATCAAAACGCCTTGGCCAGTCCTGGCAACCTGAATAGTCTGCAGGTGCACGGCGTTTCTCCTCCTGTACACATCCACCTTGGAGTCCCCAGCAACAATCACATAGGGGAACACCTCGGCTATGCAGTCGGGCGTGGTGCTGAACACCAAGCTGCTTCCAACCGGCTGGCCAAATCTGTCGACCACAACACCGACATTGTCGACCAGGAGCATCACCTCGTCGCCTCCAGAGAGCGGCTTCACCCTTGGGTGGCCGGATGATTCTGGGAGGGAGAATATGTCCACAGCCTTGCCAGTGGTGCTCGAGTAGAGGGAGTAGCCAGTGGCGGTGGCAACGAAGACAGAGTCGTCGACCCAAGCGAGCGCCTTGACCCCCTCGACAGAGGCGATCTCGCGCGTCTGCACATCCAGCTCGTCGGCGTCGTGCAGCGTGAAGTCGACCCGGAGCAGCTTCTTCCCGACGGAGATGGCGACGGAGCATGACGATGGGTCGGCGGGGTCGACGCGGCGGGTGGCGACGGCGGCAACGTTGCGCAGGGAGCCGAGGCGGCGGACGGGGCGGGAGAGGAGCGGGTCAGCGAGGAGCAGGAGGCCGTCGGCGAGGACGAGGAGGCGGGCGACGGAGGGGAGCGGGACGATGGCGGAGACGGGGGAGCGTGGCGCCGATGGGGAGGAGGCGGAGGAACTCGGGGTGGAGGGATCCTGGAGGGAGAAGAGGAGCAGCTTGCCGCCGCCGGTGCCGAGGTAGAGCAGGTGGCCTGAGAGCGCGGCGGCGCGGACGGTGAGCGGGGAGGAGACCGGGAGGCCGGCGAGCGCGGCGGGGTCGAGCGTGGCCAGGGGCTCCAGGGCCACGCGGGAGGCCGGCGGCTGGGATCCCATGGCCGGTGGTGGAGTGGGCTTAGGGTTCGGGGCACGGTGGCGCCATCGCCGCTAGTCTCTGCAGACCTCTCCCTCTGTCTCAGCCACTGTGGGGGCCGGGCGGGGGCGGGTGCGGGTTAGGCTGCCGGCGACTGCCTACTTTGCTGGTTTGCTTGGAGGCGAAGGAGGAAGACGACTTCAGGACTTCAGAATCTGTTACAGATCCATCCAACGGCCCAAAAAAAAAAAAACAAAGGTTCACCTCACAAAACAAAAAGGTTCATGGTGCATTGGCCAAACACAAAAATAAAGGATCATGTTCATGTCATCACACAAAATTCTGACCGAGACATCCATGAGCAACTTTTGGAATTCAGAATCAGAATTCAGAGCGTCACCAATGGAGTTGGAATGGAAGGCTGCTTCATTGCCTCATTGGCAGGAAGACACTCAGCAAAGCAACAACATCATCAATTACCAGTAACAGTGAACTTTACAATAGCCAGGGTGTCCAGCAAACATTATCCAGATAATATTTATATAGAGAGAGATGCCTAGGCTTAACATAGCATAACATTGTTCTCATCTACTGCTAATACTAGGAACCATATACTAGTCCAAATTGCTCAATATGATATATTCTACAAAAAAGGACAGCTCCAGATTTTTGCCAAGACAGCTCCTGCGGCGGCTTACGGCGTCATCCCCATGGGCGCAGCCATCCAGCTCGCCGTTGTCGCGCCGACCCAGTTGTTGCTGTTCACCTCCCCAGCCTCCTTGCAGATCCGGTCGAGCATGGCTAGGAACTCCCTCACTCCAGCGAAAATCCTGAACATGTGAGCTTCGTCGCCGCCTGACTCCACCCCAACGAACCACTCCGCCAGCTCCTTCACTGAAGACAGGCAGATGCTCTCCTGGGACTGGAGCTTCAGGATCTCCTCCTCAGCGTGCCTCAGGAACGTGCTCATGCTGTTGTGGAAACGCCGAGCGCTCTCGGCAGATGTGACCATGCTGTTCAGCCTCACCACGTCGTGGACCTTCCCAAGCCCCATTCCAAGCTCCGACATGCTTCGGCTCAGCCTTGTTATGTCAATGGACGCGGCTTTCTTTGTGTTGCTCAGCTCGGATGCAAGTTTGGTGACAACCTCAAGGCCGTGCTTCCTGCACTCGGCATCATACTGTAGAGTGCTGGTGTTCATCTTACATGTACCTGAACCATCCTCCATCACATTGTATCCTTCAGGTTTCACAATTTCCTGGACAAGAAACTGCATGAGAGCAGCCTTCCCATCAGCTCCTTTCACATCAGCTATCTTCAGAACAGTGTTTGGCTCCAGGCCCTTTGAACATGGAGACCCTGAATTGGTGTTCATGAAATTGCCGAAATTCACAACTGCCTCAAGGACCTTGTGGAACAGCCTGCTGCTTCTCATCTCCTGGCAAGCCCCCTAGTATGGATGAATAAATAAATAAAATGGATTAAATATTCAGATAGTCGAAAGAAGGTAAAACCACTAATAAGTGATATCATCTCAGCAGAAGCAATCTCTATCCAGTGTAATTGTGTTGTTATTCCGTAAAGAACACGGCTTTACCTCAAGAATAGCATATGACATCCTCAGCTGATTGATCTCCAAATAGAAACTGGCAATGTAAAGCATAGCATCCACCCTCTTGAACACAAACGGAACATCCAGCATTGCCTTCAAAAAGCATCAACTGGGCAAAGCCTGGTCAGGGAATCATCCTTGAAATATTTGAGCTTAAGCTCTTCTTCATTGCTGAGCACCATCTGAGTGAGCATCCGCAAGGCTTCAACTCCCAAACCATGTGCATTACCTGTACCCAGCAAACAGAAATACGCTGCAGTTAGTAGCGAGAAAACATACCACATAAAGGTATAGCATGAAGGATTGAAGAAAGTTGTAATTGATCAACTTCAGGAGCCAAAAAAGGATTTGCTATGACATGCAAAACAAAGAGTGGTGAATCCTTGAAAGGACAACTTTGTCTAAAATGTGACCTCATGAAGATAGACAATGCACCTAAAATGAAAGGAGGCTGTGAAACTCTGGTTTTTCAAAATGTATGACAGTAGGAGGGGCATGTCATGTGGCCCATTGGTAAGGCTCCCAACGTTTATCAAAGACCACAGTAGGAGGAGGGGCATGTCATGTGGCCCATTGGTAAGGCCCCCAACGTTTATCAAAGACAATCATTCATGTAACTCATAATCAACAAGACACCATGTGATGCTACAAACATGGTCAATGGAACAACCAATTTGAAGGTCCCCCCACAAGTAATGAACACTAGAGTACTTTCATCCATCATCTAAGAAAGATTGCAACTTTGTCAGCATATTCAGAGAAAACTCAACCTGGGTTGTCTTATATATAAGAGCAAAGATGAATCCATATGTACCTTCCAAGAGTGCATCCCTCAGCTGCTCCTTGGAAACTCCCAATGCCCCCACAATCATCCCGATGCCATGGCACCTGAGGGCACCAAGCAAACACACCTCCCTCGGCACAGCAACCGCCGCCGAGTTGTTGAGGTACATCTGGATCACCTCGTCCTTCATGCTATATAGGCACACAGGGTAGAGAGAGGCAAGCTCAGAAATCGAATCGGATCCGCAAGCAGAAGGCACCAAGCAAGCTCAGATTTGGTCTTACTGCAATGAGCCTGGCTTGAGCTTGTCCGAGTGCAGAGGCCTTGACTTGCGCAGGTCCATCATCTGATCGGAGTCACCATCATCTGACGAAGCAACGGCTTGTCGCGGCGGCATCGGCACAAAGGGGTTCCACGCGTGCGCCGCCACGGGCTCCGCAGCAGCCTTGGCGGCGACGGCCTCCGTTTAGGCGGCGACGGATTGGGGGCTCGGCCACGCGGCTGGGGATGGACGGCGGGCGGAAATGGACGGGGCTGGAGCCGAGCGTGGTGAGGAAGCCGACGGCGAGGAGGGAGAGAGCGAGGAGGAGGACGCATCGGCAGCGGCGGCGGGAGGCACGGTGCTGGGGTCGGACGCGGAGCTGCGGGACGCGAACTCACCGGACGGCGGCCCCACGCGCGGAAGCGGCGGCAGAGGGCGGAGCTCCGGCGAGCCAGGGCGTAGATTGGAACTGGTCCCGGGGTGCTGCTGCGGTCCCGACGTCGGCGGGGTGGCGAGGGTGCCGAGGTAGAGGAACTCGGTGCTGGGGTTGGTGGAGGAGGTGGGCATTGGTGGCGGCTTGAGGCTGCGTCCCTCCTCATCCCCACCGTCGTCATCGTCGTCGTCGTCGTCGTGGTTGCTGGCACTGGCGCGGCGGTGGGCGGCGGAAGCGGAGGACGCCGCGGCACCGGAGCGCCGACCACCGCGGTGGCGGAGACGGCGGACGAGGTGGATGGAGAGGAGCGCGGAGAGGAGGAGGAGGCAGAGGGAGAGTAGGGAGAGCAGCAGCGCCTGGAGCACGGGGAAGTGGTGGGAGCCGGAGTTGCGCGGGGTCGGGGCGACGAGTGTGGAGATGTTGGCGGGGAACGTCGGGAGGCCGCCGTCGCCGGTGGGCTGGGTCTCGGCGGCCGAGGGAGGAGGAGGAGGTGGTGAGGTGGATGCTGGGAAGAAGGGGTTGTGGGTGAAGGGGTATGGATCCCCTCCGGTGGAAGGAGTGGCGGAGGAGGACGGGTACTTGGGCGTCGGCGAGGTGGTGACCGGCGGCGCTGGTGGTGAGGTCGGAGGCGGCGCCTGTGCCGGCGGAACGGCGACGGGAGTGGGTGTAGGTTGTTGCGGCGGCGGCGGAGGAGGAGGAGGAGAGGGAGAGGCTAGGGTGGGTGACGGCGGCGGCGGTGGCGGCGGTGGCGTCAGCGGAGTGTGAGGAGATGTGGTGTGGTGGTGGCGGTGGGGAGGGCGCGGTGCGGCCGGTGGTGGAGGTGGCGGAAGCGGGATGGTGGCATCTGTGTTGGTGGTGGTGGATGTGGTAGCGGCCGGGAAGAGGAGAAGCAGGGAGAGGAGGAGGAGGAAGGCGGGAGACGGCATTGCTAGCCGGCCGCGATCCGTCCGCCGGCGTCACGGGTGGGGGAGAGAGAAAGGGATGGGGTTTTTGGCTTGGGGCTTTGGGGAAGAAAAGGCTGTGTCTGTGCGTGCAGCGTGCACGAGAGAGGGAAGACGACGCAGGCACAGGACGCTGCGGTGAGGAACATGGATGTGTGGTGGCGGTGGCGGAGGGGGGTGGAGCGGCGCAGAGGCTGCGTGCCACTCTCTCTCTGTGGGTGGGGCCTTGTCTCGGGAATCGCGCAAGAGATAGAGAGAGAGAAGGAAGAGGACACACACAGTGGGAGGCAGGCAGCCACCGCCGCTGCGTCCACTAGTGCTGCAGCAGCAGCAGACGTGTGAGGGAGGCATGGGCCCCTCTTTTTTTTCCCCCGAAATTCGGTGCCTTTTTACTTGCTCACAGTCACTTTTCGCCGGGTTTTATTACATACGGAGTAATTAAAAATCTCCTTTCCGTTCCTTTCTTTGTGGCCTGCTTTTTCATGGACTACTCTTTTTTTTTTCTCCTGCTTGTTGTTCTACTACTAGATATGTTCCTAATTAATATATACTCTCTTCATTTTACATTTTAAATTATAACACGTTTAGACACAATGTTTATCTAGTTCATATCACAAATTTATTGTCTACAAAAATGTCTTCTAGTTTGAAATGATCAAATAGGAAAAACAAATTGAGGACCCCGCTTCAAACTTTTCCCCTATTTTTTCATAATCCGAGAGAGCAACTCATCTGTGCTTACGCCGGAGCCACCACTAAGTCATTGGTGAGGAGTTACTGAGACGCGGCGAAAGACCGAGGGTTGCATCAGCCACCACGGTGCCGAGGTAGAGGAACTTGGTGCTAGGGTTCGGGGGAGGAGGTAGGCATTGGCGACAACTTGAGGTTTCGTCCCTCCATCTCCCCATCATCGTAATTGTCATGGTTGCTTATGACACAACAGAGGCGGAGGACACCGGATCCACTACCACCGCAAAGGGCGGAGGCAAATGAACATGGTGACCGGAGAGGTGGAGGAGGAGGGTCCTTGCGGGCTTGTGGCTACTCATCAAGTTCTCCCATGGCTAGCATGGTCGATGGCTAGGACTAGGCGACTAAGCTCATGAGCATGTCCGCGCACAACACATAGCTACCCGCACAACCAAGAGAATGAGGACAGGATACTTACATTTGATTTTATCATAAAAATGTAAAGTAGTCTAAAAGGGTATAAGGGGATAGCCACATTTGGTTTTATCACACAAATTTAAAGTAGTCTAAAAAGGGTATAAGGGGATAGCCACATTTGATTTTATCACAAAAATGTAAAGTAGCATGGTTTGATTTTAGTAAAGACCAAGCAATTAAGTATTGAAAGTAGAAAATAAATGCAAAACTATAGAGAGCTATAAGTTTAATGTAAGAATACGGCTTCGAGCGGGTCCCACTTACATAAATACTCCTATGTCCCTAAATGTTTGTCTCTAGAAAACCGTGTTTCCTCACGACACGCTTCCGGGCGACATACATAAAGGGACGGAGGGAGTATAGATAAAGAACACCATATTTTTTTACTGGTCTTGTTTTCATATTTTTGTATAAAAACAAAAACAATGAAATGGAATGGTATTTATCCAAAGTATGTTTTCATCAATATTAGGCCTTGTTTGGTTCCTAAGATTTTTTTTTAGTCCTATTACTTTTAAGAAAATACTCTCAAAAAGGTCTTGTAGAGACTTTTAGCAAAAAAAAAAACTTTAATAAATTCCCCTATTTAGTTTACTAAGAACTAAAAGGAGCATTTTTCTAGTCGCTATATAGAAAAATTCCCTCGAACCAAACAGAGTTAGAGTCAATAATAATGCAGACTGTTTTATCTCTTTTTGGTATTTAGGGCTCTTTGGTTATATTTTTTTTTAGCTGATAAGCTGATTTACGATCTTTTATTATAAGGAAAAAAAAAAACATAGCACCATTAATTAACCAAACAGGCCTTCGATTCCCGAGAGAGGTCGGTCATCGGGGAAAGAAGGAAGTGGAGGACAGCTATTGCCTGCTTGGGATTCTCTGATGATGGGTGTGCAGTGCAGGTGCAGGTGATGGGTTTTGGCGGGAAGAGCCCGCGCGCTTTCCCATTTCTACCCTCGTCTCCTTTTGCTTCTCCTCGTACTACTAGTACTACGCTGGTGACGATTGAAGGAAGGAACCATGCACTGGAATGCAGCTTCTACCATCACCAAATACTACCATAGTGCAGTACCAAGCTCTTGTCGTCGTCTCTCGTACAAAACACCCTTTTACCGTCACTGTTGTAACAAGTTTTGGTCCAAAAAAACCTGTCTATGTATTATTGAAAAGAAAAAAAAAAGACAGAGAGAGGAGGGACCAGTGGTCCGAGCGTGAATGTATCGACAAAAACAGCCCACGCCCATGTAGACGCCCCCTGCTGTGTGAATTGTTGTGGGCCTGGGCCCTAGGCCTTCTCTGTTGTAATGTGGGCCAACACGACCGGTCGGCTCTGCACCCCGCAGCCCATTTCAATAAGGAAGGGATGACCCCAAAACCCAGCCAAGCCCATCCAGATCCCACAGGATCAGATCAGAGGCCCTCAACGTACGTGATTTTGTCCGATTGGCAACGCATCTCATCACTCGAGTATGTAGCAGCCGTGAGATGAGATAACTTCTTGATTTCAGGGGCCTGATTGATTACTCTAGAACAGGGGTGAAACTAGAGCAAACTAGTAAGGGTGTCTTGGATATAAAAATTAAATCTAAACTAATAGTAAAAATCTGTTTCTAAAAAGTGATTTTTCTAGATGTTTCTCTAGAGCCGGACTGCAACTAATGATCGATGCTAGTAGTGTTTGTTAGTATAATCTCAAGAGATATCATACATTTTTAAAAATTTAAGGGTCAATAATAATAACAAAAAGGACTTTTTTCGACAACAAAAAAAGGACTTTATGTAAAAGTATATAGCATGTCACAATACATAAATACATTTGCTAATACCGTCCTACGTCTAGTCTTCTAGTAAATCCATGTCATTGCAGCAGAAGCCTATACTGAAATACGAGATCTTTTTTGTGGGTCTATTTGAATCCAAAAAAAAATTACTAGAATTCTATAAAAAATCATAAAAAAACTCTGACAATTAGCGAAATCATCCAGCCCAACAGAACTTATTAACGGGCTGGGCTGGGCTGGGATGCGCGTTTTATTTTATTAACAAGTTGTAATTAGTACTACTAATACTAAATAAATCCAATTAGTACTATAAATAAAGTAGAGATAGACAATTATTAGTAGTTTTTGATAGAGGAAATTTGAACAGTCGGCGTCGGCGATCACATTGATCGAGGCATAAATAGATCGATCGCGCCGCCGCTGTGGTAAGCAGATCGTCCGCTCGCTCGCCGTCGCGGCGGTTCGCGTTCCGTTCACACCCATGGTGCTCGGCGGCGTCTTGATCTTCCTCGGCTCCGGTTCGTCGTCACTGCCGCCCTCAAACCGCTTCTCTCCCTTTGCTCCGTCTTTCAATTTCGCGGCGCGGCGCTGCGGGCGGTGTTGAGATTGTGCTAGATTGAATTGATTTTTGAAGCACTCTGTGATCTGGTGACTTACAGATTTGGGTGTCTCATGACCTAGACCCAATCTGCCTTAGCTTAGCTACTACCTATTTAGTTCATGCTAGAGGTTGCTCGCTTAATTTGCTAGGAGTAGTTGTATTTTCCTGCGTTAGGTCCTGGTTGGATTAGGGTGACAGGTATGTTAATTCGTCTGCTGCCCTACATCCACTTGCTATATTGGCGAAATCAGAAGAATTATGCAGTGCTTCTCGATCTAGTTTCACTCCTAGATAATGCATCGCGTGCTTACATGCATCTTACAACCTGCTGCTTCATAGCAAATTCACAGTTACCTGACCGTGTTCAATTTTGCTTGCAGGCGTCGCTGGAACCGTTCTCACCGGTGATGCCAAACTTCCCAAACTGGGGGATGTGAAACTTGGGGATGTATTCTCTGGAGCCGCCAGGGTAGTATATTAAATTATTATTGATCCTCAACAGGGAAACAATTAGGGAGTAACAAATATATATTATAATATATCTTAAAGGAACAGACACAGGTTTTATAGCTTTGCTTGTGCTTGCCTGTCTTGTACAGTTCGTGAAGAAACATGGGAAAGAAGGCGGTCACGCAAAGTCTGGCAGCAGCGATCAGTTGCTATCTGAGGTTTGTTAACTTTTGTCTGGCTCTCAGGATAATTATATATATGGACAATTCTAAACGTCTAGGTATATATATATATGAAGATTAATGGAATCTCTTGTATTTCAGATCAACATTATGAGGGGGAGCTACACGAATTAGCCCAAACACCAACTACAATAGTGACACAGGCTGCGAATTCTGGTCAGTGCTTGTTTATGGTGTCTATTGACGATATCCATGCACTGTGGGTCCTGCATTTACTAGTTATGGTTTATCACAACCAATTGAACCTTCACAAACACAAAGTTAACGGGCCAATGGCTTTTGTGTATGGGTCCAGAGCAAACGTGCATCAGATGTGAATGTTACATTCTCATAAATTTTTGGATGCTTGTAATGCTTATTTTCTGATAATCTTTGCATGCTTGTCATGCTTGCTTGCTATTTAAATTGTTTTTTATTGGTATATTTTGACAAACCCATTCCCTCCCAAAACATATGGATTAGAGTGGAAAAAATGAACTAATTAACTTCCCCACCAGCTCCTTCTTCATTATATATATGGATTGGAGGGTATTATTTTGTTTCCAAATGAGCCCTGGATAATTGTTATCTTATCTCCTCTTGTAGGACCTGGTGTATGTACTATAACAGCAATTGTTGTTGCTGGGGCTATCGGCTATGCTTATATAAAGTTGAAGGTAAGATTTGATTGTCTTACTTTATGGATGGAAGTGTACAGAACTACAGATCATTAATGCTAAAGTTAAACATCATCATTAACGTACAGCTAAAGTTTGTGCATTATTAATGTGCAGGGATGGAAACTCTCTGATATGATGTTTGTGACAAAGGGTGGTTTAGATGAAGCTTGCACTTCTGTTGGCAACCATTTGGATCAAGTTTCAGACTCTGTTGTTGTAAGTTTTTTCTTAAAGTGTTTCCATTTTGACTTCTGCTGCATTCGGAGATTACATTATGTCACCAGAATTTCAGTTTCATTTCCAGCCAATACGTATATCCATAATTCTCTAACTACCATTGTTCAGGTCACAAGGAAACATCTGTCTGGGAGGATTGATCGTGTGGATATTAGTTTGGATGAAACCCAGCAGATTATTGAAGGCACAAGGGATGAGGTGGAACATTATTGCAGCATATAGCATTATTTATTTATCTGGTTTTGATGACGTATTTGGAAGGTGGTATAATCATGCAGTGCTTATTGACCTGTAGGTTGGAATCATACATGGAGACCTAAGTGCTTTCCAGGAGGATTTGCAATCAGTTAATCTTGTAGTTCGAACTCTGGTAGGCATCTTGTACTGGAACATATTTGTACTTTGTTGAGGGTTATAAGTATCACATACTGATGGAATCATGCTCCATGTATATATATATTTCGCAGGAATCCAAGTTGGGACGTCTTGAAATCTCTCAGGTAAGGAGTAGTCATAGCACCACAATTTCCCTGTAGAGATAGATTGTACATGTGCCTAACGTTATCTGGTTACGATCCTGTCAGGATCAAACGGTAGACGGAATAGATCACTTATGTGAGTTCACCCGAAAGATGGAACCTAGCCAGAATGCCGATGTTTGTCAGGCAAGTCACATATATATGGCCTGCGTTGCTCTTTATTATGGCCTGCAGCATGCTGCTTGCTTGTGTGATCTGAAGTGGTGTGTTTTCCACTTTTGGTTATCTGTCTGAATAAATAGGTGTTTTGAGTTTCAGGTCTTGTCGTCATCCATTCCTGCACTTGTGGATTCCTCTTCAGAGCGAATTGTTGGTCAGGTAAAGAATCTTCTGTACCTTGTCCAGCCTTTTTCTTAGTCCGTGCTTTGAGTGGCTCACATGTTGACTGTTTTGTTGCCCCTTATTATTATTACATACAGGCTAGCTGTTTGCCTCGTCTAGCTCTGGAGCTGACGGCACTGACGGCAATCTCACCTGGAGCTGAAGCTAAATCGCATAGAGCAGAGACATCCCTACCTGTGTCCGAACGGCCTAAAGCTGAGACGACATCGCAGGTTCGGTTCAGTTGGAGCTTTTTATTTGTCTACTAATCCATTTGGGTCTTTTTATTTTTATTCTATCAGATTCAGGTTGCACTTTGACTGACGTTTGCATTGCAGGAGCAGGAGGGTGTTAGCTTAACATGTCGTACAAGAAACAGCGAAGGATCATCTGAGGAGAAGTCATCCCATTCGCATGTGGCCTCATCAGCAGCAGCAGCAGCATGGGCGGGTAAAGCAGCTAGCATGAAGACACAAAACCCAAGTTCGAGCCGATTGGGAGGCCTGTGGATGCCTGTGGTTGACACTTTGCTGAGGGCTTCTGCTTTTAGTTAGGACAGGATGCATGGCAGAGCCATAGCAATTTTGTAACTCGAAGATAGATAGGTAGGTCGTGCTAGAAAAGAATAGAAGGTGGTGGTAGCAATTATCAATGCAAAATATGGGTGGGAGCAGGGGTTAATAAGTAAGAGTTCCACCACCAATGTCAAAACCATTTTTGTATACAAACGAAACAAGTGTGCCTCTGCTATGTGAAAAATATCTAGCAGATTTGCAGATATTTTGGCTGTAAATTAAGATATTTATTTATACCTTTGTGCTTCTGTTTATATGACTTGTGCAGTAATTTCTGACTTACTGACCTGTATCTCCTCTCCTGTAATATAATTGGGTGAGGACTCATAACTTAGAGCAACTCCAGCCATCCTCGACTCATGTTTCTAGTCTAGGAGTAAGAGTCGATTTATAAAATGTGAGGACCTAAATTTACAGTCAACTCTAGTGGTACAAAATAGACTCTTTCTTAATTTTAGTTTAAGATGGTGTATAGCAGACTCCTATTGCTAGGGGCTTGAGAGTGAATTTAGAAGGTCATGAAAAATGAGATTTTATTTAGGAGTCGTATGTGCATTTTATACCCAAACTCCTAAAAATTAGATTATGGACTTAATTAGGGGCTTGCACTTAATATGGTTACACAAAAAAAATAGCATGTTATGATATTTTTTTAAAAAAAGAAAATAATGTTATTATAATATGAAGATATATATGACTTTGAGAAACAAGACATGCACGAATGATACGATACGATATGATACGCGTATTATATGTCCTACTAGTAGTCGTAGGTCTTCAAAACTCCCAAAGTAGTTCCAGGAACAATTCATACATCTACATCAAACTAGGACTCCTACTCTACTACGATCCGTCCCTTTCTTGGTCGTATCCCTCTCTTTAATTTGTTCCTCTTCATCATCATACATACATATATATATATATGGTGATGGTCATGCCTGGGATGGGAATCGTATGCACGACGATGAGCTAGCTATTTGTAAATTGTAATACTCCGGCAATGCTCGTGGCGGCGAGAGGTAGCTACAATAAATGACACCGGATCAAAATGCATCAAGTCTACAACAAATAATGAACAAGACGACGGAGGAGGAGGAGGAGATTGAGATGAATGATGATGATGCCGCCGGCGCCGTCGACGTCGTCGTGGACATGGACACCAGCAGCAGCCGGGACGGGCTGCTCTGCAAGCTGCTGAGGCTCAATGCCGTGTGGGGGCCGCTGTTTGTCCTGCGCAAGAAGCTCGTCAAATCCTACCTCCGCCGGAACCAGAACTACCTGGGCATCACGCAGACCGAGTACGACGGCGGCTTCCGGCGGCAGGGCCTGCTCACCAACGAGGAGCACGGCAGGGTGCACACCGCGGAAGGGCTGCCCCTGCGCGCGCTGGACCGCCGCGGCGTCAGATACCACATGGTGCTCATCCACCACCCCAAGACGTGCCGCCTCCGCACAGGCTGGGGGGACTTCCTCCGCAGCTCCGGCGTGCGCCAGGACGACGAAACCCACGTCGGCGACGTCGTCGAGATATGGGCGTTCCGGTCGCCCACCACCGGTCTCGGCCTCGTGCTCCTTCACTATACCAAGGAGGAGGACGCCATAATCACGGCCTCCTTATTAGAACGACAAGAAGTAGAGGAGGAGGACGCCATAATCACGGCCTCCAACTCCGATGATCAAGAAGCACAGTGTATCGAGGAGGAGGACCGAGACGAAGACGATGCCAAGAATTGCTCGCCGCCGCTGGACAATGAAGTAGTGCAAGCCGCTGCCATCCTTGTTTCCATGACCAAGTAAAAGTAAGCGCGGCCTAGCTATGGTTTTTCCCCAGGGTTTTGTCCAGTATGGAACTTTAGTAAAAAAAAAAAAAAAAGTATAGAGAACTTCTTGAGTAAAATTAGCAGGATCTTCCAGGCTTGATAATCAAAGATTAATTAGTTGTTTCAGTACAGCTGTACAGGTCTCTTGTTCAACATTTGAGCAACTTTTCAATACAATTCCAATCATATAACCTATATGCATGGTTTCAAATAATAAATAGTTCAATAGTTACTGATGTGCTAAGGCCGTTCGCTATAGGCGTCTCTTAGCATGTATGCTCTTAATTGCATTTTAATCCCTGTTAGGGCTTGTTTGGTGTGCTGGTATTTGCTTCAATCCACATGTGTTGAAGAGGGTTTAGAGTGTATTTGAACTAAGTTCTATTCCAAACCACTCCAACCCATATGATAGGTAGATACATGTCTATCAAACATGGCCAAGCCTTAGGATCACACTAATGACCAGGACCAACTGCTTTGACAAAATGAGAAGGAAAAATGCGAACAAAGCTGCAAAAAGCAACCTCATTTCTCTCTTATGGCTATTATGGGCGAGTTTATCCTCTATTTACTCTTGCTTGGCTAGAAATTGAGATAACAAGCGTTTGGTTTCCTAGCGAGCTTGCCTTGCACTAGCAAAAATTTTCATTGTTGTTCAGTCAACTTATTTTGACTTGTTTCAGTCTATTCTCCCTCAACCCACGCTGTGAAGACCCACCTTATTCGGCAAGCCAAGCCGAACATGTTTGGTTCCACCACTACTAAAAAATCGTGGCGGTTTTTTATTAATCTTGACGCGGCTTAAAAAAACACCACACAAAATCGAATAACTGTGGCGGTTTTCATAAAATAGCCGCAATAGTTAATCCCAGCCCATAATGAATCCAAACGAACCATCACAACCCGATCTCCCTCACACTTATATAAATAGCACTACTTAGGGTTTCCACCTCACCTCCTCACTCTCACACTCTCCCACACCCTCACCCGGTGGCCGCCCCTTCCCCCTTTCTCATAACGCCCTCTCCCTCACTCTCTTCACCACTCCCTCTCCCCCTCTCTCTCGGATGGCCACTCATGGAGGCGAGGCATGACGGCGGCGACACGCGTGGAGGAGTAGGGTTGGCAAAGACGAGGCCCCTCCTCCGTCTCTCCTCTCCGCATCGGCGTGATGCTCTAGGCCGCTCGAGCGGGCGAGATCCGATGGCGGACGAAGCGGAAGGCGGGCGAGTGGATCCGGTGGCGCGAGGCCCCTCCTCCACCTGTTTCCTCTCCGGTGGCGCGGCGTTCCAACCCTCATGTAGGCGGATCCGATGGCGGACAACGGAATCGGCAATGGTGGTGCGAATCCGGCGGCGGCGACCCGATCTAGGCCCGTTAGGATTTAAATGCAGGTTATTTTTTTATTTAGATTAACCGCCACGATAGTAGTTTTTTTATGTAGTAGTGCAACCGGCTCTTCGCTTGGCCTAGCCTTGCTCTGTGGACACCAACAACGAAAAACTTGCCCAACCAAGTGAAGCAAATCCTTTTTTTATGCAATGGTGAAAAAAATCTTGCCTACACAAGCTCTAAGAAACGCTAGCAAAGAAACCAAACACACAAGCTTTCTTGCAATATTTGCTAGGCTAGGCAACATTATGACAAGGGCCAAGGCAGTAAAAAGATTGGCCGTGCCATAAAAATTGGTTACTATTTACTTCACTACCATAATTTGGTTTGCTAGTATGAATTTGGTAGTGCCCTATTCAGATAGATTCAACAAGTTAAAAGATGGAAAAAGTCCATTCCCCGTCTAACTTTTGCAAAAAGTCTGTTTTCCTCCCCTGAACCATGAAAATGAATGAAATCACCTCCCTCAACTTTTCAAAAGCATGAGGTTTACCTCCCTAAGCAGTTTTGAAGGTGGTTTTATATTTTTCTTTTTGTTTCTTTTGGCTGAATCTTTGAAAAATCAAGTAGGTTATATAAAAAATATAAAATGAAAATTCCAATTTTTTTTGGACTCCACAAGAGTAGTCTACACAGTGAATATGTAATATGGTATGCTTGAATACTAAGTTTTGGTTGTGTATTTAGATCTACGCTGACCTATCCTTAATTGAAATAATTCATAATTATATTTTGTTTGGTCCAATTGTGGTGAAATATCTATGATGGGCTAATTATTATATGCTTAAACTGTAGTAAAATTTATTTCACCACAATTAGACCATAGAAAGAAGTTATGAATTATTATAAAAAACATAAATATAAATCTACAACAACAATTTATACTAAAACATAACATATTATATATCCACCGTGTATATCTACTCATATGTGGTTCAAAAAAAAAAAAATTATTTCCTATTTTATGATTTTTTGTGCTTTACTATAGTTTTTCAAAGATTGAGTTGAAATAAATCTGAAAGAAATATAAAAGAACCTTCAAAATTGTTCTGGTAGTTAAAACAAAAGGTTGAGGGGTTTAGAAAAGAAAAACAGATTTTTGCAAAAGTTTGAGAAGGAAAAGTAGATGTTTTTTTTTTACGTCTAGCGCTCGGACGTCCTATGGGACAAATTCCCATCGGATGCCCCCACCCGTACGGCCCGGCCCACTCCCCACTTAACTTGCGCGCGGTTCTGTTCCCGCACCACACACAAACCAGCACACCCCCACGCCTCCTACTTCTCGGTTTCCGTAGCACACCCAAACCAGCACACCCCCACGCCTCCTCTGCCTCCTGCTTCTCTGTTTCCGCACCCCACGCAAACTAGCACGTCTTCCACGCCTCCCCTGCCGCCGCACAAAGAGCAAAACCGTTGTTCATGGTATGAGCTCATCACTGCTGCATCAAGCGAATCCCCACACACCAATCAACCCAACAATGCCTACAAAGGGCCCTGCTAGTCTATCCCCAAATCGCCTCACAACGGAGACACAATGAACATATATTTTGCAACAACAAAGGAATAACAGATGCAACAGTAGGCTGGAGAAGTTGAGACATCATAAATTTATTATTGCAACAACAAAAGAACAAACAACAGATGCAACAATAGGCTGAAGAAGTTGAGACACCGTAAATTTATTATTGCAACAACAAAAGAACAACAATTGAAACACCAGGCTCAAGCAGTTGAAACATTGGACTCGAGCAGCTGAAACACCATGAACGAATTATTGCAACAATAAAAAATATCTACTGCAACATGAACAAAAATGTTACAAAAATAACAAAAAACTTGCAACATTCAAAGAACTGGTACTGCAACACCGCAAAACGCCTGTTGAAACAACCCTTAAAAAAAGGAGAATGAGGATCTGAGCCTAGATTTGGGTTGCCTGACACCGCCGCTAGGTTCCACCGGTCAAAGGCACAAAAGTCCTCGGCGAGCGCGTGGTCGACGACCACAGCGGGGCGGCAGGGCCCAGGAGTAGCAGCGTGAGGGAGGAGGCGAGCTCATCGAACTCCACAGCGCGTAGATCTAGTTCCCGATGGTCGAGTGAAGGCCCAGTGCAGCACCGCCCGCTCTAGTTTTGGGAACCTCCCAAATCGGAGCAGAGGAGGAGGTCCCAGAGTTGCTCCTGCGCGCCGGGCCCCTGCCCTTGCCATGGAGGCCGGAGGTGCTGCAGCTGCTCGCCGCGGAGCCTCCCGCGCGCCGGGCCCTGCCCTTGCCATGGAGGCCGAGCGGTGATGGGATGGAGAGGAGGGGCCGGTGCCATGGAGGCCGAGCGGTGCGGATGGAGGGAGGGCCCCTGCGCTTGCCATGGAGGCCGAGCGGTGACGGGATGGAGAGGAGGGGCCGGTGCCATGGAGGCCGAGCGGTGCGGGTGAGTGGATAGGAAAATTCGAGATGGGATGAATGGATAGGAACGATTGTGGGCGCAGTTAGGTGGGCCGGGCCTAGCAACACGCGTCCCAGCGTGACAGGACGCCCCAGACTAAGCATTACCGTTTTTTTTTTTTTGCTTAAAAGATTTTTTTAGAAGTATTTGTTGCTTAAAAGAATGAGCGTCGGGCCTAGTAGCCTTGTTTGGGTGACCAAATTAAGGCCCATGTAAATTCGTTGGAACCAAACAGCATCGCCGGAGCGAGCCTGGTCAGCAGCCTCTTTTGTCCCCGTCCCCGTCCGGTTTGCTTCCCCTTCCTCCCGCGTCCGCCTTCTCGAGCGCGCGCGCCGACCGCCGCCGCCAGGTGCCAGGAAGTCGTCGGCGGTCTTCTTCGGCGACGAGCACCACCAGCCAGGTACGCCCACTCGCTTCTCTTCTCTTCCGTTCCTGCTTTGCGAAACCGAGCACCCAAACCCTAGCGGCATAACCTAAGCTGCTATCCGTATTCGGATCTGATCTAATTACAATTGCATATGTACGTGATGCATATTTAGGATTACGTCTACTGCTAACTTGGATTTGATTTTTGCAAAAAGTATCGGGTTATTCACTTCTGACGGTACCATCGTGCATTTGATGTGCTTCTGACCCAGTACAGATCCAGTGAAACCACGCATACCTTTAAACAATCTGCATCCTGCTTGCAATTATCAGCATTCTTGCAAAGTGAAGGTGGCCATTGATATGCTTGCTATTTGTGCAGGACATATCTCTGCTGCAATGGGTGACTACACAATCCAGATCAGCACCAAGCTCATCGACCAGCTTGCTCGCGACGATGAGAAGGTGAAACGCAAAGCCAGGAAGCCCAAACCCAAGAAGAAGCCCACCGTCCAGCCACATGAAGAGCCCCTGGAATTCCCGACCGAACCTCCTGCTCCTGCTCCTGCTCCTGGGTGGCCTCTGCAGCCTCCCCCAATGTTTCTGCCCGTGACCCCTGCGCCCCGCCACCACCGGCCACAATGCCGGAGGTGGAAAGCCATCCGCTCCCATCCTGAAAGAAAGCGAGGCGGTTCTCGACAAGCTGGAGAAGCAGGAAGCTGGGGCGCGCCAAGAGCTCAGCAAGAGAGCAAAGGAGCTGCACGACAAGGAGTTCAAGCTGCCGTACCAGCAACCCATGCCCTGCACCCAGGAGAGGGCAGGATGCCTCGATTGTTACAAGACCAATGCAAAGGACCCGCTCAAGTGTGCTGAAGCTGTCAAGAGATTTGAAGCATGTGCTCGCATGGCCGTCAAGGGTGCTGCCGCCGCTGCAAAAGCCGATTAGTAAGTAGCCCGTGAAAGCTTTGTGAGTTGGGGTGAGCTGATACGCCGGACTCTGCGTTTTCTTTTTCATCTTTTGAGTTGAGGTGATTCAAATAACCAGGGATTTTCATGGGACCCACTGTAGATTTCTAATGCTACCTGAGGCAGTAACAGGGATATTGCATACATTTGTTACAATTGGTATATCAAATTGCTGGTGAAAAGTTTTTTGTCTGAAAAGATATATCGGATCTTTGTGTGGGAATGGTATCCACTAGCCATGCTGCATATGTTTACCATGTTCTATGATGGTATCATTATTGGACTATTGTCGACCTCTTGTATGTTACCTCTTTTCCTTGATTTGCACAACTCATTATTAGTGTCAGCATTGCCATTTTGCATTTCATTCAGCTCATGGGCCGTAGATTTCTGTTCCAAGTGGATCAATATCATTATCTCCTCTTGTGCTATAGTCAATATTGTTCTGCTTATCTGTCATGAGAGAAAACGCTAGTGATGACTGCTTTTACAACTCGGAAGTCTGAGAATCGCTCCTTTTTTTCCCAACTAAAAATTGAAATATGATCTGCATTTTCTTTTTGCATATAGAACACATATATTGTTGCCATTATGGCTTGCTGATCCTATGTGTTCAACATATTCTAGTACTTCATTTTTCCTTCAGCCACACCTTTTATTTTGAAACACAGAATTTATGTCCGAAGTATATACCTATTTGCACGCTGCTTTTCATTCTTGTGCTTTGGACACTAGTAACGAGTGCTTTTAACTCTGGAATGAAATTGTCACTGCCTCTCCTTTTTCACAGCTAGAACATATATATGTTGGAAAAATCATATGGTGCCCAGGGGCGGGCACCCTTGTTAGCTAAAGGACTAAGGGCTTGTTTGGTTGCCGGCCTCACATCGCCACACCAAAATTGCGGCAGGCTGTGGCGGAGGCGGAGAAAACGCTCGCCACACTCGCCACAAAAGCTGCCACAGAAAAAGTGCGCTAAACGACGAGAACAGTAGCAAAACGACAGCTTGCATGCAGCGGTGGCGGCCAAATGTGGAACCTAAACCAAACAGCAGCCTGCATGCGGCCATTGCCTAACTTTTAGCTGTGGCAAGGCGGGCGGCAACCAAACATCCCCACCATGTTACAATGTTTGAAAGTCATCACAGAAATCATGTAATCATGTACCTAGAGTTAAGTGTATCCACAAAAAGTTCAGAATGAAATTCATCTTTGATGCTGCGATTAAAAACCAGAACTGTCACTGTCAGCACATGATGAACAGTGCCAGGTTAGTTGCTTGTCTATTTTGTTTCTTGGCATCTAGGATGAATTTCAAACTAAATTGGTTCAGATATACATAACTTTCTGTGAACTGCATACAAGATTTTTGTGATGGTTTCTGAAACATTGCAACATGGTTATTTTAGCCAACGAGGGCACCAGCCCCCCTGGCACCAAATCTGCACTCTGTATGTTGTCAGTTAGCTTGCTGATTCGAAGAGTGGAATGTATTGTATTACTGGATAGAATCTTTGCTTCTACCATAGAGTTTATGTCTCTATACTTCCGTTATCATTTGTAAAGCAGGTACACATTTGCTCAACTGCCTTTAACTATCTTTTGAATAAAAAAAAAAGTGCTTAGTTGCCCCATGCAATTTTGTCAGCTACATTCTTATGCTGTTTTGTTGGGTCATAGTTTATATCCTTTTGATTGAAATGAATATATACCAAATTAATGAATGAATTGCCTTTTTTTAGAACTGAGGATGATGGATGAATTTCTTAACTTGGTGTTCTTTGTATATAACGAGAATACATTGCATGGGAGAAATATGCCTGCAACCTGCATGATTTCATTCAGTTCATTGGCTGTAGAAATCTGTGCCAAGTGAATCAATGTCATTATCTGCTATCGTGCCGTAGGAAACATTGTCTTATTTATCTCCCATGAGGGAAACTGCAGTGATGGTTTTAGAACTATGAAAGTCTGAGAATGATGCCTGGCCTTCTTTATTTTTCCTAAAAAACAACTGCCTCCCAATATTGTGCAACTATGGATCTCAAAGAAATTCAACATTTAATCTACCTTTCGTTTTGGCAACAAAGAATATATATACTCCATCCGTTCTGAATTAGAAGTAGTCTTGGCTTGTCTAGGTATATTGCTTTTGTTGTGTATCTACACATGGTGTATATTTACGTGCATAGCAAAAGACATGAATGTAGAAAAGCTAAAACATCTTGTAAATTTGGAACGAGTGCTCTGGTTTGCTGCTCTGAGTCTCTGATGATATAGAAGGTATATATGGCAGCGCTATTCTACACCCTAGGTGTAGAATCAATTCTACACCCAACCAGCCCAACAGCCAGCTGACTAGACCCAACCATCTATGCCCGTTCGTGACCTGTTAACTAAACAACCCGACCTCCTTCCTGTCTACCGCGAGCACGAGCCGCGAGCCGCTGGAGCACGCCGAGCGGCGAGTGTGAGGCTTGTTCGGTGAGCCCCGGCGCCGGCGACGCTGAAGCGGCGAGCTTGAGGCGCGCTGGCCTGGGCGGAGCAGCAGCAGCGCACACGGGGCGTGCCTTCAGACGCAGCGCGACCTTCACCTGGGCGCGGAACAAAGGCGTCCGATGGCCAGCGAGCAAGACCCATCCCAACCAGGCTTCCTCCAAGAGCGCGAGCGGGCGCTGAGCGCCGCCGTCGGCGGGCGGCGAAGCGCGGTTGGCCTGCGGCGCCAGAGCACAGGAAGAGTAGCGCTCGGAGAAGCGGCAAGCGCGAGCACGGAAACAGCGGCGAGCGCTAGGTGAGATTTAGATCTGAAAAACACCCTCTGCCCTATTACTAACTGGAAACACATGATTCAGTAATCTGGATTCCATCCCAATCTCACACAACGTGTATGATTTACTCACTTGATCTCATTAATTTCTGTTCCCCAACTCTAGGGTTCCTTAGTTTTTTTGAGCTTAGAACTGAGATTACTAACATTCTATTACTGATAATACTGAGTTAGTATTGTCCACCACAGTGTGTGTGATTACTGACAAACTATTGCCCAACATAGGAAGCAGTACATCGCAGTGGTTCCTCCCTCCACAAAATGCTAGGAAGCATGCTTAGTGTTTAGGATAAATCGATAACTGTTTGTACTTATTGCTTGCAGTGATTACTGCAGTGTCCTGAGCTTGTGTGTGGCATTGCGTTGTTCGGACGTTGTCAATATTATTGAAGTCAATGTTCTATCATATACAGATGTAGTGCCTGTTTAAAAATTAATGGAATTTAGAATTGGTGGTTAGCAATATTACTGCACCTTTGAATTGGTGGTTATATCCCCATGAGCTAAATGATTTTCATCTTCTGGCCCTAATACTGAATGTTGTTTAACTATCTGCAGCATTGATTTGCTTGGAAAAAAAGAGTTGTGTCCTTCTCAGTAATTCCTATAAGCACTGATTTCTTAACAAAAAAGTTTGGTAATTGCTAATAGCAGGATGGACAGCAACAACTTACGGCGGAAGCGCGCAGAGCTCTTCAGAACCTAGCAAATCAAGCAAATATGCATAGAGCACGGCAAGGCCATGTTTATGGGGTCACTGAACATACAGAAACTGGTATAAAATTACTCAAAACTTTCTGATGGGCATGAGTATACTGATGTGTTGATAAATGTGTTGAGGGAAAAAATTACTGATCCTCTGTAATTTAATATACATGTCTTTGTCAACAGCTGCGAGTGCACAAGAAGGTGTTGCTTTGACAAGCACCCCTGTGATTACATTTGTGCAGCCACTGAGTGTTAGCCCAGCATGGCTGACTAATGACATGAGGCACAGGCCTATTATGACACCACCAGTAACTGTTGTGCCCCAACAAATGATCACTCCTGACATCAATGCCACATACACATATGTGAGTAACCCAGCATGGCTGACTAATTACTGATTACTAAAAACTAGTGATGACAATGCTCAAATTAGTGATGAAGAGAGCATATAGAACATGGCAGGAATAAAAATACTGAAAAACGATGGTCATTAATTTATGTATCTATTACTGGATGATTAATTTATGTGATTACTAGATGATCAACCAGAATTACTAAATGTATGCGCTATGATGTCTTCGATTACTAAAAGTACATTATAATGGACAATAATCTCAACAAAACATATGGACCCGAATTTGGCTTTTCTTATTCGAAATTTGATTAAATCTCATAAATTACTTGAATAACAAAACGTCTTGTTCTATTCACCTAATCTCATAAATTACTGACCATATATTCTTGAGCTATCTACAATAATATCAAGAAACGCCTTAAACACTAATCTCACCAAACATGTGTGAACCCTAATCTCAGCAGAATGTGCGAACCCTAAACTCAGCAGAATGTGTGAACCCTAATCTCAGGAGAATGTGTGAACCCTAATCTCATAAATTACTGACCATATATTACTGAGCTATCTACACTATTTTAGCAAACGCCATAAACACTAATCTCAGCAAAATGTCTCAAACCTAATATCAGCAAAATGTGTGAACCCTAAACCCAGCAAAAATGTGTTAAATGTGCACACAACTTCACCGCTCGGCCTCGAGGGCCAACCGGCCCTCTCGGCCACGCTACCCTAATCTCAGCAGAATGTGTATACCCTAATCTCAGCAGAATGTGAGATCCCTAAACTCAGCAGAATGTGTGGACCCTAAACTCAGCATGATGTGTGAACACTAATCTCAGGAGAATGTGTGAACCGTAATCTTATAAATTACTGACCATATATTACTGAGCTATCTACACTATTTCAGCAAACACCATAAACACTAATCTCAGCAAACATGTGTGAACCCTAATCTCAGCAGAATGTGTCAACCCTAATCTCAGCAAAATGTGTGAACCCTAAACCCAGCAAAAGTGTGTTAAATGTGCACACAACTACACCGCTCGGCCTCGAGGGCCTACCGGCCCTCTCGGCCTCGCTACCCTAATCTCAGTAGAATGTTTGAACCCTAATCTCAATGGAATGTGTGAACCCTAATCTCAGCAGAAGGTGTAAACCCTAAACTCAGCAAAAATTGTGAACCCTAATCTCAGTACAATGAGTGAACCCTAATCTTATAAATTACTGACCATATATTACTGAGCTATCTACACTATTTCAGCAAACGCCATAAACACTAATCTCAGCAAACATGTGTGAACCCTAATCTCAGCAGAATGTGTCAACCCTAATCTCAGCAAAATGTGTGAACCCTAAACCCAGCAAAATTGTGTTAAATGTGCACACAACTACACCGCTCGGCCTCGAGGGCCTACCGGCCCTCTCGGCCTCGCTACACTAATCTTAGTAGAATGTTTGAACCCTAATCTCAATGGAATGTGTGAACCCTAATCTCAATAAAAGGTGTAAACCCTAAACTCAGCAAAAATTGTGAACCCTAATCTCAGTAGAATGTCTGAACCCTAATCTCAGTAGAATGTGTGAACCCTAATCGCAGCAGAATGTGTGAACCCTAATCTCAGGACAACGTGTCAACCCTAATCTCATAAATTACTGACCATATATTACTGTTCTATCTACACTAATCTCAGCAAACGCCATAAACACTAATCTCAGCAAACATGTGTGAACCCTAATCTCAGCAGAATGTGTCAACCCTAATCTCAGCAAAATATGTGAAACCTAAACCCAGCAAAATTGTGTTAAATGTGCACACAACTACACCGCTCGGCCTCGAGGGCCTACCGGCCCTCTCGGCCTCGCTACCCTAATCTCAGTAGAATGTTTTTTAGTATTTTGGATTATTTTTGGATCATTACGCACACTAGTAATCATCGGAAAAGCTCCAGGAGTTCAAAAAACATACTGATCCAAAATTACTAAACCCAAAGGATCAAAAATGTAGTGGCACACAATAAGAATATGTGAAATTTGTAAAAATTTTGATTACTGAATACTCGAGCTATTGGGATGCGTTACTGAACTTGATCGACTACTAACGAATGCTCTATTACTGAAGGAAGTAGCACATGAATGTGCTTACTGAATAAATTACTAGAGACAGACTTCGGCAGCACGCGGCGAGACGCGCGGTGCAGCAGCGTTCAAGGCCTTGAGCATGGATTTGGGTGGCACGCGATGACCGGAACAAGCAGGAGCCGTGAGTGCGCGGCTAGCGCGAGTCGTGCCGGCGTGTAGCGTGGCGAGCGAACGGGCAAGGTGGTAATCCATGTAGAAGATTCGAGTATTTTGCAAAGAACAGATGTTATTTGAATAACTCCTCGGTAGTGGTTCCTAATGCATGACACTACTAGAAGGTTATTTGAATAACATATGTTACTGAATATAGATGATGTTACTGAGCACATATAGACCAAAAGTGACAATTCTTTGGGTCAATATGCTAAAAAATAGAACCAGGAGCACATCATATTGTTGAAAATGTATTTCTATTTTCTTCCGTTGATGTAGAGGAATCAAATAAGTATATGCAAATGATTAATCACTGAATAATGAAATTACTAAATAAAATAGTTAGTGTTGGGTTCTACTATTGTGCAAAATCATTTAATGACTTTCTCAGTAAACACATTGACAGGTAGGGGGCATGCTTTTCAAAACACACTTGCATCAAAATCCCAAGACATATTACTGCATTACCAAATATTGAATTATTGAATTATTGATAAGGGTATGGATTACCAAAAACACAATGACTAAGAAGGATAACTAAATTACAGTTGTCCAGTATAGGGGAAAACTCAACATACCTAGTGACACAAATGACTAAGGAAAACTCAACATGCATGTGTAGGAATTACTGGATCACAAGACATATTACTGCATTACCGAATATAGTGCATGCACTCCTCAAAAGGGTAAAAAGAGATATTTATTTAGTAGAATGTAAAAACAATTTACATATGGCCTGACTTTAACGAGTAAAATATTTTTGCCTATGTTCACAGTCTAAGGAGACAGCTACTAAAAACAAGCATCTCCATACAAAAATGCTCTCTTCAAATTAGCATGTCAATTTTCTTTGTCCGAAGAAAATTCATCTGTCTATGAATGCTGCTCTACTGCTGATGTTCCAACACGCACAGAGTGCCCTTAGGATGTGCTGCTTCCAATTCTTTCTCAACTCACCCACACTAATTTCCTACAAGCCAAAGCTCGTAAATGTTATCGCCGATTTCTGGAGCATGATTTACCCTACATCTTCTGGAGCAACAGTGCACATATTAATGAATTACTCAACCAAAAGCATTACTAAACATAGAAAAGCAAGATGCAAATGAAAGCAAAATAAAGCAAAAAGCATTACTGAACACTCACAAAAAGATGCCTCTCAAAACTCAAAAAAAGATGCTAATTACTCAACCAAAACATTACTTGAGCATAGACAAAACTGAATATAGAAAAAAACTTTTGTGAGTGTTCAGTAATTGCTAAAAGGCACATACTTTCAGCAATTACTATATCCTGCAGGTAAAGAAGTCTGCATGATATTATCTATCCCCACATAAGCACATCTTGTTCTTTTTACTTTTGGGAGCCATTAACACCATCAAGTAAGTACTAACATCACCTAGTGCATTAGGCAACGAATTAGCCTACACATGCTGGGCCTCTTGCCGCTTCTCTTGTTCCAGGATCCAAGGATCTGCATTCCAAAAAAGGCATGTGTGAGGTAAGGCCGACCAAACATAAGTACAAGTATGTCCTGTAGCATTCAACTAGTTGTGAATTACTGAACAAATAAAGCTAGTATCATGCATATTTCAGCACGCCATCTTGTGCGATGAAAAAATAGATTCCCGGAGAAAATTGCCATGGGGACACTCGAAAGCAGAGAGCTTGCATTGTAGAGTTTCATGTTGCTTGGAATTCCTGCCATTATCTGAGCAAAGATTACTAAACATGTATTGATGGGATGAATGCACGGATTACTGAGCATATATTGAAGGTTGCACATTTTATTGAATAATAAAATTTAAATGGATGGACTACTCTCAAAAGTGGCATTGAATAAATGAAGCTAGTGCTATGCTTAATTACTGAAAAACTACTTGGTTACAAAAAATAACTGAAACATATTTACTAAACTACTGAATTACTAGAGCAAGGGGGACGTCACAGTGTGAGTGTCTCACCTCAATTTCTAGAGCTACTACTGCTTTGCTACTAGCATAACAACCGCAACCCCTAGTTCAGTAATTGATGTAAGCATAGTTTCCATCAATATTGGTTCACTGAATGATGGGCAATAATGAGCAAAAAATTACTGACATACAACTTTCTGCAGGAAAATCAAATAAAATCAGTGAATCAATCAGTTAGTAGTGAGTCAATCAGTTAGTAGTTAGAAAATTACTGACATACCTTTGTGCAATTATTCAGAATAGCTGATTATTACAATGTCTTTTAAAAGAATATGGCACTTTGTCAGGGAAGGGTGCTGTCAAGCAGGGAAAATGTACTATTCAGGATTTAGGGAAGGGGGAGTCAAATAGTACAAGACAGGAAAGAGACATTTATCAAGAGCTTTCCTGGACCAACAAGACGGATTCTGTGGCAATGTAGTTCCAAGATTAGGAAATACTAGCCTTGCTGAAAGCGTACATATGAATTGGATTGATCAACAGTTAGCATGCACTGCTACCCACCACTCGTGAGTCTGCGGCGCATGAATCCATACATATGAATTGGATTGATCAACAGTTAGCATGCACTGCTACCCACCACTCGTGAGTCTGCGCACATGAATCCATCAGGCACTCTAAAGTGGGTGCTCCTCTCAGCATCTCACAGTTTCAGGTCGGCAACAGAATACTCGCAGGCACAGTCCTAAATTCCTAATTACTAAAGCATGGGTGAAAGGAATATCATGGCTCCTAATTACTGAACCAAGGAAGATCATTGCTTGTAATTAATGAACCGAGAAACAACAAAATTACTAAAGTATGCACGAAAGCATTGAATGGAGAGAGGAACTACCAGCATACTAAACAAACACACATATTGTGCTACTGGACTAACAAATAAGGGATTGGTGCTAATCCATTACTGAAGCCAAAAATTACTAAACATAGATAGGGCAGAGGGCTCAACCTGAGTCCACGTTTCTGCTCTGTTGACGACCAGGTGATCCGTGTGCCCGCATCAGCCTGAATCGAACAAAGAATCCAGCAAAAAAATTAAACCCTAACAGATCCACGACCTCCCTTGGGGGGAACTCTGAGTGTGTGGTACTCACCAGTGCGCGCAACAGAGCATGACGTGAGAACCCCATCCTCCTCGGCTGACCTTCCCTGATGCGCACGACTACGCCTTCACCCGGCCCTTCACTCCCCTAGCACCGACGGCGTAAGGATCCCCGTAGGGGCTCACGAAAAGGGTGGTGGTGGAGAGCACCAGTGCCGCTTGAGAGCCCCTACGCGTGGCCGCCACAGAGGACCTCCCGTACCTGCGAATCACCACCTGCAAGGATTGAGAGGGGGACGAGGAAGGGGGGAGAAGGAGCGGTGCAGAGCCCCGCGCACGGCGCCGTTGGAGCCCCTTGCCGCAGCCCCTCGTGAATCGCAGCTGCTGCTGTCGCCCCTCCCCAAAAATCGCCGCCGCCGCCACAAAGCGAGCGCACGGGAGGAACTGAAACTGGGAATAAATTGGGACAGTCGGGTGCTTAGCGGGTTAGGGGTTAGCGGGTCGGGGGTTAGCTGGTTGGGCACGAGCGGGAGCGGACTAGGTGGGCTGGCTGGTCTGTTGGTTTGGTTGTGCGGTTGGTTAGTTTAGGTGGCTGGGTGTAGAATCTCATTCTACACCTAGGGTGTAAGATAGCACATAGGTATATATATATATATATATATATATATTCCAGTATTGTGAATTTTGTATTCGGCCACACCTTTTTCTTTTGAAACACAGAATTTCTGTCTGAATCATAACTGCCTATCATTCTTGCGCTTTTGCAAACTCATTGTTGGTTTTGATCAACAAAATGAATATATCACCGGCAGGTGGCAGGCCATTTGATGGATGAATTGCTCGATTGGACATTCTTAGAATCAATCAGTCAAGAATATAAACGACAAAAAATTGGTAATGTTTGGCTGCATTAGTATTAATCTCCTCTGCTCTCTTGTCCTTGTGAGACCGAGAGGCAAGGCAGGGGAGGGAAGTGATCACAATTCATACACTGCATTGAACAAGAATGAACAAATGGAGAATGTATGGTGGATGGATCATGTCATGGATGCTGGCTTGTTTTGTTCTTGTTATATGTTTGTTATTACTGGGCGGAGGGCGCATCAGAGGCTGGGCAATGGCGTCCCAGGACTTTGCACTCGAACTTGTCCTTGCCTGCGGAGATGCCCTTCATCATGGTGTGGAACCCCGCCTTGGCCTTGGCGCCTATCGTCGTCTTGTTGCCGGGGCGGGGTTCCTCCATCGCCAGCGCCGGTGCCGGAGCTCCGTCGCCAGCTGTCGTGTCCTCGTCCGCCAGTGCTGGTGCATCAGCTTCCGGTGCATCCGCAACCGCCGGCGCCGCTGACTCCTCTGCCGCGGCAGCCACCATTGCTGCCGCTAGGAGCGCCACCAGCAGCGCCAATGCGACCAAGGACGGCGTCCTCCATGATGCCTTGCCCATCGCCGTCCGTCGAGGTGCTGTTGTGGTACTTTTGCTTTTTCGATCACCGGAAGTGATGAGGAATGCGACACTACCAATGCTCTATAAATAATGTCATTACTGTTATTTTGAGAGGTCAGGACCTAAAAACAGATGGTGCAGAGCCGCTATGCTATGTTTAAGAACTCTATTAATAAATAATACATTGTTAGGAATGTATGCAAGCAGACGCCAGTGCCAGATATAAGCATATATGCTGTCAGACTCAAACCTTATGTTGCCATCAGATCATCATTGTGAAAGTGAAATACACTGAAGATGGAGAGAGAGATCAAACTGAAGACAACACATTTCCTGTGTCGAGAAAGTGAGATATATGCATGGTGGAGCTCCTGCACAAGGGAGAGAAGAGCTGGTTGGGACTGGAACCATACATCATACATGGCTTGGCTTTCTCTTAGTCTTAGCCTTATCTTCATACAAGCTAGCTACCACCGTTCAGCTTCTGTCATATCATCACCTAGCTTCTGTATATCCTTTAGTGGTGAACAAGAATCGTCTCATCATCTTGAGGATTCATCTTCGTCATATACAGGAGAAAGGTAGTGGATCTACGTCTCTGTCATGTCTACTACACAACATGTATTTATTATGTGATTTTTTTAAAAAAAAAAATAAAGCAGACATAAGGGACTCTCTTTTCTAATTCTCCCAAAAATACCCTGTCGAAAATGTACATATGATACACTCACTAGCTCCATGTACAAATAAGCATTGTCCCTTTTTTTTTTTTTTTTTTTTTTTGCAGAGTGTGCATGGGTGTGTTTAGGATAGAACCACAACAAGCATCATCCCTTTAACTTGTCATAATTTCTCAAATGTTTAGTTAGTCGATTCAAATGATATTAAGAGTGTCATACATTTTCTGCCGAAATTAGGTACTTTGAGAACACCGTATATACACATATAATTAGTTTCGTTCTCTCGTGCAGTATGCATATCTAGTATCTATGATGAAGAAGCAACCAATAAATATAAAACTTTGAACAGTGAGGTCAAAGTTATCAAATAGTGTTTGTAAAGGAGAGAATATTTAATTTTGCAAGAGAGGCAGATGGATGTTGAGAAAGAAATAAGTAGCTGCCTGAGATGGTTGTAGCAGTTGGGGACACTGAATTAAGTTGATTATTTATTATGATATAGCATCCATGCATGACCTAACTAATAAGATCCATGGTCCTCCGGTTCCACACCAAAAAAAGAAAATAAAAAAATCCTTGGTCCTCCTTACGCTCTTGCATGTCTTGTATAACATTTGGGCATGGTAGTCTATGTAAAAGAGACATTTTGAAAATCAGCACGCACGGTCTCCACAACACAAATTTGGAGAAAGCGTTGTGATGTTTTCCAAACATCTGCCTTTTGGAGCCACAGTCTTATAATTCAAATCAGGTGGGGGATTCTCTCCCTTCCGTCGACTTATAAAAAAACACAAATTTTAACACCACAATTCTCCTATGTACTCCACTTGTCTAAAAACAAATGTAATTCTCACTTTTGAAGTCATAATTTTAAGTTTGCTCCATCTATATAAAACTACTAATTTTTATGATATCAAGTATGTACCATTGGAGTGGAATAGATATGTTCATAATAAGCTTATTTAGAGACCTAATGTTTATACTATTTTTCTACAAAGTTAGTCAAACTCAAAACCTAGATTACATTCTTTCTTTTTTAAGATGGAGGGAGTAGTATATCCTATCCATTAAGGTACAAACAACATACATGGTTATGAAAGTACCTTCAGTTAGAGACATACAAAACCTGTTTCAAGAAAAAAAGAGACATACAAAACCTCATATTTTAATTTGTTTTGAATCTCATATACCCTTAATTACAAAGTAATCAATAATAAAGTTCCGGTTGCTAGGTTAATTACATGATACCGAAATTCAGATCATTTTGCTAACTAACCAATCTACGTACTCTTCCCAAAAAAGGGTCATTTGAAAGACTGCACTTGTTTTGAGGTCCAATTGTACGTTTGTCCTCGTTTTTTAACTTTGTATGTTTGTCCCTATTTTTAGTCTTCACTTGCATTGCCTATCAAAACTTGCAATTTGTGGCAGTCATGCAACTGGAAGGCTAAAAATAAAGGCAAACATGCAAAGTTAACAAACGAGGGTAAATGTGCAATTGGATCCTCAAAACAAAAACAGTCTTACAATTGTCTCAATCAAAGTAGTCAAAGTACTCAAAAGATATATTATATAGCAGCGCTAACATATATATGCTCCTACATATAACATATGGTAGTTGTTACGAGTGAAATTAAATTTAGAAGCTTGGCGAAGGCAAGTAAAAAAAAAAGTACCTCTGAAGAAAAAATAGTTGGTCCGATCCTTTTTTTATTTGCAAGGGGCGGGGCTAAAAACAAAGCCTTTACATATCCACGTACTTTACTACATACACGACGACACTCTAGTATATGCTGTATGATGTAGTAATACAGATGAGTGAATTAAGAAAAAGAAGCGAACGAAGAAGAGAAGGGAATTAATCAAAAGACGATTGAATAAATTTGCAACAAGGTGGTGATCGAGGTAGGTAGCTAGTTTCCGGTGGTGATGTGCACTCCGATGACGATGACGAAGAGGGTGATGAGCGCGAAGTAGATGATGGAGTGGACGAGGATGGAGACGGCACTGGTCTGCAGGTTCCCAAACTCCACGAAATGGTGGCGGCCCGGGAGCTGCAACAGCAGCCCCGGCGAGAGGAGCACGAACAGCACCAGCCCGATCACCACGGGGCCCCAGTCCGACATCCTGCTAGCTCCTCCTCCTGATCTTTATTTCTTCGATCACTTGTCTCCTTCGATCACTTGTCGATGGATGGATGATTCGAGCACGAACAGTGTCTTGTGTTGACTTGTGGATGGAGTGTGGCTAGGGGAAGAAGAAGGTGTGTGAGGCGTGAGCTGCTACCTCATCACACGCATGTGGACTGCATGCTTTCCTTTCGTTTGCTTGTATATACAGTACTGCTCGGTCTATCTCTCCATGTTTTCATTGCTCTATGACGATATGATGATATATGATCGATCGGCCTGCTTGCTAGAAGCTGCTTCTGGTTGGTTGGTGATGTCTCGCTTTCCATGGCCGTTCCCACATGACAATGGCATGTCGTCCCCTCTGCCCAATTAAATTTCTCTTCCTCCTTCACTTGTAACCATATATATTAAGTACTCGGTATGTATATGTATGTTCTGGAGATGCCTTCTTTTTTGTGGTGTGGGTCTGTGTATGTAAACAGTAACGCTACTTTTATTTGCTGCAGGTCATTACTTAGGTCAGGTGGTGGAGACGACAGTTGTCATCATCAGATGACCATGACTACTTTTTTTATAATTGCTTGCTTTATTTTTCAGTATATATGCGGCAGAGCTAGCTAGAATCTCTTCTCTTACTATAAAGTATCAACTGTGTGTGATAGTAACAGACACCGAGAGTGAGACGATTTGAGAAGGATCTATCTATCAATCGATCAGGACGCCCCTCCTTATCCTTAACACTATTAATTAATTGCAATGTATGTTGAGCAGCTGAGGTAAGCCTAGCAGCAATAAGTCTTTGTTCAATTGCGTGACTCACTCATCAACACAACTGATACATCATACATGCATTTAGGTGTGCCTTTTAATTTCCTTGTCTTTGAGGATGGGCCACAAATTTCAGAGTGCAAATCATATAGTAGGCTTCACTCTTGTGGAATTCTCAACATATATAAGTTGGAACATTCTACTGTATATTAAAAACGGAGCCCATCTACTTCGTCCACAATAATTTGGTCAACCACCCAATATATGCTAGTATGCATGCTAGAAAAAAGGAGGGCAATAAAACATCTGTCAAATAGCAAAACACATATAATGGATCCGACTCTTCGCCCGCATTGTGATTCGCGAGTGTCTTTTGTTCTTGGCTTGTCAACACCCAAAGATCAAATAAGGTCATCAGTGCTAAACTCTTGCCTCTTTTGCTCTCGGCAAGTCACAAAATCCGGCCACAATGATGGCAGCTTTGTAATAGTTCTTCTTGACAAACTTAGTTGTCCAGCAACATACATGGAAAATCTCATGAGCTTTCCCTACTATAGAATGGTCATGAATTGACGATCTTATAGTCATAGAACTAGTTTATGGCATATAGCTCGCTCTCTACAACCAATTGTTCTTGCATTGTACATGTGCCATCTCTCTTATAGTTTTCTTTTCTCTGAACACGTTTGGATTAAGTGCAACAGCAAAATCAGTAGCCGAAAATGACGAGTAATTTGGAGAATTCTTTTATTCCTAGAATGAAAATTATTTTGGAACGAATGGAGTAGAGATAGCTCGCTCTTGGAGACGCTTGGTTGCTCAGTCGTCTGTCAATTCCTGATTAGGACTAACAACTCTTTTTTTTTTTTTTTGTGTGTGGCGTGCGTTGAACACCAACCAAATGAGGCAGCCAAATCGATATCGGTCGATCGTAAGATCAAAGCAAGGAATCTTCTTGTTACTGCCTTTAGCATTGTCGTCCTCCTGCCCTGCCTCGCTATCATGCAATGGGGATTGGATCGGATGAGCTTGTTCTACAAACCTAGCTTATACTGCAATAGACGACAACTTATGGACTGCACATGTATGGTGACATGCATATATATCCATGAAATATATATTTTGCTAGCCAAACACTACTAAGCTATTGTTCTTTTTATTTGCATCCTTGTGGCTAGCTAGCGAATAAATCATTTCTTGCTTCTTATAAGTTGTGGCATTCTTGTTGCTCTGTAGTAGTGGCCAGCTGCAGGATGGCTTTGTCACATATATATATACATAAACTAGAAAAAGTGTCCGTGCGTTGCAACGGACGATGATAAATATATCGGTACTATCGATTTAAACTTCAAGGGCCAACAATATTTTTTTTCCACATGAAGTTTGACGTGATAAGTATCTTATATCACGTTGTTGTGTATTATTTGACACACGACAAAAAGTGTAGCCCTCGTCGAAAGAGTTTGTAATAGCAAAATTGTTTTAGTATTTTTTTATTATTTTGGTTTTCTATTATTTATAAAAGTCTTAAATAAATGGTTTAAAAGAAAAGAAAACGGAAAAAGAAAAGAAAATGTCCTCGGTTGACCTAACACGGAAGGTTCAAGCTTTATATAAATCAGACTCTGAGGTATATCGATTAGGACAATATTCTATTTGGCTTGTGATAGGATAATTAAACTTGTACGTACATGTATTGGACTCCTATATGGCCGGCGGACAGAAATCTCTCTGTGGACATGCACAAAGTTTGGCTCGGTCAAGGAAGTATCGTACTCATTGTACGCTTTGCATGGTCAGACGGTCAAATAAAAGAAAGGTGTATTCGTACCGGACTCTACTGATGCGGATAGAAAAAAGGGTGAAAGAAATTTTGGTGGACTAAAATTTCCTCGCTTTACTAGTAGGTATAGATATAGTACTGTTCAGTGTAGATTGGCTGCCGAGAGAGATGGCGAGAGAAAGAAACAAACTATTAGTTAGTTGTACAGCAATGCTTTTTTGGTTACTTTGCCTCAAATAGTATATATGATGGATCACGGGGAGGGGGGGTCCCCCTCTAACCTCCATGATTACCTCTAAGCCCCACCTACATATTTGAGGAAGAAGAAGAAAAGGAGGGGCGGGAGGAAGAAGAGGAAAGGAAGAAAAGGAGGGTGCGAGGAAGAAGAGGAAAGCTCACCAACCACTAGGCTAAAGACCTACAAGATTACAAATATAGCTAAACCTTGACTACCCTTAAAGTTAACTCTTTTCATTATCTTCATTTAGATGTATTCTACAATACTGCTCCCAGAACTTTTTTTTATTTGACTTGCATATGAAGCAAGTTTTTTTGCTCTGTCTCTCCCTTCCGCTTAAAAAAAGGTGAAATGTAAAAGCGAAAAAACCTTCATCTGTAGTAATTTGCGGAGCTTCGTTTGAACCGCTAAATAGTATATATGATGGATCCAACCCCGGGGGGCTTGGGCCCCCTACCTCGCTCTGGGCACAACCGAGAACCAATTCCGAACCGAGAATAACCGAAACTAAACCGAAAAAACCAAAACCGAAAAATTCGGTTCTCGGGTTCTCGGGAACTAAATTTATCGAGATATTTTTGGTTTTGTACCTCGGTAAACCAAATTTACCGATGAGAACCGAATCAACCTGCACCATGTAAATATTAGCCCAAAAACAACCCAAAGGAAGGAAACCCTAGTCCACCCTCATTCTACAACACCCTCTTGCCCACTCCCTAAGTCCCTCACGCGGTTACGTTGTCACGCACAACCGTGCAACCGCCCCGTCCCCGCCCACCGCCCCTCCACCCTCGCACGACTCGCCGGGTGCTTTGGCCACCGCCTCCGCCCTCACCCATGGTAGATGGCACCACGCGACCGCGCGCCTCGCTCCACCCCCAGCCCCGGGACCCGGTTGCGCCATCGCCGCGGCTCCGGCGTGTGCGCGTCGTCGTCGTGGCGAGCAGCCGCGGGGCGTCGTCGTGGCCTGGCCGAGCAAGGACGCCATCATCGCCGGCTCAGGCCCCCTTGTCTCGCCACCGGTGAGGTTGGGGACAGCGCCGAGGGCCCCGCCGCTACGGCCGCCGTCGCCGCCATGCCAACGCCAACGCCAACCCATGGGATGGAATCGAATTGGGGAATTGTTGTACATGGTTCAAGAAATTCGGTATTTACCGGAACCGAACCGAGAGAACCGATACTGAATACCCTCGCATCCAAGTTTTTTCATGGAACCGATCAATGCCGACTTTCCCTAGAACCGAACTCGCGCCAGGTACCAAGCAATCGAACCAATCGGTTCGGTAGTACTGAACGCCTGGGGTGACCCCTACCGCCATGATTCCCACAAAGGCCCCTAAGCCCTCCCCGAATTGTCTAGAAGGAGAGGAATGACAAAATGTTTATATGGGTTTTACGCTAGCATCCCCGAGTTATTCCGTAAGGTGATCCACAAAAGCCGATGACTGGGCGAAGGCTGGCTTTAGGACGCTTGCTCTTGCTATTCCTGCTTGGTCACAACATGCTTCAGCTATGTAATCGTTTTCGTTTTTCTTGGATCTAGTAGCTAGGTGAACTTGTATCGGGCAAACTTGTATGGCCACTCACCATCCAGGTTTGTTCATGGTTTAAAACTTCCTCTTAATGAAATACAGGCGAACGGCCCTCTCTCGAAAAAAAAAGGAAGCAGAAGAAAAGGAGGGGAGAAAGGAAGAAGAGGAAAGCAGTTGCCTGCTGTCAATCCTACATGCGCCACTGTTAAAGATTATGTACTCCCTCCGTCCCAAATTAAGTGTCGCTTTTGGGTGTTTGTGCCGCAAGTTTGATTCGGTTGGTAGGAAATACACATAAGATTTGTATCTGTAAATAAATTTGTTAAAAAACTAGATTAAGAGATCTTTCCGATAATACTAATTATATAATGTAAATCTTAATATATTTTAATATATATTTAGTTATTTTTTTAAAAAAAAAAGCAAGAACGACAGTTATTTTAGGGACGGAGGGAGTAACTCTGTAGCGTGTCTCTTCCTAGGAGCACCGAGTCATAGTTTGTATATATGTCCAGGCTCATAGGTTGTTGTATGTACTTGGTAGCTCATAGATTGTAGCGCATCTCTCATCCATATTAACACGGAATCAATCGTCGGGAGAGGGTAGCTTGTTAACCCTGGATCACAAATCTTTACATCTACTGCTCAAGGGTGAGCATGTATGCATATGGATCGGAGTTAGCTGGTTGGTATATAGATGCTAGTTTATTATTGATCATCTTGGATCAGTATATAGAACGACTTTCAGCCGTACCTTCAAAACTAACAATTAGCCAAAACATTAGATGAGATAGATACTATTAGATACAGTAGTATGTAACTAGAAGCTGATTAAGTTAGAGATATGAAATGAGGAAGAACGACTGAGGAAGCTTTAATTTAATTTGCAGGCAGCATAAATACACGTACGTACACACAAATTCAGGTTTTAATTAAATTAAACCTGTATATACACACAAACACACGAATTCGCACTATATATGATGAGTATGTAGGTGATCCAAGGATGGCAGACATCTGTAGCATCTGATTGTGATCACGGCCGGATCGTCAGGTACCTTTGGCTGCCTAGTTGCCGAGCTGGATCTGGACGCCGATGGCGACAAGAAGGATGGCGTCGAGGGCGAAGAAGAGGATGGTGTGGACGATGATGGAGGCGACGCTGGTGTGGAAGTTGCCGAAGGCGATGATCCGCGACTTGGCAGGCATCTGGAAGAGCAGCCCCGGGGAGAGCAGGATGAAGAGCACCAACGAGATCAACACCGGTGCCCAGTCCTGCATCTTGTTCGATCTTCCCCGATTCTTCTGAAAGTCTGAAGATTGCTAGCTATGGCTCGATCGCTCGCTCTAGAAATATTGTGTGATAATGAAAGCTAGGCCGGCCAACGATGGCGGTAGCTTTTTCTTGCTGTGATCGAGGACCGCGACGTTACTGATATGGCGACTCCCAACAAATGCATCCATTCGGTATGCACCATGCATGCCAATTTGATTTGTGTATAGTCTGTCGTTGGATGAGCAAACCAACGGTGGACAGATCCATCGTGTGGGCCGGCCTTTGCAACCCAATGCAAGTGTGGTTGTTGTAAAGCTTCTTTGGAATGGAGTGCATACAAAAAAGAGAGAAAGACGACACTGATCCCTCCAATACAATACCACGCGCGCACTACTCCAATTCCGTCCATTACGAATATCAAATCACTCTCAACTTAATTTAACTAGTAACTTTATCCACGTAAATTGCTTGGATACCTGGATTTTCTGTTAATTCATATTTTGAATGGTTTTTTTTGTAAATAGTTTGGTTTGTCTTTGATTCTAATTTCCTCTATTCATCTGCTTCTGTTACATCCATCTACATCATCACTCTATACAACTATCATCAGCAAATTCGTTGTCGTCTTCATCATCTTCTCCCCACTCTCCCTGCTACCTCATGGCCGTGCAATGTTTTTTCTAAGGCTACGATTTTCTCCCTTCCTCAATAAAACTACTATATAATATATATACAAGTCTCTTACATACTGTTTAGTTCCTTGGCTCTCTTGTATTTTTTTTTTTAAACAAAATAACTATTTTTATCTTCTCTTGCGGATTCATAATTGTCTTCTTTTTTTACCCTTAACCATCATCAGGTTATCATAATTCGGTTCATTTTAGTTGGAGCCTCTGCTTCTACCTCAAGCAGCCACTTGTTGGCACCATCATCGAACCAACATCCATGATGGATGGTACCTCGAAGCCTCAAACATTTTCAACCGTACTATGAAATCGCCACCATAATGCCAGTAGGTTGTCCATCTCAAGCATGCTACCCATACCACTCTACCTTAATATCGGTACATGTTGATCAAGTTGTTGATCTCAACTCAAACATACTACCTACGCCATTGACGCATGTCTGCCATTGAGATTCTGTAGAACCAAAACTTTTATTATTATTGGTACGGTCACACACGATAATGTGTGACGTCTTATTACTGCATTATTACATATATAATAATCTAGCAAGAGAGATCGAAGAGCATCGATCGCTCTTGGAAATGAAGAATCAAAAGTAGGGCGGAATGGCAGCGGAGACGGCACAGGGGGTGGTGCAGGAGCTTGGCAGCTGGTAGAGTCCACACATGGCCGGCATGTTCTGTGCAACCTGTGCCACCACCATGGCCATGGGGGTGAGGGCCTGGGTCGCCGGCAGCAGCTGCTGCATCATCGTCAGAGCTGGGCTGCTGGCGGTGGCGGCCATGGCGGCGGCGACGCCCTGGACCTGGAGCTGCATCGCCATCTGCAGCTGCTGCACGACGGACTGCACCACGCCGCACATGGCCTGGCACCGTGACTGCATATCCATCATCCTCATCTGCTGGCAGCACTGCTGCCGGAGCGGCTGGCAGATGACGCTCGGCTGCCACATGGTCTGCTCACGAAGGGCGTAGAAGGGCGCCGCCACCGGGCTGCACTGCGGCTGCCTCAGGTACTCGGCGCACGGGTACAGCCCGCCGGCGCCCGCCATCATCATCGTCGCCATCAGGGCGCTGGGGCCGTACAAGCCCTGCAGCCCCATCTGCAGAGCAGAGGCGCTGGCAGCGGACAGAGCCAGGCACATGGCGAGAGCGATCACCATCTTCATGCTGGCTGATGATCTGAATGTTAGACGATCCTGATCTCTACTGCTTAATTTGCTGCACTAGCTAGTGTCTCTGATCTGAATGTGGATCTGATGAGATAGAGTAGTGTACATGTGGGAGCTATTTGTAGATGATCCATGGCTTGCATTCTGCAGGATCTGCAACTGATGATTTTGGAATGTTGTATTGCATGACGTGGAAATACAAGTGCCCTTTTTTTACCTGGATTTGGATGTATAGATACATCATTGAGCTTCCTTTCAGCACATATATATGAATCAACTTTACATGTCAAGGATATATCGTCACTGAATTCATACCCTTGTGAAGCTAACTTTGTAATGGCGTGTATGTTTGTTTTTTGTTGAGGTAAATTGGGCAACGCTGAGTAGTATTGCTTGACACATCAGCATGACTCATGACCACCAGTTCATGTACACACCTTGACATATCAGCATGCATGACTCATCACCCATTCATTCTACATATGAAGGTGTAGCGTCGTGACTTTGGTAAAACCAAGTTCAAGTTTGTAATGTTGTGCTGGTCGTTAGCAGGAATGATAATGCAAGTCCACACACATTATCAGTTTGCATGTATAGGACGTGAGGCCTGTTTAGTTCGTGATCACAACTTGCCATGTCGCAAGTCAGGCACGCCGTCATAGACTCATTTTCTTGAAAAGCTTTGCCACAAGTTTGGCTTTGTTTTTGCTCATCACACTCTCAGTTTGCCAAAAGTTAGATGTAGAAAGTTTGGCTATTGACCAAACAGGCCATAAACATTGCTCTGGACGATCAGCAGCTCTTGCATGCAATGCAACACAATATTTTTGTATCATGATTTCCATGAACCTTCATTCCAAGTATGAAACGTACAAGGTTACAGGGTGCCTTCGTGAACAAAACCCTTTCCCTAAACAGGGCAGGGGAAACTAGCACATTTATTCCAGCCGAGCAGCAACAGTATGCCTCAGATTTGAGATCTTACTTTAATTCGAAATATCTCTATAACTAGCATAGAGATAGCACGACGAGTAAACTCGGACAGGGGAAATATCACCATCCATCCGAGGTAAGACGGACAAACAGATGACTAACATTTAGACAACTGGAAGCTCCCCACACTCACTGATAACAACTTTCTTCTTCGGGCGGTCGCCTCTGTCAGTCTCCTGTGACTCGATCAACCTTACGATGTCCAACCCTTCCAGGACCTGGCCAAACACGACATGCCTTCCGTCCAACCAAGGTGTCTGCATCCAAGGCACCAGTCATACCAGTTCTGGGTTAGTTTTGGAGCTAGTACATGAGAGAATGTGGTCGAAGTAGCAGAGGCAGCAAAAAGGTCCATTTTTCTGGTAGTTAAACAAGGTACAAGATTACCTTGACAGTGCAAATGAAAAACTGGCTGCCGTTGGTGTTCGGTCCAGCATTAGCCATGCTGACCACTCCAGGTCCAGTGTGAACCACTAAAACACGAAAACAGCATGCCATCAGGATTAGCATGGAACTAGAAACCACACATCACATGCTACTGTTTCAGATGTAGAGCATACATTTAAAGTTCTCATCTTTGAAGGTGCGTCCATATATGCTTTTCCCACACGGTACCCTGCAAATGTAAATTCTAGTTAGTACATGCAAAACTTGAAAGATGCATCTTCCAATTCAGTTTCTCTTTACCAATCTTTGATGTAGTATTGTAAAAACCAATCTGATAGACTGTACATAAAGAATTCAGTGTCCCAATCCCAACCTTGTACTGCGAGTTGGGCTTGGGCCTCATCAAGTCACACATGGAAAATGTGTGCATAAGTTTGGAAACCAAGACTAGCTGCCAATCACTTCTAATTTCATGAATTGCGGCACGAATTGAAAAATGTGGTGTATGTATATAGAAAAATAGATCACAGACATAAATGTACTATGACAAGGTTTTAGCAGCATCACAAATGTTACTGTATGATAAAAGCTAGTAGACTATCAAGAAACCTATGTAGGAGTAGGACAACCACTCTGAAAATGTCTGGCACAAACCACTCTGAACTTCTGTAAATTCAATTCGCTAATCCCAAAACAAGAAAAGTAAAACACTCTGAACCAATTAAATGTCTGGCATAAACCACTCTGAACCAATTGAATGTCTGGCATAAAACAGTTACACTTGTAGAAAGAGAAGTAAGTTTAAACGAAATCATCCAGTCTTTTGATAGAACATATCAGGACATCAGCATGCAGATATTCTTTAATTTCTCTGAACTGAATATGCACAGTGGAAAAATATATCCAAGTGCAGTACAACAGAGTTTAGTGATAGCAGGTGAACACATACATTGCCCTTGTCAAAATCTCCGCCCTGAATCATGAAGTCGCTGATGACACGGTGGAAACTGGATCCCTTGTATCCAAACCCTTTCTCTCCTGCAAAAAGGTGGACCTTGTTATGTTTCTCTTGTGGCCAAGGCAATACTCAAGCTAATAAGATTGCACAGCAAGCAAGATGGTAGTCCAGCAATCCCTCATACCAGTGCAAAGAGCACGGAAGTTCTCTGCTGTTTGTGGAACATCATCCCCATAGAGGCCGATGACAATCCTCCCGACATTCTTCCCCACAGGGTTCCCAATGCTTATGTCAAAGTAGACCTTGTTTGTGATTTTAGACTGAAGGTCTGCTTCCTGCAAAAGGCACAAGAGACAAATCAGCACAGGTATCCTTGCATACAATACAGACTGAGGTTACAAAGGTAGGAGTATTTTGCATATATTAACTGACAAAATTGCCTAACCCACAGTTTCAGTTAAATACAATTGAACACCTGCATCCTCGCACAATAAATGGCTAATGTGGGTATAATGCAGACAGATACAGGCCTCTGGTGCCCCATGGCCTCCTAGTATCTGAAGATCCAATCGTTTTATCATAACAAATCATTGAGGAAAAGATGTGCTGCAATTAGAACATCTGTCCCCAGAAATTTTAGAAATTTAGGGTGTCCATTGAACTAAATAAATTGGACAGCATGAAGGTTGACATCTAATAAGGCAGATGGAATGTCCAAAAGCTTTCTAAGTGGCCAGGATTACAAATTAGCCTCATTATTAAAGGATAATAATCTCCCTCCCTCCCCTGTAAAATAGAATAGTAGAATGGAAAAAGATGCAAACTTCACCGCAGACTTGAGCTGCTATAGATAGATAGATAGATAGATTAATTAATCAAGAGAGAAGCAGCGTAAAGATGGTACCTTGGGCTCGGCGCTGGCGGATGTTGCGAAGCGCGCGCGGCTGTGGGAGGGCGACGCCACGAGGCCCCCGGAGAAGGATACGGCCTGCGAGGGTAGGCCGGCGCCGCGGAGGGAGAGGAGCGGCGAGGGGCGGCCTTGGAGGCGAGGATGGACCGCTGCCCCGCCGAGCGCGCGACGGCCTGCAAGCAACACGAGAGGGTCCGTCAGGCGATTGAAGTCTTGGGCAAAGAGGAGGGGACGCCTCGTCTTACGAGGGTGGCGAAGGAAGTGGCCGCCGTCGCCATTGAAGGGTTTAGGAGGAGGAGGAGGAGATGGTGGAATGGGGTGGGAAGACTCGACTCTCCGCTCCGCTCCGTTTGCGGACGGATAGATAAGAAAGGAGGGCCAAACGGAGAGATGGACAAAAATCTCTCACACATCAACCCCCACATATCATGGAAATTATGTTTGGGTCCTTGGGTGTATCTCAACTCTTTTTTTTTTTTTTTTTTTTTTTGGGTGACAACAACTCAACTGATATTGTTCAACGGTAGCAAGAGTTTGGCCAGACTTTACGGTTGAACTTGCATTTGTTTAGACCATCATGAACACATGACTTGTGTTAATTAAACTGTTGGTTAATTTGCAGAGATTTGCTGGGAATATGGTGGTGTCAGATTGTAGTTTCGATTGTTGGTGTGTTTGTGTAGCTTCATTTGCCAGGTCATCACAATCAAGTGCTAGAAAAGGAAGCAAGAAAAGCGCTAGCTGAATAGATCCGTTTATCTACTGCCAATTTTGCATTATTAGTTGGTTTTCATCCAAGAAACTTTACAAATTTTGATGGGCTTGTTCCCAGGTAGCAGTGTAATCAAGTAGTCAGTGCAGGACTAGAATGTGGCTGATTTTGGTCCGAGCATCAAGCCAAGTCTGAGCTGTGTGTCTAACTTTCAGGATTTCCCTTTTTCTGTGAACATAACTTTCAGGATTCATTTGAGCAATGAATGTTTGTGCTTCCTTAAGCAAATGTTAATATTAGTTTTGTTTTATCCCCTAGCACCTTTATGGATTATTGTACCATTACCTTTGCAGATATGTTTGCTATTTGTGCTAATGTAAAGTTCAGCGAGAATAAAAGAAATAGACGCCTTTGAAAAGACCACATGCCAAGTCCTGTTGTTGCAACGCTTCATGTTGTAGGAATCGACAATCAACCATGTCCTGTTCTTGAATTCACTATTACCAGCACTAAAGGGCTGCGTTGCACGTTATCAAAGTAGCAAGTACTCTCGCCATAGGAAGTAAATAAGGCCTGTGACTGCGAACCAAACAAATAACAGCATCTCTACTTCGCAGCCTGCAATCCTCTTGCCCTTGCACAACTAGGCCGGCAGAGCCCTGTGCCAGTTTTATCATTGCCAGATATGGATAATGCTGAACTTTTTTCTTGAACGAGGCAACACCTAGTGAATGTCATATGTTGGACATGTACACTAAATCATACTGTACTTGGCTAAACCCAATCAGTGCAGACATGCACAGCATGAAAAGCAAGATGGATGCCAACATATCCTCACAAATATGTTGGTCTGTAGTAGCACAGCCCTCCACCACCAAATACAAGAGGAGGATTTTATTATGTCCCAACCAAATCAATTCAATCAGATTTACACCATCCACAAGTGAAGTGACAAAAAATCGAAGTGGTGCAGTACATAAGAACATTTTACATCCAGTTGTAGATATCATAGAACTCTCTTTACATCATTGACACCCATAAACGTGATTCTGTTTAACTAGGTACGAATGGAAGCTTGCGGTACTGTAGGCAACCCTAGCTCATCCTCCTGCACCAAAAAGGAATGTAAAACAAGCAGATTATTAATGAATCCACCATATGGCTGTTATATACCACTGCAGGCAAGCAAACTAGAAACAAATCCAACTCTAAGATTTTTCCATGCTCGTGGATCATGACTACCAGAGCCTAGCTAAGCTGGTCAGATGTTGATACTCATTTCAACCATGTTCAACTGGAATTCAGCTACCCGTTTTCTACCTTATAGAGAGAACCATCACCCAAAAAAGAGAGAACCACATAGCTACCATGATGATTATAAATAAAAGCAACACTAAAATCAAAGTGTTTACAGCTAACACCATTCTCTCACAATAATTCCACTACCTGCTGCTGGTTTGCTGGGACTGCTGCATGGCCAGTTGGTGCAGCAGGTAAGTTGAGTTCGGATTCTTGGTCTGGTTGGAGGTAAGATGGGACCGACTCTGATTCAAAATCCATGTCAGCTTCCAAGGCATCGAGCTCTGCATTTTCCAAAAACAAAATGAGGACAGCAAAGAGAGAAATGAGTTTGTTCTTCCTCATAAATTTTGTAGCAATGGATGCAGTTTGAGAAAATATATGGCGTTTGCAAATTATTATCAAAGAGAAATCGAACTGCCAGTATGATTGAACCCTACCTCCCATAAGTTCTTCCTCATCGATATCATCAGGGACGTTGTAGCTTCTGCCAAGAGTTTCTTGTATTTCGTTGCTCACATCCATAAGATCCATCATCTCATCTTGCATGCTCTATGGATCATAGGAGGTAATATATTCAGATGACACATCAATCAAACAGGAAAATAAGAAACGAATCGGAAATGCATGTAAGGTGTCAATACTGAAAGCATGCGGAATCTGGTAAGAGTAAGAATGCTAAACAGCGTACATCAATATCTTCAAGCTTGACAGTTTTCATCATCCCTTTGAGCTCTTTATTGGCAGTCTTCATTGCAGTCATCTGTCGAATGAAAAAAAAGCATTTGAATGTAAGCATATAGGATTCTAGAAGGGAAAGTAGCAACAAAAATCAAGGTTTTTGTTAGGTAACTCTGGAGGCATACAGTTTGCTGAGCATCTTTAAGTCCCTCTGCTGCAAAAGCAACTTGGTCAAGGTTATATGTTTGGTTGTATAGCATATCACGCTGCCCCTCGTACCTGCAAGTAAAATATAAAAACGGAGGGTGAAGATAGGAATTATAGTATCCATTGATGGCGGAAGATTCTCTAAAATTTCTTTTTTTTTTCTGGAAATCTAGAAAAAATGTACTAAGGCGGTGGATATAAAAGCAATTCCATTTTCGCTGCCTAGATGAAATTGTTGCTAGTCAACTCCATACAGTCATGACACATTTGATATGTTTGTTGTTTGGAAAATTGGCATGACCACACACCACGCCTCGGAAAAGCAATTTGTATAGATATTCATTTATACTGGTATGACAGTATAGCCTATATCTATAGAAAGAGGGTCAGGATTAAACCAACATGTCTGTATCAAGTAAAAAAAAAAAAAAAAAAGGGTAGGGAACTTCCCTGCCGAGTTCTTAAAAAAATTTGTAAAACACCAGTTGTATGTTTATGGAATGCATTGATTGATTCAGCATAATCCCAAGCAGTTAACTGAAGATGAGTAGATGCAAACAAGCATTGAAGGTAGGTAGGCTGGCTGGCTCATGTATGTATGGTGAAGTAGTCATCGTAATTCCAGTAATAATAATTGGCAATCTAATTCCAGTAATAATTGGCAATCTACTAGTGGAGAGGAGAGGGGCAGAGGAGGAGGAGGGGACTGACATCCTGCGCTGCTTGAGGACCCTCATGGCTCGTGCCTTGACGGCCTCCTGCGCGGGTCCCGGGCGCGTCTTCTTGATCTGCTCCTTGTAGCGGGCGAGCTCGGCGTCGAGCTTCTTGATCTTTTCATCGACGGTGTCGCCGCGCTTGGTGATCTGCGGAATCGATTTGATTGATCGATTGATCTGATGAATATACAATGAAGGAAAGAACTTGGAGGTGGATGATACGTACTCTGTCGGTTGCGTCCTGGATGGTGGGCGGCGGATCCTTGTTCTTCTTGGCGCCGAAGATCTTCTTCATGTCGCCGGCGGGCGGGCGGCCTCGGCTTGGATTGGATTTGGATGAGATGCGATCCCCAATCAATCCAAGTGACTGCTAGTAATAAGTGGCTAAGAAAGACACGAGTTGGAATCGACCACCGTAATCAAGGAGAGAAGGGAGAAGAGGAACCAGAGGAGGAGGAGAGAGGAAATTTCTTTCCGTGCAGTTATTCAGTCGGTTGGAGAGGGGAAGGAAATTTCTTGCTGACCGGACCTCGTCTCTCACGCGGCAGAGAAGACTTGGATGCGACGCCTACTGCTCCCTTCACCTCACTACTAGATTTATAATTATTATTTACTACTGTGAAAAAATAAAATAATACAGAATGATGAATCTAATGATTTTTATTTGGTATTACTAGAAACAATAGATTATTTTATATATATTGATTTGTGTTTAGTGTCATCAACATTAGTTCATTTTTGAGTCACAAAAAAACATTGTATTTTTGTATGTATGTACTTGATTAAACTTAATATTGGTTGTCAGATGACACGCTTTATTTTAGGACAAGGGAGTAGCTATTAACTACTACATATCTTGTCGATTTTAATGGGATTACTTTCACCCATATAATTTCAATTAAATTATCGGCTCTATAATAATATAATAAATGTTAACTGTAAAGAAGAGAAGATAATTAGAGAAAGGGAGACAAGTAGAGGGCAGTGATGGAGGCTGGCTGGCCCAATAGCCCAAGTGGCAGCAGCTGAGCTGGGCTGGGCCAAGCATCTGGTGGTTTCGTCTCCATTCTCTTCTCTTCCCTTCCTTCCCCCCTGCTTCCTGTGTCCTGTAGAGGGTTTTTTTTTTTTTTTTTTTTTTGAGAACAATGTGTCCTGTAGAGTTTAGTTTCTCCTGACCAAATGAGCAGTCAAGCAATTATACAATATAATATTTTATTAAGCTAATCATGCATGTTCATGTGCTTCTTTCATTCCACCTTATCCATGTCCATTGCAGGCAGTTGCAGCAGAATAATTCACTCATTATTTTTTAATTCTATGGTACAGATCGATGATGAGTAATTCAGATATAATATTTGAACAATGAAACACGTGAGTATTGAATAATTCAGATATAATATTTTTACAATGATGGTTGGAATCTATGAAATTGATTTGTCAGGCGTTTATGATTGTTCTATTATACGAAGAATAACGTAAAGGCTGCTATATTATGGTTAGTTTTTTTTTTTTTTTTTACTGATACAAACATTGCTGTATATGAGAAATGAAGTGTTATTTTGAATTATTAAATTATGAGAAATGAAGTGTTATTAAATTGTGTTCTGAACCGTGCCTCTGCCAACTGGAACCACAAGTTACATATTTGATTTATATAATTTTATTTATTAAAAAAGGACTACCAGAACAGAAGCACACGACTTATGGAGTATATAACATGTAAATTTGACCAAAATATATTAACTAGGATAGTACGTAATCACTGAATTATATAATATAGTCCGCCTTATTATAGCTGGCACGCCAATTATGATAAACAAACAATTAGACATACCACAAGGGCACCGCGGCGCTTGCACATACTACATGTGTAGCATGTGAAAAGTATTAATTCAGATTGAAATGAATGTGCTTGATGAAAACATACTACATGTGCTAGCTCTAGAATTTTGTATGTTTTGGATGGATGGGAGGGAGTAGATGCCGATGGAGTGGGCAAGAAGAAAGGAAATACTATCATTTGGTCAGAGTCATGTGTGCCGGTACCAATTACCAAAGGTAGCTAGGCTTCAAGTTCCAATGTTTCATCCTTGGATTCTTGCTTGCCAAATACAGTATTTTCTCCGTCCCCATTCTACTAGTACTTGATGAATGTATCTAAAAGAAGAAAAAATAACTTACTATAATAACGTTTCTAGAACAATTCTCAGATCAAATGCAGGTCGTTTCGTGGAGTATTGCTGTTTTTTGTTTTTCTTGTGCATCCATCCATCCATCATTTATTGGTTACTTCCCAACCTACTCCCTCCGTCCTAAAATAAACGACGCTATGGGAAACGCGTGCGGGTCAAACTTTCTCAACTTTAACTAAGTTTGTAGAAAATGCGTGCAACATTTAAATCTTCTAATAAATTTGTTAAAAAACTAGTCTTAAAAGATCTTTCCAATGATACTAATTACTTAACATAAATATTTATATATTTTAATGTATAATTGCCGGTATTTTGAAAACATTGATTTCTCGGGGAAGTGAGAAGGTCTTTTATTTTGAGATTTATGGAGTACCTAAACACAAACAAAAACCCCAAACCCAAACCCAAGGAGGAGGAGGACTGACTACTTCCTGCACTGGACAGGCAATAATCCAAAAGTTTATACAACAAAACAATACTAATAGTGAATATATCGAATGGAAATATGAGTTGAAGTCCAAAATTTGTACACAAAAAAAAAATGGCGGTGAATAATCCAATCCCCCAAGTGAAAGCCCAAGGTGGGTGGATTTTGGCGGGCTCGCTTTGCTTTGCTTTGCGACACGGAAGGAAGGGAAGCCAAGACAGATTGTACCAGGTGGCACGTTTCCTATCTTCTTAAAAAATAAATAAATAAACTAGACCAAAAAAAACATGCGTTCTGCATGTAGCGTTCGTGTACAAACACATTGTTTTACAACAGTGTACAAGCACATTAATGCTGCACCTTCTCTTGTATAAAAAAAATGGTGCACCGCACCTGGGTGTGGCGTCCTGCGACTAGACGACGGATCGATGGAGTGGTCAACAAGAAAGGAAATGACAGGGTCAGAGTCAGAATGTAAGGATTCGTTACTGGCTACTCCCTCCGACCGTCCAAAAAATATCGTTTTAGGTTTTGTTGAGTTATTGTTTGACCGGCCGTCTTATCCAAATTATTTTTATAAATATTATTTATTTTATTATGACTTATTTTATCACTAGAGATACTTTAATAATATTTTTTTATTTTATAATTTATATAATTTTTTTAAATAAGAATTTAACGGTTAAACATGATGTGTCTGAAAAAGCTAAAAAACGACATTTATTTTTTAGTACGGAGGGAGTAGTTGATGCTAGCATGTTTCGAATTCGAACCCATTTTTTAGATTGATTCCAAAGCAACTGGACTCACGCGCCTCACCCTCACTAGTTGATTTTGTTTTTCGATTTCCATTCCAGGAGGAGCTGGTTGCGTTGCGAACGTGGTTTGGAGAGCGACACCAATGATTGCTTTGTTTTGTTTTCTACGACAAGATACGTTCTTGTGTTGGATAATAATAGAATAAAGCATACATCATCATCTCTGGGACGGTTGGGATTATATAAACAAATCAAAATACAGATAGAAATTAAAAAACAAAACAGTAGCGATACATACCAAGTCCCTGTTCGGATATTACGGAATTGCCTGGGGAAAAAATCCACCTGGACTGTTTAAATTAATTTGTATAAGAAAGTAGACATGAAATGTTTCCTAGGCCTCAATTATGCTAACCCAAGGCAAAATTTGCCGCAACACATTCTTGGAAGATGACTTTTGTTGTAGCACACTAAAAAAAAATTGGTCTTTGCATAGAGACACTAAAATTTATTAGTTCTTTACCGAGTACTAAGCATAGGAGGGATGGATGTGAGCCAAATAATAATAAGAAAGAAGTTAGGGTGCCCTCCCTCCATCCTCCGTATGAAAATTTACAATGCATTTCTAGAAAGATTCTGTCAAGTCAAAAAAAAATTATCAAATTTGTACATTTAATGTGGAAGGGGGTGGTGGTGGTTGGGGAAAAAAAAATGATTTTTGAAGCAGGCGGCAGCGATGAGCTGCATCCGTTGCAGTTGCCGGCAGGGGTCGATGCGTTTCTCTCGCTTGCCCGGTCGTAACAGGTGGAATCAAGGACCTCCACCCCACTACAATGCTGCAGCAACCTGCAGGCAGGATTGATTGATTTCATTTGTTAGGAGATCCAAGACGTGCACTACTAATCACATTTTTTGTACAGTATTACCAAATTGGGTGTGTTTAGTGCCCAAAATTTTGGGCCAAAATTACTGTAGTCTGTCACATCGCATAATCGTAGCAGACATTTCGTTTGTTAGTGGTAAATATTATTCTATCATGGCGAACGGGCTCAGCTCAAAAGAATCGCTCTCGCAATGTACATCTAAACTGTTTAATTAGTTTATTTTTTTACCTACATTTAATACTCCCATTACATGCATCTTTTGGTGTATTTAATACTTCGATGTGATGGGATGTGATGGAAATGTAGGAAATTTTGGAGAGAAAGTTTGGGTGCTAAACACACCATTGTAAATAATAAATAATTGTTGATTCGTGTTCCATCCTTGTTCTTATCATCATCCAAATTTGTGCTGTGGTGTTGTGTTGTGGTGGCTCTGCAAGTCTGCAGCCATCATTTCATTTGCTCCCCCACCCACCCAAACACAAACAACGGGAGTCGAGCCGGAAGCTACTGTGGTCGTACTGCCCTGCCCGGCCATTTCTCTCTCTCTCAATCAATCAATACACAACGTACCACAAGAAAAAGACAAGCAGCAGCTGCCTCTGCCTCGTCTTCTCGGGCTCCGGCCGGCGACCGCCCCTGGACGGACGGAACTCCTCTTCCCCCCGGCGAGGAAGCAGCAGGCAGTCTGCTATTGCCATTGCATCCTCCTACAGCTACATTACAGGCGACCTACAAATGGCCGGCCGGCCGGCGTAAGTTCCTCTCTCTCTTAGAGTCTCTTCTTCCTTGCATCCATCCATGCATCATATGTTCTTCTCCCCTCCGCTCCGCTCTCCTCCCGTCTCCGATCCGTGACTCCAAAGTCGTTCAGTTAACAAGCAACTCATTCCATTCATTACTTGCTGCTGCTGTGTTTGCGTAATGGCCTTCGTTTTCCCCGGCGTTGGGTTGGGTTGGGTTGCGTGCGCCCAGAAGGCAATCCAAGACTGCTTCCCCAAGCCAGCCAGCAGCCAAGGTGAAGGTGATTTGGGCTTGGCTTTGCTTTGCTTGCGGTGCGAGGGAATTAAATTAATGCATGCAAGGCAAGCCAAATCCAAAGCCAAACCCAAGGCAGGCAGATTGGCCGGGTTGGATTGGAATCGCCTAGCCTTGCTGCGGACGGAGCTTATCCTCCTTCCATTCCATTTCAGTCTTCCTTGCTTCATTCCTTCTCCAACACTGCACTCCACTCCAATCTCATCTCTGCTTCCTGCCTCAAGCCAAAGCAATGCCTTCTCCACCTGTAAGACTAAGAGGCCAGGCCATGCTTGCTGTTGCCACACTATCTTCTTCTCCTTAGTATTAGTATCACCAAGCACCATGCAAATCCTGCATCCACCCACCTGCCTGCTCATTACTCTGGGTCTGGGGTTGGTTGACGACGACAGGAGCAATAAGCCCATACCACACCATTCAAGAACCACTGTTCCGGTCAGTTCTTTCTTTTTTCCCCCCTGTTCTTTCCCCTTACTTCCTCCTCCCTCTTCTCTTGTTGGTTACCTTATTACCAAATGCCAATACCAATGGGGATTTGATGCCGCCCACCTCCAATTAGTATTTTTTTTCCTCTCTCTTATTAGGTACTAGTTTCTGCCAGGCAGGACGCCCTTTTTGTTTTTCTTCTTCTGATTATTATCATGCAAAAAATAGCAAGCAAAAAAGCAACCTTTCTTGCCGTCTCTGCCTTTTTCTCTACCTGCACACGTTTTCTTTCTCTCTTTCCTTCCACATCGCTGCCTTACCTGCATGCCTTACTCAAATTTTACTCATATGTACTGTATGAATTTATTGTTACAAATTACCATTTACTTAAAGTAATAGATACTGCAATTTCCTTTCCATGGCCACGACCCACGAAACCTGTGCTGTCTATTCATCAATGACAATGAGATAACTACCTGCCTGCCTGTAATGAATGAATTGAGACTAATGCTTCCTCCTCATCACCTCATTCACTCTTCTTCGATGTTTCTTAAGCAGGGAAGCAGTTATTAATGATCCAGAGGGGGCCATAACCTCCAGCGGCTTCAGTTTTTGACCTCACTTGAGTTTTGAGTTTCTTCAACAAACGAAACAAACTGGGTGAGGGGGCCATACGCAGACAACAAATAAATCAACGGTGCTTCCTGTAATCCTGCACCTATGGTGATAGCATCCGGAGCCGTTGACAGGACCCACCTGTCCCCGTTCGCTACCCTGTCAGAGTCATCGTCATCGTCATCTTCATCATTCTTCTCCCAGGATCTCGTCCCCACTGAGGTTAGCACAAAAATCTGTCTTATAATTTTGTTTCCTTCTCTTCTTCTCAGATTACTTAATTATTGAAAATCAGTACGTCAACATGCTTTCCTTACGTGAGTCCCATGTCTTCCTTACGCAGAGGCAAGTTGGGTTCTGGAAATCATCAGAGTCAATGGTCGGTCACAAAGGTGTGCAACATGCTTCATTTAAAAAATAATAGTATTCAGGGCTTCTATTTCATTCCATTTCATATGATTGTTGCTTCTTGCATGATGCAAACTGTCAGTTAGGCCTTTCTTTTGTTCCCTCTCTCATTTCCTCATGTATTGACCCTTGCAAAATGTATGGACCTTTCTATACTTGCTGTTGGTAGTTAGTGGAGTTATTGTACCTCAAATCAATTAAAATGATACATACCTAACTTGCCTTGTCCAGCTCGTCCTGTAGATACCAACTGATAAGCTCATGATTCATGTTTACACATTCTTGTGCCGGGATGGGCAGATATTCTGCTCGCCTAATTTTTCTTTGCACCTTATTACTAACAATAACTAATTGGCTAAACCCAGAAACTTATCTTGTCTGCTGTACCGTTTTAGTTCACGCTTTCTCTTGCCAGGAAACCCATATGGACCGCTAGATGCATGCCACATAGGATGCCTAATTCATCAACATCCAGTTTTTAGTAAGCATTTTTGATGCAGTTGGGCAGGGAATGACCCTAGCCATCCCTTATTCCTGGAATGTTTATACAACTGTTGCTCAAGACCATTAGGTAGGAGTTAGTTGGATGGTTCAGTGAGCACAGTTAGCAATTAAATGCCTTGATCAACGTATCGTCGCACTCATTTTGGCTGTAACATGACAACAGATTGAACAGCTCTTCAGGAACTGAGTGTATTTGTTCATGTTCGTTAATGTCAGGGGGCAATCCTATTTTCACTTCCCCACTTGATAAGGTCCATCCCATGGGCTCGTGTCCTGCAGGTGGTCTGGAACATCAACGAGGTCAAGCCTTCAAGGGGCAGCAGCTGGGCATGCTTAACCTCGGTAATTTGGTGGGCCAACAAGAAAATGCTCCTGGCATATGGGGCGATGTCCTCAGTAGCTCCAGGTCCAGTCTTGGCTTGTCTACAGGAGGGACAGCTTTTCTTGAACCAAATACTGCTGACTGCCCTTCATCCAGCTCCTTCGAAGCCTTCAGTAGTAAATGTGAGTTCCCTATTGCATTTTTTTCAAGAAACTAATACTTACTCAAAATTGGAAAGCTGGTACATCACTATTGCGCGGCATGCATCATTTCGTCTGAAATGTGCTATTAGTCAGTTTCTTTATTTACCTTGATGATGATGTTTCCCCCTTGCCTCAAACGCTGCAGCAGCAAGATTGATGGCAAGTGGCGTTTATGGTCAATCAGCTGATGCAAATGATTCCAGTTGTGAGGGAGATGAACCTCTAGGGTCCATGAAAGAAATGGAAGCTCAAACTATTGGAGATCTCCTTCCCGATGACGATGACTTGATATCGGGAATTATTGATGGCTTGGAATACACTGGCTTGTCTAACCAGGATGATGCTGATGAAGATATATTCTACACTGGAGGAGGTTTGGAGCTAGAGCATGATGATTCCAACAAGGTCGACAAATTTCGTGAAGTGTCCTTCAAGAGTCAACCTTCTGGCGATGTCAAGGAGGTAATATTGCTTCTGAACATTCTTTGTGAAATTTAAGTTCCAAACTATTCTGACGATCTTCTTTTTCTTTTGGGTTGTAGATTTACAAGGCTCCTACAAGCTGCAATAAGAAATTTGTAGAATTCTATGATATCAGACCAGCACAAGAATCACTGAATGACCTCAACAAGGGTGACATGTCATGCTCACAAATCAAGGTTGAGCATAGCCGTTCTGGAGGAGCAGGATCTTGGTAATTAACTTGGCTGGCATCATTCCACCATTTTCATTAGCATCTCATAAAGACCAATTATCTTGTCATAGATACACTGTATATTATCATCTTTCTTCATGTTTTGTTCTCAAACACTGTCATCTTTCTTCATTACATAGGATTAATACGCTATCAGATTTTCCGAAGTTATTGCAAGTAGTAATATATGGGTAAGTAATATATGGGTAATGAGACAAAAAAAAAGCTAATCAAGTGCTTATAGATTTAAGGAAAACAGATGTTGCTTCACATTTTTTCAGTTTCTCTTGTAGCCTTTGTGGTGCTTCCCACACTAATTCGTGACAAACTTGCACAAATCCTTCTAACAATAGGTTTGCATGAGAACCAAACAAAGGCTAATAACTAGTACTTTTATCATGTCTAATGACTGAGTAACGTACAGCTTCAACTGAATCTAAGATTCTCAACTTCCATTACCATGCACTCTGGTTGGCAAGTTATACTATATAGCCACCAAACCCTATCAGTTTATTTGGTGAAGTAACATGTTTTCTCTGTGCTTACCAGCTTCACAGAGCAATGTTTTGGGGAACAGAAGCAAAATGCTGTAGCTCACCAACTTAAGAACTCTCCACTTGGGATCATTGGTATGTAACATATGAGTTGTAGTCATTTTTAACATTATTTGCCCCTTCCTTGTATTCATACATTTTGAGCCTGCACTTTCTTTTCACATGTCAAACAGGGAAGTTAGGCCCTAAAAGTTGGGAGAGCAGCACTGTTCATAATTTATATTCTCCAGTTAGACCCCAACATGATAAATCACAACATGGCTTCTCTGTGAATGCTCCTCAGAAGTTGTCAACGCCTATCAGAATTGAATCTACACAGCAGCACAGTAACCAAACTGCTCTCGGTGAACCTAGTGGATCGCTTGGTCATGGCAACTTTGGAGGTGGAGTGCAAACCTTCCACCCACACTCACTGCCAGAGTGTCATAATGGTATTTGCAATGGCTCTAACTCCATGACATTAAATGCAAGGAATCCTAACTTCAGATTAACTGAAGGAGTGGACTACAATAATCACAAAGTTGACAACAATGACCTTCATGGTCATTCCTCTGATCAAAATGAAGGTAAAAGTTTGTCGGCTGACTGTTTATAATTTGTCCTTTCGATGCTTTGTTTAACTGCTTCACCTGTTTAGTATGAATTTGTAAAATTGGTGCTCTTTTTTTTTTTTTTACACTGGATTTAATTTCAATATGTACTGTTGCCAAGCACGGGGATATGGGTACAAATGTTGATGTGTTAGCCGATGTTATACTTATGGGCTATTCCTCCTTTCTTTTATTCTGTTTCATTCATCACTTGTTTGTTTGTTTTGCAGCATTTAGAGTTACTGGAATTGGAAGTTGCCCCCTTCATGGGCATCACTATACCTGGAGTAACTCAAATGGTTTTCCTCAAAGCCCTTCTGCTCCATTGCTGTGGTCTAACTTTCAGCAACCAGTGCATATGCATTGTTACCCTGCTATGCCTCCTCACATGCAGCACACTGCTGCCCATCCTATGGATCAACATCACTTGGGTTCAGCTCCAAACAGCATTGGTGGTTTTGCAAATGCACACTCTTTTCATCCAGGATCCCTTGAAAGTGTAGGGTTTCCTGGCAGCCCTCAGCTGTATCCATCAGATCTCTCTGTATTGGCATCTGCCAGAGGAAATTACAGGGAGACCATGTTCTCCCCCGTAAGTGCTGGGTTTCCATCGATTCAGCAAATTTTTCATGCGACCAACGGAAGGAATCCTATGGTGCATGTTTCCACCTCATATGATGCCACTAATGATCGGATAAGGAGCCGCAGACATGACGGAAATGCTGCCCAGTTTGAAAACAAGAAGCAGTTTGAGCTGGACCTTGACCGCATAGCTAAGGGTGAAGACTCGCGCACCACGCTGATGATAAAAACATTCCTAACAAGTATGTTTACGCCTTACTTTTGATGCCAAACACCCAGGTTATTGTATCAGGTTGGCCTTTTTTGTTCTTTCGACTTATATAGTCGATGCCATCAACAGGTACAACTGTAAGCTGCTTTTGGCTGTCATTGATGAGAATCACCGAGGAACCTATGATTTCATCTACCTTCCAATTGATTTTAAGGTATGTTATTATTTTCCCCCAAAATGTGAAGGATGGAACTTGTAGTGAGATTCATAGGGTCTGACTCTTGTGGCTTTTGCTTCACTCAGAACAAATGTAATGTGGGCTATGCTTTCATCAATATGACAGATCTGCAGTACATAATTCCATTTTACAAGGTATATTGCTGTGCCCATGCCTTACTTGATACCTCACAGTATGGGAAAATATATCCAGTTTTTAACTCCTGGATTGAATATGAGAAGTAACTGGAGTTGATAATTTTTTTGTTCAGACATTCAACGGCAAGAAATGGGAGAAGTTCAATAGTGAGAAAGTGGCATCACTTGCATATGCCAGAATCCAGGAAGGGATGCTTTGATTTCTCATTTTCAGAATTCTAGCCTGATGAATGAAGAGAAATGGTGTCGTCCTATGCTTTTCCACAAAGATGGTCCACATGCAGGAGATCAGGTACGTGTAATATTCTCTTGTTGTCATCACTGTACACCTTAGTGATGAAGACTACTGAACCCATGTAGCAGTCTCACCCACATTAAGCTGTTCAAACCTGTCAGCAATCCTTAACTTGTTCAAACAAAACTTGCCATGTTGTGAAATGACTGACGCCGAGTTACACATGTTCTTTCTTATCAGGAGCCATTCCCTGTGGGTAACAATGTCCGTTCTCGGTCTGGGAGAAACAGACCACTCATTGGTTCAGAGACTGCTAAAGAGGGAAGTCCATCAACCTCTCCTAACTAAAGAGAAGCTGGCTCCCAATGCAGCTGAGGACAGGCAAGCGGTATTTGCCCACTAACTGGAGGTTGAAGGGCCTGTAATAAATCATCCCCAGTTTTGCTTCTTTTTTTGTCCTCGTCGGCAAGGCAGTGACTTGTTGAGTGCGACGACTAATGAGAATTCTGCTCTGCATGAGCCTGCTGAAGATTCACCCTAAATTATGCCTTGGTTTTGCCCTACAATTTGTGTGAGCTAATGTAAACGGCTACAGGTATGGAGGAGAGCTGAAGTGGTAGAGAGGGAGAAGTGTATGTTTTAGCTGGGTGAAATTTAAGTTGTACAGAATTGGATAATGGTCATCAATTTGAGTTGTTTTTTCTTAGGGTTCATTTTGCTATGTTGGATCTCATTTTCGTGCACATCACATATTCACGGTGTGCACACGCAAATGTTTGGATGCCTTATCTTTGTGATGTAACTTGTGCAGTCCTCAGATTCTGGTGTCCTGGTTGATCCTCTGTTTGAACGACTGCCTACCACTAGGTCCATCATCTAGCAATCTACGGACTATATATGTACTTCAGAATAAACAGTTGTAAAGATTCCCCACAACCCCACAAAAAAAAAAACTTAGTCCAGAGCGGACTGCAATATCTCAGGATCCAAACTGACCCAGGACCTCTCTACTTGTATGAGACAGCAAATTGTGATGGATGCAAGCTGAATCATAGAATTATCAGTGGTACTCAAATCAAAATAGATAAAATCACACGCATAAGAGAACTTCATAGAATTATAATCATCATAGGCAGAAATTCAATTCTACGCCCAATGGATCTGCTAACTTAAATAGTTCAAGGGTCTTGGATGAACGCTTAGCATCCAAATTCAATTCTACGCCAATCGGTCTGCTAACTTAAATAGTTCAAGGGTTTTGGATGAACGCTTAGCATCCAGGAAGCAGCAGTCGGTCTCCCAAACCGAACTAAAAGAAACAGCTGCAACACGGCACAGCAAAGAGTCTCTTGCTTGCACCACCCAACCAAAAGAAAAAAGCAAGGTTCCCAGTCTACGTTCAACCCCAAAAAGACGGCTCCTTGCTTCGATGGCTGGCTTCTGCTTCCATCCAGACCATCACCATCCACGCTTCCTCTACCTTCAGCAACCAGCATCAGCTGTGGCACGGCTTCTGGTTCTCCTCGCTGGACTATCATCAGCTCCAGAGGCATTCACACTGCTGCTCCGGGTCACCCTGCGGCCACTGCTCACAGCAGGACTGCCGTTGCCTGCATCACCACTCTTCATGGTCCGTTTCACAGGAGTGCCACACACAGCAACCTCTTCAACGGCAGCACTGCTCTTCATCCTCTTGGCACCGTTGGTGTCAGTCTCAGCTTTGCGTTTCTTCGTTTGTTTTGCAGCATCTTCATCAACCTTGCGCTTCTTCGTCTGTTTCACAGTATCTTCATCAACTAACACATTCACCACTTCAGTCGCACCCATCTTTGACTTTTTATCATCTTTCCCTCCCTCCTTGATTTCAACCACAATCTTCACAGAACCATCAGCATTAGCATCAGCGTCTGCACTGTCTTGCTCTTCCTCATTCAAGCCATCATCATCCTCTCCCTTCACCAAAGCACCATCATTTTCCTCCGAGTTACCATCACCACATTCCTCAGCATCATCTGAAGCCACCTTGCCTTCTTCAACAGCCTTGCGTTGCAAAGTCTCAATCAGCTCCATCATTTCTCGATTGATCTGAAACAAAAAAGCATATCATGTGACCAACTCTGCACTCAACAAACTCAGAACAAACTCTGTAACAAAAGTATTATGCTTCAACAAGATCAGTACTTCAACACACCTGAGGATTCTCTAAGAAGTCACAGATGTCAGTTGGGCATGAAGGGCACTTCTTCACAATCTTCTGTGCCCTTAGAGTTCGACCACCACGGCTTCTTTCCCTCACAGAGGACTGGCTATCATATGCCCCAAGCAAACAAGTCTTGCAAAAGTTGTGAGCACATGGAGTAGTAAGTGGTTCTTTAATCACTGCCCGGCAGATAGAACAAGCAAACTCTGCAGGATCAGGGTACACAAACAAATCTGAGATCATGCTTTTACAGTAACATCATAAAAGGAACCTAAGAGGTAAATAACAAATCAAACAGAAGAGCAAGAACCTTTAAGCAGCCTTTCAGCAACAGACAAATGAGCACGCTTTGTGTATCTCCGGATTTGCTTATCAGTCTCAGGATCCCCAGAGAGAACAGGCTTCTTGCTGACTGGCGGAGGCACAATCCATTTCCAGCCATCTTTCTCCTATCACAATGAATACAAACCGTCCATAACACAGTACAGTAACACTGAAAGAAGAAACAGATGAACATACATCATAATCCCATGAAGGACGCCCTTTCCTCTCTGTTATATCAGTTGCGCCTTGCAGCTCCTTTATCTTTGGCAAGGGTCTTGGACGATCACCGTGTTCATCACTAAAAATCAGAGCACAGATGTCAGCAGGAAGAATCTCATTTTTTTTTACTGAAAATCAGGAAGTAGACTAGAAGTGATGAGACGAAGTGTTTTGTCCAACCTGGTCCAAGGAGCTGGTTCATTGTCACAGCGTACAAACAGATACCTGCAGACCTTGAACTTACCCTGTGGCAAAAAAAAAAAAACAAAAGAGTAAATACATTTCCACAAGTTTATTCACTTTTTCAGCTAATAAGTAACTCATAGTATGAAAGTATAGCTACATCTGCAATATGTACACAGGAGAACTAAGTTACCTGAATACCAATCTTCCTCCAGCACTTCTCAATCCTGTAAACCCCATCATACCGCACACCAGATTCAGGAGCATATGAGGATCTCTTCTCTTTGTGCGATCTATTAAGAAATATAGAGTGAGACAAAGGTCCAACGATTGGAGGACACGAAGCATATACATAGACTGTCAAAAACACCCCACAGCCTCAATATTTGAGAATTCAGGAAACAGAGAAATAGACCAGAGGAAAGACTACAGGAAACATCATCAACATTATCGAGCAAGAGCACACGGCCTCAATCATAAAAAAAAAACACACACACAAAAGATCCACAGAAGCTCAATTGAAACTTGAAGAACAATAATTGCAGTATTATGCGTATGAAAAAAGAAAGCATACCGCACAACCCTGACAGGGTAGCCCCTCAAGCAACTAATGCGTAAAGCAGCATTCAGCTTCTCAAATTTCTGATCAGATGACTGCTCCTTGTTTGTCCGCTTGTTCCCACTAAGATCCCTCCCACCACTGCATTAGTAGATATAATTTTGCAGACATGTCAAAAAGGAGATAACATGTAGGATCAATCATGAAAAGTAAGAACAGCAAGTAGTTAAATTAGTAGACCTTCCAGTGTAAAGAAACCACTCTCCATGATCTTCGTCATCTTCATACCCTCCTGAAAGAGCTACTGACTGAGCACCATAGGTAGACTGGCCAGCAATACCAGCCACATGAGGAAAGTGAGCACCCCATTGTCTGCACTCAAGTCGGTCCTCCCATGTTTCCCCAACTCGAACACCAATATTCCTGCGGGGGTCATTTTCTGCAAGAATGGGGCCAAAATGATCAGGTGCAATGGTCACAAAGATCTGGCCACTTGATGCGTTTGCTTTTCCAGATTTCTTAGCCCTGTCAGTTGTAAATGCCTTATCAGGCCTGTCATCATTTCGTATATAGTGATACGGAACTGCTGTTCCAGCAGAGTTAGGGTTCTTTGAAATCTTAGCCATCCTGATCACTTCCACTAATGCAGAGTTGATTCTTGGCTGCTCAGCCATTTTGGCAGGGATCTGTCCCCGCATTTCCCACAGGTCCTCTTCCCGTTCTGAATCCACTTCTGGAAGCATTTCAAGCAGAAGTTATGGCCACAGGGCGTCTGCACAACAAAAGTATATATAGATTAGAAGCGATTATTGAGTGAAATGGTTAATCGTCTCCTAAAGAGACTATCAGTATGTTACTACCAAAAAAAAACAGCATACATACAGACCATGCATGATCCATGATATATCTGGTAAGTTTCAGTAAATTAACACTTAAGGAACATAGCAAACAAACATTATGTAGGTACTTCAAGAAGGGTAAAAATGAGAATAAAAATTAAAAAAAAAATATATTGTAAGAGTTTTTTTTTTTTTTTTGCTTTGTTTTATTTCATTTAAAAAAACAGGGGGTACTGGGCCCAAAAGTATAGCAATACAGGCATATCTGAAATAAATAAATACGAAAACCGATGCAAGAACACAGACAAGGAGCGTTGGGTAGGGTTACTATTTTATCTTCTTTTTACTTTTGTAAAAATATATATAAATCAGCAGGACCACTGGGACTGAAAAATGTAGCGGTACAGGTTGATATGTGAAATCTGGAATAAATAAGAACGAAAATAGATAGCGTGAACATACATAGGAGGCTTGGTTTTTTTTTTTAATTAACTATTTTTTTATTTTTATAATTTAAAAAATGAGTAAAAAAGCCGCAGCACTGTGACTAGACAGTGTAGGAATATACTGTACAGGGTTGAATCAAGAAGCAGAGCAGTGTACATATGAGTTGCGATTAGTAGTACATACATAAGAAGAAGGGAAACACAAAGGCAATCATGAGTGGATATGGATTTGAAGAAGAGGGGCAGGATGAGAAGGGGGAAGATCTAGACAAAAGCGCATCACACCCCTGTATCTAGAACAGAAGACGATTCGGCGGTTTCTCGATGCAAATAAAAAATAAAATGTGGAGGGAATGGATAGTACCGTGACGGGTCGTTCCGGGAGCTTCATACAGAAGACGCAGCTGAAGTTCTTGCCGACCATCTCAAGTGCATCATCAACCGCGGCATCCTCCTCATCATCCTTGTCGTCATCAGGGGCGTCACCAGCGAGGAGGGCCTGTCGGCGCCGGGCCTTCTCCCGGTCAGAGAGGGTGTGGTCAGCCTCGATGGCGCGGATGGCGGCGACGAGGGAGTTGGGCGCCGGCGCGGCGGCGGTGGTGGGGGACGGGGAGCAGTCGGGGCAGCTCCAGGTGGCGGCGTCGGCGAGGGCGGGTGGCTTGGAGAGGCACGGGGAGTGCCATGGCGTGGCGCAGGTGGAGCAGCGGAGCAGGTCGACTTCCGGTGGGGAGGCGGTGTGGCAGACCATGCACACGCCGTCGCCGTCGCAGGGAGGTCCGGCATCGCGGCGGCGGCGGCGGGATGGGTGGCCTCTGGCTAGGGTTTGGGGGCGGGATGGATCGGAACGGGGAGTGATTGGTGGGGAGAGGGAAAGGAAGGTGGAGGAGGAGGGGGTTTTTGGAAGGAATTGGAGGAATTGGTGGGGTAGTGGTGGTGGAGATGGAGGGGTTTCAAATTTTGGGGATTTGCCGTTGGGCGGGCGAGCGAGAGCGAGAGCACGGGGGGGCACCACAACCACAAATGGGCGCTTCCGGGCCATGAATTTCCCCTCTTTCCCTCCATGGCGCCCGCCCACTTGGGAAGAGGTGGGACGGGAGAGTGGGACACCACCCACCACACTGCCAGCGGGTCCCTTTTCGGATTGGGGCCCACAGATCGGAGACTGAAAAGCAGGAGGCGTGTGCGTGAATCCAGGCTTTTGGGGCCGTTTCGGGAACGGAGCGCCAATCGGAGGAAACGGTATGCGTATGGGCATGGACATGGTCGGCAGGCCAGTGGGCGGCATCCGTGGAATGACGAATTTGCCCCTGCCACCGATTTGATTTGATTTGACTTCACTTGATTGACCCATTGCAGAGCACAGGCCTCTCCTGAGCCCACGGAACGCACGCCCGGCTTTCTTGGTTGCGCTCTCGACCATAGTATCAAGGAAACAATTAAGGTGTAAATTAATTATGTTAGAGATATTTATTTTATGTAAAGAACATATAGAGATTAAGATGCGCTAGCATATATTCATTGAAGATTATGTAATGACGAAACAAGAGATATTCATAGGTGTTTGGTTGTAGCACCTATCAAATCGAAGGTTGGTAATGCAGTATGAAATCTAGACTAAAAAATAACTAATTACATGAATTGTCATTATTCTACGAGACGATTTTTTTTAGACTAGTTAGTCCACGCTTTAACAATATGGTGTTACGTTAAACATGTGTTGATGATGCCTTAATTATACTTAATTAACTCGCCTCACGGACTATTGAGTATTGACCACATTTGTAATCTGTTTTTTTATCAGTATCCAAACACCTCGCTTGATGTTCGCACCTCCTAAACTTTAGTGCTTGACCCTAGAGATAAAAAGGTTCAAAACTAATCGGGTGAAAGAGCCGACAAAGAAAAAAAAAAACTTGCACTCCAAAGCTTGCACAACGTGTGTGTGTGCACACACTAAATAAAGATCGCGCGGGAGAGCGACTTCAATATTAGAGGCCTACCAACCTCACTATAGGTCATTTCAAGTTTTTTTTTGGTTTGGTCACTGGGAAGTTTTGAGCTCTAATAAATACGAACCAAAATTGTACAAATGACAGTACAAATGAAACCTAAAATTTTAAAATCGCTAAGTCCAGTTTATTTAGTCCACCGAATTAATGCGAATAATTCTACATATTTTCTTTTATACTCTTCAAACATATATAAGTAATAAGTTTTTCGTACATTTCCTTGCATATATTCTCTTCTATGACCTTGTCAAACACCTATAAAAGATTTTTTTCGTGTAGCATTTTTCCTAGAATTAAGAGCAATGGTTTCAAAGTTTATATCCTAGAATTAAGAGCAATAAATACAATGGAAATACAAGCAAAACATAAAACAATTTTATGTTATTTGGGTTCATTATGGTTACTTTTTGCTCAAAGTGCCCATCATAAACGTTTGCGGCGGGAACTGCACGTCCTAGCAATGCCAAATTGCCACGTGCTGGTGAAGAGCTACATTGGCATGCTAGTATAGTGTAATCGAGGTAGAGGTTGCCCGCCAACCTGTTGCTAGAGAAGATGAAGTTTGGGCGAGTGGATACACGTGTATAGATACAACGTGTGAGGGCGGTGTTGTTATTTTGTAACCGGCCAAGGACAACAAGCATTCTAGGTAAAACATGATAACAATATCAAAAGTATTGTTGTGTAGCTAGGCTTATTAATTTGATAGAACATTTCATGTATCCTTCCACTTATTTATGGAATCTCTTAATAGGGTGACAAAAATGTATATTATGCAACCAAGATCTTATGTCTTGCACTAGTAAAAAAATGTAGATGACATCTTTATGGATTATTTGAGTTTGTTTTGTAGTTGTTGATATCCAAGATTGAGCGGTTTGATGAAACCAACTAAGCTAATTTGTTAATTGTTATAGGTTGACTCGGCCAAATCGGATAAGTCTATTTTGGTATAATCTATATGGTTTTATGAATTGTGGAATTGTAATCATTTTCTAACTAAGTGAGACCAACCCACCCTATATAACATAAAGGGAACACAACCAATTTAGAGTATCTAATTGATTCAAAAATAAGGGGGCATTTTTAATACACTATTTATGCATATCTGATTCAAAACTCTTCCAACTCCTCATCTTGTTATGCTATAAGTTTCTCAACAACATTTGTAGATGTTTTAGGTGTCCTTATCGACCATAGAATGATTCTACATGCACCACGAAGTATGGAAAGTGCCAAACATTGGGAACCACCCTTCCTTAATGAAAGATATTTTTTTTATTATCATCTCCTTGACAGACCTTTTCTCGGGAGTTGTATCTTTTGAGGAAATAAACAAACCGGCTATGGTGATTTTTGTCGCTTCGTCATGAGTTGATCCAATATGCGATCCAAGCATGCTAGTTACGTTAGTGTGGGACCATAACTACATTAACACACTTTTTCGACAACTCCGTTGGAATAAAGACGTAGAAATCACCCATTGCCATGTTTGTGAATAACATGTCCTACGACAAGCCAGGTCCATAGTAGTGATATCATTAGGGTGTCAATGGTGTGGTGGTATTCTCCAGGGCCTACTAGAACATCAACGTTGCAAAAGGCTCTTTATATCGCCTTCAACCTTGTCGAGGCCAATACCTACATACCCATGATGGGGAGGATGAGAAAACATGCATGTTGTACATGACAAGCCATCAAATAGGCGGAGAATGCTATTGCCCGTAGGACAATAGAGGGAGTTACAAATCCATAGGCATTCATCATACGTCCCCACCATCAATGATCGACATTTGGTTGGCTCGCACTAAGCAAATAGCTAACATAGGATAACAATGACATTGGTCATAACCAGCTGAAAAAAAAAACAACCAAGACACGATGCCATATTGGCTTCATTTATAATAGGATCATATGGTCGTATCGCATGAGACACACTCGACGTTAGGTGCAAAGTCACATTTGAGAGTAAACACACATGATACATGGGACAATTATATCATTCTTAGTGGAGAATTTAGGTGCAAAGTCACATTTGAGAGTGAACACACATGATACATGGGACAATTATATCATTCATAGTGGAGAATTTCATGATTTTGTTTCCAAAAATGACACATCGATATAGAATAATGCAATAAAAAATAATGAAATAACCACCCTCAATGCATACCTTCATTATATTATTTTATAAACATTTAATTCCATGACTTATTTAGAATTTGAAATCTACCCAAGAGAGTCTCATCTATATGAATCTTGCTTATTCTCTCAACACTTTAAATGTTATCATGTTATTATTATTAACAATGCTTATATGATAGTCCGATAAATACAAATGAAACTCATACTAAGATTGGCCTCATGGCGGCCGTGGACGATAGCCACCACGATGACGCGCGAAAAGGAATGGAAGTGATCTAGACCTAGGGGATAATTGGTGTGATATTGTAAAATGAATGCTTGGGCATGTTTGTTTATGGACATGAAAATAACCACTAAAAATTAAGTACATACTAGGCTCAAAGGCCAACGTGTTTCTCAATCATCCTAAAGACATTTCCAATTATACCAAACCCTTCTACATTTCTCTTACTCATGCATTGCCACATGGGACATGTTCGTTAATTATTCGTGATTTCAACTTATTGCAACATGAGATCAATGTGCGTCGTATGCAACATCATGGTGGATATTGCTGGTGATATGAGAGATAAAAGCGTGTTTGGTTAAAGTTAACATCCCGACTTAACAACCATGATACAATATTTTCTCTAACAACAAATCATTATTAGTTAGTTTATTACCGTAGAAACCATTAGCCGAAAGCGCCAAAAAACTGCGTAGCATGGCACAACATCGGAAGGATGTGTCCAAGACCTAGGAGGATGAAAAATAAGGTGATGGTTGACATGGAAGAACGGTGGTGCGCCATGGATCAAAGGAGGACAACCTAGGGTGCTAACAGTTGACAATGGTAGAGGGCACAATTATTGTATGTTTTTTCCTCCCTTTACTTTTACGTCCGCTTTTCCCTCCCTTGAACCGTAAAACCCAGGACAAATCATCTCCCGTAGTTCCCGTGTATTTTATATCTCTAGAGTGGTTTTGAAGGTGGTTTTGTCTTTTTTATTTATTTATTTATTTTGGTTGAATTTTTGAAAAACCATAGTAAATAAAAAAAAATCATAAAATGAAAAATCTAATTTTGTTGGACTCACATGAGTAGATCCACACAGTGAATATAATATACTTTAATACAATTTTTGTTATAAATTTAGAACTACTTTTTATATTTAATAATTGAAATAATTTATAACTACAATTTCTGTAGTCCAACTGTTAAAATTTGTATGGCGAAATTATTTATGCTTTAACCGGAGTCTTTTCCCAAAAAAAAAGCAGACATTTTCAAAGAAACTGGAAAACGGCCCACGAGAAGCCCGTGCGTTTTTTTTTTTCCACCACCGGCGATCTCTTCCCCTTCCGTCCGCTGCATCCATCTTCCCTCCTCTCTCTCTCTGTCTCTCTCGCCCCCCTCTCGCTGCTACTCCGGCAACTGCTGGGCCGCCGCCGCCGCCGCCCGAGGCCAGGTGCTGAGGCTTTCGTTGGTCTCTTCTCTTCGCCGTCGACGAGCACCCACCAGGTACTCCCACCCCTTCCTTCTTCCCTTCCCTTATGCTGTGCGAGGCAACGAAACCCTAACCTAAAGCTATTTAGCATCAACTTCAGAGCGAGCGTCCTCGACTCGGGGGCGCCCTGCGCCGCCGCCGCCCAAGCCTCCCCCGGCCGCCGTCGCCGCCCATCTGCTCGCGGGCGGCGGCGGCCTCCAAAAACCGCGGCCCGCTCGCACCTCCCTCTCCCTCACCCTCCCCCCATCCGCCTTCCCCTCCACCCTCGGCGGCGACCGGCCGGGGGGAGCGGCTGTGACCGGCCGGATCCGTCCCTCTAGCGTTGGGCTGGGGCTGGGTTACTGGATCCGCCCAAGGCTAGTCCTAGTCTATGGACCTGCAAAACAATTTCTTCTGTCGGATTATAAGTTGAATAGTTCCTCAATTATGCTTTCCTCTCTGAAAATTCATTCAATTCATTTCAAATAAGACATATCTTGTTAAAGCCAATAATATTTGTTCTCATCAATCCAGCCAGCTGCTGCTCGACATTCATCTCTGTCAAGGGCATGGACCACATGACGAGGCTTGGCGCTGGAGCTCCCCACCAGATCTCCAGGGCTGAACCAATGCCTGACCGGAGGTCAAGGTTTTGGCAGACGGATGTGCAGCCTGTGCCTCGGATAGACATCATCTGCCCTCTGCCTTGCCGCCCTTCCTGCCCACAGCTCCTCAATAGGCCCAAGTCTAACAGGTTACTTCTTTCTTCACTCTCCTGTATCCACCATGGACTTACTGCACCATACTAATGTTGAATAAAAATTTGTTGACTGTGTATGCCTGTTGCCTGCATACTTACTAGGTCTTCAGCGTCAACTGGTACGCCATAGGTTTGCCCAAAAATTGTGTGCCTGCATACTTGCTAGATTTTGAGCGCCAATTAGGTTTGCATATTTTTGTATGCCTGCATACTTGCTAGGTTTTGAGTGCTAACTGGTAGGCCATAGGTTGCATGGTTGTATGTACTTTCATCTGCCAATTGCTAGGGCTTAGGTTTGCATATTTTTGAATGCCTGCATACTTGCTACATCTGGAAGGAAGGCCAATAGGTAGTCCCTCTCTTGCGTGTGCTCCAAGTAAGGGCAGCAGATATAGTATTATTGGTTGGCCAAATTTTTCATGCAATGTAACGTCATATGTTTCAAGAGATCCGTTCGCATAAGCTTGGGGCCGCAATCTGAGCATTAACGGACAAAGCAGATAGTCTTCTATGTGGCGACAATACAGAAGTACTTATGGCGGCAAGATTTTGCACATAGCATTTACAAGCTTCTGTCAGCAACACGTGCATACATATAACGACAAATAAAAGGCAATAGACCTTAATTAATGCCGTTCAATATATTTGTTGATAGGCTGAGATCCGTTGCAATTGCACTCGTGTGCGCATTTATTAGCAAAAAAAGGCAGGCACAAACGTTGATAGCGGTTACTTGTGTTAGCTGGATATAAGATTATGTTGTTTTGCCTGCAACATTTCAGATCACTTCATAATGATTTTTCTGGGAATGCTAAATTGCTCGATAATTTCTGTGGCCAAGCATCTGGCTGGTCCTTTTGCTGAATGCTGACACTGTTTGTGTTCTGCGATTGCAGGGCACTCCCACTGTATAGAGCAGACCCCACTTGTGATATCATTGACCTCATCCTTAGCAAGGTATGCTGCCATATCAATGGTTTTTTTGGTATTTAAGTAGGGTGTGGGTGCTGTATTGCAGCATGTTGTTTCTTCTGGATTATGATGGCCAACTCTGTCTCTTCTTTCAGAATGACCCTGATGTGGATACTGATTCAAGCAGCCAGGTGACCTTTTTCTGTGGCTCGCCTCCTGCACGCACTAACAACCCTGTCATCAATGACCCACAGTTTGGGGAGAAAACACCATCCTTTTCTCCTTTAGGAAGCTCTTTCGGGAAAATGGTAGCTGGAAGAGTTGAAGTAGGTTCTCCTTCCTGCAGGGCGAGCAGCCCAAAAGTAAGAATCGAAGGTTTTGCTTGCGGGAACAAAGAGCCCACTCACTGTGCAGTTACATTTGCCTGATGATCCCCATTGACCCTACCTAACCCTGTTTTGCTACCCCGCAACCTGTACATTTGCGCTGCCTAGCTGAGGATATAACTAGTTTCGTTCGTTATAAGCTGCTTAGCTGCTCATTAAAGAGTAAAGTCAGAGTCAAGTCAGAGCGTTTAGTGCCCCTTGTGATTGTGGCTTTTGAAACTGCATGATCGAAGGGAGCAGAGCTCTCGGATGTAAATAGATCGAGGTGTCCGGTGTATGTTGTATGTGTCTACTAAATGTAGTAAGGTTGGGGGGTCCATGTGTCGGTGTCTGTAAATACTGCCATGCATTTGGATGTAAATTGAAATGCGTCTTCAGTTATGTTGCCATGCTGTTCATTGTCATTTCACTTGTGAGGCTTCTGACGATGCTGCAAGAATCATACTCCCTCTGTTCAAAATTACAAGTCATTCTGACTTCTCTAGACACCTACTAGAAAAGCCAGAGCGGCATGTAATTTGGAATGGAGGGAGTAGTTCCCAGAGAGCAGCTTGAAAGCTGGGTGGTCTTTCGTTTTCTGTTGTGCTGCGCTTTTGGACGATGCTGCAGCAATCGTTATTTGATTTACTTATTATCTCTTGTTTTTTTGGTGATATGAATAAACAAATGTTTAATTTACTTAATACTATGTGATCTGATGCCGTAAGCTCTGAGATAGAAGAATCTGTTGGTTATATTGGTGCTGTCGAAGAATCATGTTGGTATTAGATGACACCTGAAGGAATATCAGCCGGTCCAAATTGGAATGCTTCACGTATGTGCAACCGGGAACAGAACAGAGCGTTTGCAACAGGGATTCCAAACTGGAATCCTTCACATATGTGCAACCGAGAACAGAGCATTGGAAACCATTACTATATTCAGACCGAGAACAGAGCATCTGAAAAATTTATTCAGAGTAGGTTATATAAATGAAGAAATTATTCAGAGTCAAAGATTACACAAATGAAGTGGTCGAATGACATGTTATGTTAACTTACACAAGAACAGATTAAGTACAAGTGTACAACAACTAACTCTGACAGAGTCAGTTAAAGTACGGTGCGTGGATGAAATCAAATCGATGAACTGTACAATTGAATGGAATGAAACCCAAGCTAGGAATGAATGGAATGAATCCAATTAGCTAGTCGATGAATCTTCAGTCTGTTGGTGGTAGCAGTAATGTGCATGCCCCCTGAGCTATACAGATAGGATGAAGATTTGAGCCGAAACAATAATAATTTGGCAACTCCATCCATCTTCTTCTCCGATCCGTGGGCATTCATGATGATCATCTGAGGATGGCTCTGGAGTGCCTGAGGATCATGTGGAAGGGCGTCGTCGCCGTCACCGGGCGCCTGCTTGCGCTAGTACTCAATGGAGCAGCAGCAGCAGGAGCAGCAGGCTGGTGGGCGACGGCCCTCGGCACCACCTTGCCCGTGCTATTCCGCTTGCCGCAGGGGGTCGTGGTGGGGGTGGCCGCCGGTGCAGGTGGCGGCGCTTGTTGGCGCACAGGGGTAAACGGCAGCTTGGTCTGCGACAAGACGCCGGGGCGGTGGTGGTGTACAGCAGCATGTTTAGGCGTCGGCGTCGGCGTCGTGGAAGAGGAGGACGACGTGACGGTGGTCGTCGCAGGCGACGCTGCCCGGTGCGCCGCCATCCTCCTGGTGACCGCGGCGCCGTCGGCTTGGCGAGCCTGGTCGGTGCGCAGGACGTGTGGCAGGCTATTCTCGAGGAGCAGGACGGTGGCGCAGTGCTTGAGCACCTCGAGGTTCATGCGCGCGTCGTCCAGGCTCCTGTGCTTCTGCTTGCCGATGCCGAAGTAGGTGGCGAGTGTGGCCATCTTGAGGTCCCCGGCGCGGCGTCCGAAGTCGGCGGCCAGGACGTTGAGCGAGTCGATCACGCCGGCGGGCTCCGGTGCCGCGCGCCCGGATGTCGGCGAAGGCCTCCCGGATGCGGGGGCAGTCGAAGCGCTGGATGTTGTGCCCAGCCCACACGCGGCCTGCATTACCAATTGCATTCAGGAAGCCATCGTATTTGCATTTGCAACGAACAAAGAAACAAGAAGAATGCATGGTTACATACCGTCGAGGATTTGGAATATCTTGTCGGCGACGTCCTTGAATGGTGGCGCCGACTCGAAGTTGATGGCCTCGACGTCGGTGAAGCGCCTAGAGACGGCGACGGAGAGGTCGCCGGGGCGGATGAGGGTGTCGTAGCTGGCCACCTCCACTAGTTTCCTGGGGCAGACGAGGATGGCGCCGAACTCAAGCAGCCACCACCGCCCCGTCGACGTCGGAGCCGTCGTCTCTACGTCGAAGAAGACGATCTCTCATCGTCGGAAAGTTGCTTGATTGATTGGCTGCTTCAATTCAGTTCTCTTCCGGCTAGCTAGCTTTCTTCTTGGCAGATCGATCGATGTTATGATCTATCTCTTCCTTGGTCGCCGATCGTCCCTGATGGATGAACTAATGATCTATATATCTGTTCTTCTTCCCCTCCTGCTCGCCTGACTATCTATATATGTTCGATGCTCTGCGCCAAAGCAGATTGATGTGATGCTGTATATTTATATAATATCATGCTGGATCATATGCATGCAGAGTAGTAGTTGGCGTCCGTTAATGGACGATGATAGAACAAGCTACAAGCATCATATGACTGACGGCCGGCGTCGTTTATTCCTTGCGGGGCCGATCGATGGCTTCCTATGTTGGGAACGAACGGCGTGTGCCGGCCGGACTCCTCGATGGCCACTATTCATTCCGGCCAATCAGCCGGCCGGCCGGGGCAAGGGCAATACCAATACTCTAACAGTTAGTTAACCCCACAGTGTACGCAACACAACCAACCGGGGTCAAGCAAACATCTACTCAATTGCAGGCCAGGCATTCAGACTTGAACGACATTCAGCTACAAATTAACATGTTTCAGCATATATGCATCAAGATTCGAATCCCCTACTTTGTGTAAATGTGTAACGCAAACAAAAGCACTGCAGATTAAATGTGTAACGCAAAGCGTCACCGACCTGGTGTGTGCGTGCATGGATGGGTCGCCATTCTACACACGCACCAACTAACTTAACTACCATGTCCATGTTCAAAACACAGACAGAGAGATTCTCCAAGCCATATATCTTACCTTCCCATCCGCACGCGCGGTATTGTTAGATTCCTTTGCTACCTAGCTAGTAGGTTGTTTTGCTTTGTGCAGGCGCTACCTGCACTTTATTTGCCACACGACACCGGTACCTTCCATAAACCACCTCCCAAGATTATTCAGCCTGGCCATCATCCTTACCTCCGTAGAGTTTTTTTTTTTTCACCTCGATCACTCAAAAGATTTTGCCTGTATTTGTATTAAGAGAGAATAGTTTGATTAAAGGGGGCTAAACTTCGTGATTTTGGATCCCTCCCGTACACACGACACAAAGCCTATTACTCGCCGTAGGAGACAATGTAGGTGCTTGGTACCGGCCTGCGCCCGCTGCTCGGCTTAGTGTTTAATGACTGCAAGCAGTGTTGGGATTTGAGTGTTTGCACCACGAAAGCACCTTGTATTTCTTTCTTTCCATAGCTCCAAGGTGATCAAGGCAAACAAAGAGTCTAAACCTATGCAGCAGTCTCCTGTCCACTATCCGTGTGTTTGGTTGGAGGCATGGAGCCAACCCACTTTCCATCCGTTTGGATGAGGGTCCGAGGGAGCATATTCGTCGAAGATGCGGGTTCGCTCCGTCCGTCGAATTCCGAGGGACGGAGCCGGCCCGCACGGGTTCGCCTCACGCCTGTCAAATCTCCGTCACGCCGCGGTCGTCCCCCCGACCTTGGCTCGCCTCGCGTGTGCACGTGGCGGATCTCGCACGCGGCTGAGCTCGCGCGGGCGCGGCGCTCTCGTCGGCGGTGCGAGTTCGCGCCGCGGGCGGCTCGCGCCCTAGGCGGACCTCGCCAAGCGCGGATGCCTCTAAGCGGGCGGCGGCGCCATGTACGAAGGATGAGAAAGAAGGATTAAATTAAAATTTAATTTAGTTTCTCTTGCAGGGTTCCTGATGTAAAAACGCTAGAGAGAAAGGTTTGTAAATATAGGCTTCGCTAATTTCTAGCTAGTTGAGGGGTCCTGATGCAAAAACGCCACACTACCGGTGTTACCTTCCCATCCAACCCGAATTCTCGATTCCTTCAACCAAACATGAGATGGGTTCATTTCATCCCAAAATCAAAGGTGTAACCAAACACTGACATGGGTTCAACCCAACCAAAAAACTGGGTTGGATCCAACCCAACCCACCCAACCCTTAACCAAACAACACACAGTATGTGTGCCAAAGTTCCCACCATTCGACGATCCGTCCATCCGGCAGAAGGTGTTGTGTATCGCTGAGAGCCGCGTGGATATACCGCGAAAACTGTCTGGAGAACGAGTAGTATCGTCTCTGGCTCTTGGTCACAGAGAGGAAGCATGTGTCATGCGTGTAGTGTCCATGCCTTCTCCTCAAGTTTTATTATGTTATTAATATGTACATCACCGCGCTATCATGGAGCATGCTTAGCCCTTATTATAGACGTGTTATTACATATGCGCAACACGGTGATGTGCTTTTTTTACACAGTATCACCATGTGGATGCTTGTGCGCCATCTATCTCTCATGTGACCCTTTCTTCTCACCACGGGTTTACGTCTCGTCAAGGATGACCGGCGAGGTAGAGGTCATAATCGCGTGGAAAAAAAAAATCCATGGGCAGATTTTTTCCCCTTAGGACTTCTCTCTCGTCTTTGTCTAACCAGCTAGCTCAGGTTCACATCAGCCAGTGAATAACTTTGTCCCCGCTTTTTGAGAGTAACGTCACCCTTGTTAACTCTCGAGGACTAGCAATGATAGGAAAAAAATCACTGAGGTGCACAAAAACATGATTCGGATGGCTAAGGTATGGCCCATGAGATATTTAATTGACCATGTGTACGTTTAAAATGATCTTATGGCCTACCTATTCCTATTAGTTGCACAGTAGATCGAAATGATCTACACCAAAACTTTTTCCCAATGTGTTGGGAAGCAACCTCCCCTGCCCCACCCAAACACCGCTTCATTAATAATTGTATTATATGTATATATTGCGTCCTTGTGTAATTCGATTGTCAGCACCTACAGGTAGTACATGTTATAGCGTCGACGTCGATCGTCTGAAAATTAAATTACCTTCAAGATTACATCCTACTGTTACTATATATTATGGGTGGCAGAGAGACGACGATATATGTACTCCTAGGATAAGAAAGTGATAGATGGAGCCAGCCGGGTGGTTTCCGTTGCCAACATGTACAACACAAATAGTGCACTCCATGCATATGTTTCACGTGACATGCGCTAACCGTCCGACCCACACAGGTGGCTACATATGTATGTGCAACAACATACACATGAAATATGTATGTGCAACAACATACACATGAATAGTGACATACGGAGTATATGTATGCAGAGAGCTGGACGGCAATGGATTTAACACTGTAGCATTTTTCGTATGTTTGTGGTAAATATTGTCCTACCATGGTTTAACTAGATTTTAAAAATTCGTCTCGCAAAGTACATCCAAATTAACTGTCCAATTAGATATTTTGTTTACCTATATTTTATACTCCATGCATGCATCCAAAGATTCAATATGACGAGAAATTCAAACGATGTGATGGGAACTTGAGGGAACTAAACAACAGTACGTACCACGTGTCCACAAGTGGATGGCCGGCCGGCGTGCGAGACGACCCCACGGCCACTCCCACTTACAGATTTCCATTTGGTCCGAGCATGATGGGCCGACCCAGGCACGACACTAAAAAGCAAGATCCAGGCACGGCCTGACCCAGCTGGTATAGTGCCCGTGCCTAGCACGACCCAGTTGTAGTGTCGTGCCTGGGCTGCTGTTTCAGCCCACAACGCTGGCCCAGGCACGACACGGTTAACAGGCCGGCACGAAAAGGCTCGTTATATATCAGCTGTTGGATGGCCTCATGATAAATTCCAGCCGTTAAATTCAATATAAAAGATCATTCCACATCAAAAGCCTAGCTTCAACTCTTTCCTCTCCACCTGCTTCCCTCTGTGACGATGTGTGTGCGTGGCCACTGTGACGTCCCACGTTCGCGGCCCCGGTTTTGAGTTTTAGTGCTTGAGCCGGCCCTGGCACGCCACGACTAAGTCCCCATAGGGCCGTCCCTAGACTGTAACTTCGGCCCGGTGGCCCGGTAGGCATGGCCCGTTTGGCCATCTATACTCCCACTCGCCAATAGTATATGGTTTGTTGCCTTGCCTTTTTGCCAACATTATACTAGTATCAGACGCAGCGATATTGTCATCGTCGTGCGCCGGACACATGAACAACGGCAGTGACAGCAAGATGAGCTACGCCGATAAAACTCCGATCCGATTTTCAGAGGGTCATCACCTCCGATCCGTCACCAAGAATGAAGAGGCCAGGAAGGGGTGCTGTCGTCGGCGCATAGGCTGTATCACACCAAGAAAAGGAGTCGTCCTTAGAAGAGAAACGCTATATACTCCCTCCGTATCATTATTAGAGGATGTTTTGGAAAAGATTTAGATCAAACATTAGGAACATAAATCATGAATAACTTTTAAGTCATTGAGTTTGGAAATGTAAAAATCATATGATCAATACATTTGTCTTGAAAATTATTTCCATAAAATTTACATATATAACTTTTCAATAAATATTTTTATAGAAAAGAGAAGTCAAAGTTGTGCTTTGGAGACCGTGCCGCTGTCCTAAACGTCTCTAAATAAGTTTGTTAAAAGATAAGATTCAAAAGTCTTTTCAATGATACTAATTATATAATATAATAATGTATTTTTAATATATATTTATTACTCAAAGTTATTTCTAAACAACAATCATTTGCCAAGGAGGGGTACACTCAGGAAGGTAGATACACCGTCACAGCGCGATGTGGTAGGGCGGCGGCGCGTGGGGGGGGGGGCGACGCGCATGGGCTGAGAAGGCAAACGCTGAAGTATATTATTTATTTCTTTCTTGGCTCAACAGATTACATCCACCCTATATTTATAGTTCCATTTTTCCTATTGCTCGTCGCCGATCGTGGCGGTTGGCTTTCGCGACACGCGTCGCTGCCGCCGTCGTCGCGCGGCGGGCGGCCAGCGGAAGCGACGCGAGCGGGCGCGAGGTGTTGTAACGGGTTCGCGGCGGGTGTGTGGAGTACCCGTTAAGAGGCCTTTTGAGTTTATGGGTCCCACTTCGCCACGCGGTCTTCACTTTCTCTCGCATTCTCCGCGTCCCCCATTTCTCTCGCCCCGGGCGACTCGCGAGCGATTTGACGGCGACTTCGGGCGACCGGGCTTGAGGACGGGGGCGGCCACGAGGGCGGCGGCGGGGGCCGTGGGTTTGGCCGATGAGGGCGGCGACTGGGGCGAGGGCGAGGCCTACCACGCCGGTGACTTGTAAGTAGCGCTGTTTCGTTCGCCCCATCTGACCTCTCTCTCTTCTTCTCGGTGATTGAGGCGACGAGGGTGACGATGGTGTCGGCGACGAGCGCGAGGGCGATGACGGTGGACGGCTGGCGGATTCGATTTCCTTTTGTTGTAGTTGGGATCTAATTTGTTTTTGTTTTGGATTCCTTCTCGGTTATGGATTAGGGTTTGGTACCGCTCTTAAATGGAAGTTTAGGGTTTCCTTGTTCAATCGGTTTAGGGTTTGCTTGTTCAATCGGTTTATGGTGGAATCGTTGTTCTAGGGTTTTGCTGTTTGTGGTTGGTGTTGTTAATTCGTAGGCCTAGGGTTTCTGGGGCAAGGATGTCCTCTTGTAGTCTCTGATGTTAGAAAGATTGTTCCTTTTTTGGAGATGTTGTGAGATGGATCTGGTTGGGGATTCCTTCATGATTCATGCTGGGGTGGATTGTTAACTGGTTGAGTATATCTAATTGTTTATGAGGGCAATGCATTGTTATCTGGTTGGGGGTATGATAGTGATAGTAGTAGCTTGCTCTCTAAATGTCTAGTTCTAGCAATCTATTGATCTACCTATTGTGAAACTGTGATTGTCAATTTGATAGATCTCTATTGATCATGGTTAGGTTGGGATATTCAAGTAATAAATGTGAGTACAGTCATAGTTAGTTTCTCTGAAACTCTATTTTGAACTGAAATCTGTGTTTTCAGAATGACCAAGGTATGTTTTGGTTCTCTGTGGTTTGCCATTTCTTGATTGTCTTGAACTAACAATGATTTTGTTTTTGTTTCAGTTGTGAACCTGAGTTGAAGGTCCGAGGAAATCAAAGGATATCTTGTGTCTGCATTTCTTGAGGTAAGTTTTGAAGGATTTTGCTTAACCTTGTGCTCTTGTTTGAATTGTACTGGTGTTTCAATGTGGTACATTAGATGCTTTAATATATATATCTTACTGCTGGTAGTCTGAGTTGGATTTCCCCCCATATCTAAGTATATGGTCCGAATTGTATATATGTTTTGCGAAATGGTGATTGGAGGAAGTGAAAGCATATCTTTTGTGTGCATGTTCTGAATTGCTTGTGTTTCAAGAATACATCGGTATATGGTCTGCCTGTAGTTGCTTTGTTTGTGCAATAGAAAGGATATTTCTCTAGTTCAATAGACATGTGCAATTGTTGATTTGAGGTTGCTCTAGAATAGGCTTGTTTATGTATTCATGTATGAGCAAATAAACAAGGAGAAGGTGTAGTTCAATAGACAGTAGTATTTTCTATGTTTGAGCAAAGTATCAAGATTTCCCCCCATATCTATCTAAAATTCTATATCTATGTGTTTCATTTATGATTAGGTTTATTGTTAGCCCCTCGTTAATGTGGATCCGAAGTTAGATTTTCACCGGGCTATGCTGTATTAAATGTATGTATGCTTTGTGATTTAATGTGAGTAGTAGCTACTTATCTTGTTTTCTCGGTTGAAAGAAATCAATGAGACCGGCATGGGGAACTAATTTATTTAAGGTTGCTTTAGGAGTAAATGTTCTCATCTGTGTTACGTCTGCGTGCACACCCTACTGATTCATCGTAATTCGGGAGGTAATGATTTGTTCTCTCTTCAAATTTCCATATCTTCACCAACTTCTTTGTTGAGGTCAGAACTTTCTTGTTGGATTGAGGAGCTGCAAGTGGTAGAATCCTAGTAGTTGGCTTATCACATCAACTGTAATACATAGTGCGAAGAAGTTGTTTCCTAGTAGTTGGCTTCTCAATTTTATTCTTTTCCATTCGGGAGCCGATATTCTCGTTGAAGGTGTGATTGAAGGCAAAGGAACCGCTTTTGTTCAGGTTAGTTCTCAAGGCAAAGGATTTTTGGTTAACTTTTATGTGCTTGTTTGTTTTGTACTGCTTGTTGATTGTTTGCTTATATAGATAGTATAATATATGTGAGTGCTTGGTATAATATAAGATATACTTTATCATGATTCATGTCACCGTTTGAGCAAGTAAACAATGATTAGGTATTTATATCTCCCTTTTGGCCCGAACATGCTGTATTTTGATTGCAATAATTGGATTTGAACTTTGTATTCCTCTACCATCCGTGTGCTATATTTAGAACTGGTGCATTCAGTTTAACTCAGGGTCATAGTGGTGTGACAGTTGAAAATGTAGGTCTTAGTATTTCTTTTTTTAATAAAATTTTTCAGATCAAATTGATAATCTAAAGAGGTTAGATGGGACCGGTTCGTTATACGCGTGTTAGGAGGGGCCCGTGCGGTGATGCCCAACCGCTTGATTCGGGGAGACGGAGCTTTGTCGATCCGATCGTACTCGCAGACTTCATTTGTTACTCATCATGTAACTGGTGAACCTATACCAGAAGTTGAAGTTGTACCAGTTAGTAGGAAGAAGAAAGTTGAAGACAAAGGTGCTGATGGCAATGACGGTGCCTGGTACACGTACTGCAACTTCGATGAAGATTGTGCAATATGTTTGGAGAAGCTTTCGTATCCACTAGGCGATGACCCCAAAGTTCCTGCTGAAGCTGTTGCTGAGATGGTTAGGGCGTTGCAGTGTGTTCATAATTTCCATAGGGATTGTATTTTTATGTGGTTTAGAGAGAGGTTGACCTGTCCAGTCTGTCGATGGGAATACCCATTGCCTGAAGTTGTTCCAACTCAGGAGTGAGTCTATGTTGTGATAGTTGAACTTCGAATTATCAGTTGAACCTTAACTAGTGAGTCTGTGTCAGAGTTGTAATCTGTTAATGCTATAGATGATAATTGTTAAAGTTTTATTAAAGTTAAGCTTTGATCTGCCTTATTTTTTTCCCTTGCTATTTTGTGTTGAGTAAATTGCAATGAATTATTACTGCAATTCTTGTTATAATTTTGTGCAATTATCTTGTTATTGGTTTTATCACTCTAGGCCTCTTCCTCCTTGTGCATCTGCTCAATTAGTTTGAGTAATATGGATGCATGCATGCAGCTAATATTTGATGCTTTATATATAGGATATGATGCTATGTTTTTCTTTATTTGTGATTTCATAGGCAGTAAGGAATGTGAGTATAGTGATAGTGAGTTGAACTGTGCATTGTATTTTGTACTGTGGATTCAATTGAAGTATGTAGTGAGAGTGGAAATGTAGGTCTTAGTTTTTTTTTTTTTTTTAAATTTTCAGATCACATTGATAATCTGGAGAGGTTAGGTGGATCCAATTCGGTATACACGTGTTAGGAGGGGCCCTTATGGCGATGCCCGGCTGTATCATTCGCGGAGGCGGAGGTTCGTCAGATCGGAACCTACTCCAGAGTCTTCAAGTGTTACTCATCCTGCAGCAGAAGATGGAGCAGTTAGTGCTGCTGTACCATAAGTTTTATCAGTTAGTAGAAAGGAGAAAGGTGGTGACAAAGGTCCCGATGGCAATTCTGGTGCCGGCTATACCTATGGTGACCTGAATGAAGAATGTGCAATTTGCTGGGAAAAGCTTTCTTATCCTTTAGGCGATGACCCTGAGGTTCCTGAAGAAACTGTTGCTGAGATGGTTCGGGCATTACAGTGTGGTCATAATTTCCATAAGGATTGTATTTATAGGTGGTTTAGGCAGAGAATTACTTGTCCTGTTTGTCGCTGGAAGTATCCATTGCCTGAAGTTGTTTCAACTCAGGAATGAATCTGTGTTGTGAGAGTTGGAATTTATATTGTAAGTAGTTGGTGTGAGAGTTGTAATGTGATGATGCTATATTTGGTACTTGTTAAAGTGGTATGAAAGTTTAGCATTAAGTTTCCCATTTCCTTTTATTTGCAAACTTTTGATGAGTAAATTGCATATCCGGGTTACTGCAATTATTGTTTATCTTATGTTCAAAATTATAATTTATCTGTGATTGTGCCTGTACTTGGAGTGCTTTGTTTTTTAGTGTTTCTTTTTGTTAGTGGTGGTCTGATGATAATTTAATTTATTGGGCAGAGATGGAAGGAGAGTCTGGAAATAGAGGGAGGAAGCGTACTCGTTCTGAATTAGACGTAGAAATTGAAGGATTGCCTCACAATAGATGGAGGACGCGTCCTCGTTCAGAGTCCGAACCACCCCCTAAGTTGCGAGCTTTTTTCAGTGATGAAGAAGAGCCTGGGAGTCCGATGAATCTGTTTGATCCAAAGGAAGGAATTATGGAGTTGGAAGTAGTGTGTGCAATCTGTCAGAGGACTCTGTTTGAGCCATTTCTGGATTATGGGTATACATTGACTCAGGTTTGGGCTGAGTGTGGGCGTATGGCTTGCACTCATATGTACCATGATGAGTGTATTAGGGATTGGTTCTGTTATAGTGGTAGGTATAGGTGCCCTATGTGTCGTTATAGGCATGGCACAGGGATAAAGGATTTGGCTGAGAATCTGAATGGATAAATGGCATAGGCATAGTCATTTGTCTTTGTCATTTATCTACTTTGTTGTAATCTGTTGATGTTTAATATGATCGTGGTTAAAGTTTTATTAAAGTTTAGCATTGATCTGCGTTTATTTTTCTTGTGATATATGCTGCTCTTGGGGTTGCATTATGTTTTGTGTTGTATTTTCTTGGGTTTATTGGGCACAAAATGGAAGGTGGGACTGTCATGGGAATCTGATATAGCAGCCATTATCTGTTATTTTCTTTTGTTTGAAACCAAAGAAGGCGATGGTGAGTTCCTCTGAAACTCTTTTTTGAACTGAAAACTCAGTTTCAGAATGGTCAGGGCATTTCTGCATCCTGATAGGAATATGTTGATCCTGTTCTTGCATCAGTATATTTATTAGGGCTTATCATTTGGTCTCAATGAGTAGCACTGACCGCTTTTGTATGAATCATGCATTTATTTAATGTGTCCTCCAAGCATGTACCCAAGAATGGCTTGTTCTCATTACTTTCATCGGTTTTTCTTATCTGTTTTGTTTAAAGGAATGAACCCGACTCATTTTTATTAATGCATTGGCACTGTCAGTTGGGCTGTGAGATAAGATTGTTTGGCTGATATATCTTGTTTACCTGTACCTGTTAGTTTGTTTTTTCTTGTGTGTTCACACATGGACTGTAGACTAAAGTTATACAGTTGTGTAGCAGATGCCTGTAAGTATACCCTTTGGCTGATTAGAGACTTAAATCTTGGATTTGTTAACATTTCTGCATTTCTTACTACCACTCAACTGTACACAGTACACCTAAGATTGTTAACCAGTAAGCATCCCCATGATTTTGTTGTTATTCCTGATTTCTGTAGGCATGGATACCGATGAATTTGTTTCAGAGGAGTCTTTAAATGGTGATAGTGATGATGACTTCTCTGATCATATGACCTCTGAAGATGAGGACAACAATGAACCTATCAATGATGGCCAGGTGCTAATATTACTATTTGTTTTTCATTTCTATGTGTGCCCTAGTCTATTTATACTTATCTGATATATCTTGTTTCTTTTTGTTAGATTCCAGATCCTGCTCAGTTAAGTGATATGGTCAATACTTTCAAGCATGTGCGGGAAGCCATCTCGGGAGTATGTTGTGAACCTTTTTTTGCCTCACCAACTTTCTATATGTAATTTGTGCATCTCAACCTGTATTCGACATTTTTATTTGTCCACGGTGACATTCTTTGTTTCAGTTCTCTAAGCTTGTTCAAAACATGGGTAACTCAAGGCGTTACGTGCCCTGACGCTGCTCAAAACGGTATATCTACTACCTAGCTATTCATTTTTGTTGATTTGTGATCATGTTGTAGTGAATGTAGTATCCTAACACTCTTGTATCCATTGTTTTGTCCATTGTATTGCAGAGTAGCCGAGCAGTTAGAGGTAGAGGTAATGGCAAATCAAGTCTTTCTTCTTTGGTACTTGATTGGACGACTTCAAAGAGACCGGGGAGTAGGTTCAATAGTCGATTCTTTGGAGAGAAGATCATTGCCAAGTTGGATGACCGCAAGAGGAAGATTATCTCTGATCGTGGCTTTGGAATCCTGCTGGAGTATGATGGTTGTTCTGCTCCGAAAGGATTTGTGCGCGATTCATAGCGGATGGAGTTGATGTAAACTGTGGAGACATTGTTGTTGGAGGGAAGGTGATCCCATTCGACCCGGTGTCTGTGCATCTATTCTTGGGGATTCCCATTGGAGGTCAGGACATCAAGGAGAATCACAGTGATTCCACGAAGAAAGACTTCCTTGAAAAAGTCAAACTTCCCTCTCTCTATTCGATCAAGTACTTTGGGGAGAAGTTGTTAGGAGACACACTAGATGATGATGATATCTTTAGATACTTTATGGTCGTTGCCTTGTCGACTTTCCTGTGTTCTAACTCAAGTACTTACCCTAGCCCACAATATCTTGGACCACTGATTGATTTGAGTAAGGTGAAAGAGTGGGATTGGGCTAAATGTGTGTACGACTGGATGTTTGCTTCCATAAGAAACTATAAGAATAAAGGTCATGGTGTGATTGGTGGCTGCAGATACTTTCTAGCCGTAAGTGCTCTTCTGTCTTTGCTTTGTTCCCTGGATCCAGTGCTTCCTATTCTTTCATGCTACGTGTCTTAGTGATCCCATTTCTTTCTATATATGTAGGGTTACTATCTTGACTTCTTACACTATGGACGGCGTAATCAGCTTCCGAAAGACATGCCCAGGATCTACTGCTGGAAGGGCTTAATGATTAAGAGGTATTCTTCGTATGATTGTGTGTCTGGCAACACTTATGGAAAGAGACCGGTGAGTTCCAGTTTTTATTATTGCTCTCTTTATGAATTGTCTGTGCTTTGTGTATGGTGATGTTAAAAGTTAAAGGGCTATATATATGTCTGACAAGAAACATACCTGTTTTTGTGTAGGTCAAATCTTTTGAAGAGACATTGTATGCAGCAAAATATGAAGTCGAAGAGGCTTGTGAGGACTTTATGTGTACTATGGACAAACATTGTTACTTCATCAGGCCAAAGGTATGTGTCTTGTCTTGTGTGTTTGTGAGCATGTTTGTATATTGATTTATATTTTATTCTTATTTTTTATATTCTACTACATTACAGGACAGAGAGTGTATGAATCAGATTTTTAGAGAGCACCAGACTAGACTTGGATATACATGTCCTGATACACTTGTTGCCAAGATGTTTACCTATATGAATGCGGTTTATGTAGGACAAGGTGGTTCTGATGCAAAAATGTTCACTCACGAGATACGTCTGGCTCAGCAGCTTCTACAAGCCATGGTAATGGTGATGATGAAGATGTTAATGTGTTTCCCGATGAATCGGAAGGCCCTTTGCCTAGTCCTGGACTTGTTGATGTTCCAAAATCTGTTTGTGATCCGCCAACCGCTTCTTCTTTGCTAGTACTACTCCCCGTGGAAGAGGTCAATAATGCTAGTGTTGCTTTGCTTCTTTGTTGCTTTGGTAGTAGTACTGCTGCTGTCAAAGAGGTCAATAATGCTAGCGCTGCTGCTGTTGGTGTCGCTGGTACTAGTCCTACTGTTGTGAAAGGTGCTAATATTGCTAGTGCTGCTGCTGTTGGTGTTGGTGTTGCTGCTGCTCCCACTACAACAAACGAAGATGTTCATATTCCTGTTGGTGTTGCTATTAATCGTGAAGAAATAGAATCGTCTTGCTTAGAGTTATATGATTCAGATTATTTTTTTGGTGGTGCTGGTAAAGAGAAATCTATTGGTTCTGACCGCATCGAGATGTTATCTGATACTAACTCTAGTCAGAATGGTAAATGACTTTTCCTTATTTATTTTGGTTTTGCATTTTACTGCTTGTTAGCTCTGTGGTTAGCTATGTACTAGTTCTGTTGAATCATAGTTGAATTTTGCAATATATCTGCACCATCCCAATTGTAGTAACTTACTACACTCCAAGCTTCTCAAAATTGTTCCACTGTCATGGCCTGCTAAGTAAAGAGCTAGCCATCTTGCCTATTAGTTGCCATCTTGTAGTTATCTCTGTGTTCCTGATTACTTACTCTTGTGTGGATTGCATCCTTTAAGTTGCCTATTAGTTAGCTTTAAAGTAATGTTATTTGGTATAGACTGCATCAGCCAGCTTATTTATGTTTTGTTCCTTGCAGGAGAAGGTGGCAACATAAGAAATGCAGGTGTGTCTTTGAACCAGGGTGATGGTATTGTTTCTGGTGGTGGTGATCAAAGACATGAACAATTGGGTGTACTTGCAGCTGCTGCTGTGGCTCAAAAAGGTCGGTATTTAATTTTTTTGCATTCAGTTTACCAGTAAATTGCACTTTTGAGTTACTGCAATTATGGTGTTTCAGTTTTGCAATATGTTGTTGCTATCTCTGTGTTCCTGGTTACTTCCTCTTGTGTGGATTGCATGCTGTAACTTGTTTTTCACATTGGTCCTGTAGTGTATGTTGCCAATCAGTCATGGTGTCTGTTGCCATCTATTAATGTGAATTTTTTTCATTTCCTGTAGTTCTATTTATTGGTCTTGTAGTAATGTTTTGGCATGTTTTTGGTTCTGCAGACTCTGTTCAAGTGGATGGGAAGAGGAAAAGAACTGTATCATCGCAGACAAGCTCAGATTCTGGTCCTGTGAAAAAGACGAGGAGAAGCAAAGGTTCACAAGGTTTGGGCCCGCACATTGCAGTGTCGATGAGTCCGCGTAAGTTGAGCTTAAGGTTGAGTACACGGCTTAGTGGTTTCATACCCATTTCTGGAGTTGGTGCTTCGGAGGAGAACCCCACAGTAGATGTTGATGAAGCTCCTGTTGAAACTTCTAACAGTGCAAGAAAAGGCAATCGCAAAGACAATGCATCTAGCCCTTGCCCGTCAATTGAATTACTTTCTTCTGATGTGTCACCAGGTCTATTCAACTTGTTTGCTGTGAATCCCATTGTTCTTGTCTGTATTGTTGTTATCTCTATGGTCTTTGTTTTGTGAAGCTTTCTGTTGTTGCTATATGCTTATTCAGATGCAAGTGCTGCCACAAGGAAGGGTAAGAGGAAAATGAACGCACGTCAATCTCGACGTGGAACCTATAAAGGACCTGGTAAATCTCCGCTGTGTCCTGTTGGAAATGCTAATGCTGGAATGAAGACTGGTCAGATTGGTTCTATCCCCGATCTTTGTGCACCTTAATCCGCTACTAGACGCTCTTTGGATGAACATGCGGTCCCGGCGATCCTCGCATTGGTCGATATTTATAATTTATTTTGCACTCTGCTAATCAGAAAATTTTGCTTTTGGGTAACTGCAATTATGGTGTTTGAATTGTGCAATATGCCTTTATTTTTGACATCTTGGTTGTTACACTTATAAACCATTTATGATATTATCTTTAAACAGGGAAAGCACCTCAAGTTCAGAATCCTTGTATGAAGCAGCCTTCTGTACAGTTTAATAGTCCAAGTATGCCTTCGATGAGATTGCTTGAGGATGAGGATGATTATGGAAATTTTGTTGAAGATCCTAAATTGAGGCGCCCTTTTGCTACAACTCCATCTATGCCTTGTCCTGTTGAGAGAGCTAAATCATTTCCTCTTGGTGGAGTGAGATCTGCTAAGGCAAATGTTGTTGCTACTGATGTCCATGAAGAAATGAATTTTGTGGTACTCTTCTTTTCCATTTGATCCTAGTCTTGCTATGCGAATTGTCCTATTGTTGCACCTGACTTAGTATCATTTTGTAACAGGAACCTTCCGCTTTGCTACAGCCTTTGCTCCCCCATCGATGAACCTGTCCCTTATAGCCGTGTCGGTCCGGACAGAGCTCCGCTGCCCATTGTATAACGGATTTTTGAGTCTTAGATGCATTTATAGTTTTGAATGCATTGTAACGCCTATTTGGATGTTTGCTGTCATTGGAACACCTTTTCAGTTATTGTATTAGCTTTTCAAATTTTTATGAAACAACTTTTCAGTGATTGTAACAGCTTTTGTGGAAATTTGCTGTCCTTGGAACATCTGTTTGCAGGAACTAATAAGTGGTGTAGTCCGAGCGTATTAGGAAACATGTCTATGAGTAACCTATTGATATGAAGTCATTTTTTTTTTTTTGGTGTATATTTTTGACTTGGGTTCTTGTTTACTTGTTTGCAGAGAGCTACTGGGTTTTCTACTTGAAATCTCATGTTTGGTTTTGAAAATTGATGACACACTTGTGGACTAATCCTTTGCTCTAAGTGATGACTATGAGATAGGATTAGGTGGATGACAAGGAGCATGATGATCATGAACATGGACAATGTCGGTGGACTTGATGGATCGTCAAGCTCGGTGATCGGTTTGAGAGGAACCCGAGAGATCAAGGCAAAGGTATCTTGATAGGGTTTTCCTTTCGGTGATCAAGACACGATAGAGCATGTGATCACATTATAGGATAGATAGCCGACTATCAAGAGGGGATGCCGCGACAATCCTTTGGTGAAGTGCTTCTAGGTCCATATCGACTTGCATATTGCATTTAGGACATGAGAGCACTAACTTCGATCTTGCCTAACATCTCGACGTGCTAACATTGGTGATAACGTGGTCATCTTGACGTGTTGGCAACCTATGGCAAGTGGCGAAGCAAGATTGAAGCAAAGAGCAAAGCAAAAGAAGAAAAATCAGCTTTTCAAAGTGACCGGACGCGCTCGGTGGTGACCGGACGCCCTCACCGGTGGCTCCGGTGGGTGCGTCCGCGCGAGAGCTCTGCAGGCGCGATTTCACCGGACACGTCGACCGGAAGCTGGACCGGAAGCTTCCGGTGCTGACCGGAAGCGTCGACCGGACGCGTGGAGGAAGCTGTCAGCTGTGGGCCCGATGCCTTGTCGCTTGTGACCGGACTCGCGACCGGACCCGCTGGTGGTTCCGGTCGGTGCGTCCGGTCACCCCGCAGAGAGCAAATTTTTTGGAGCAACGGCTCCATTTCGAGAGGAGCCCTATATATACTTGGTTGGCTGGTTCCTTAGGCTCTCTCTTGCACATTTGAAGCTTCCAACTTGCTAGTGAGCATTTGATACTCCTCTCCACTCATCTCTCCATCCATTAACTCGAATTCTTGGTGAGATTGAGAGTGATAGAAGTGCATTGCATTGGTGATTGCATCTAGAGGCACTTCATCCTTGGAGAAGCCGCGGGATTCTTGTTTTTCTTGGGAATTTGCTTGGTTCCCTAGCGGCTTGGAGCAAGAGGCGGTGTTGAGCTCAAGTGGAGCTTGTTTGAGGCCACACCGTGGTGATTGTGAGGGGTCGTTCCTTACCCCGCGGGAGATTCGCGAAAGGAGCACTAGTGGATTGCGCGTGGGCTTGTTAGACCTCTCTTGTGATCGGTTGCTTGAGCTCCCACCGGGGATTTGGCATTGGCCATTAAGCTTAGCATCCGTCAAGTGAGTGTGTCGCCACAACGGGGACTAGCGTGCCGGCAAGCACGTGAACCTCGGTGAAAAATCATCGTGTCACTCGTTCTTGCTCGTTGGAGATTTCTCGGTGATCACGGTGATTGGTTTCCACCTCTACACTCCGTGGTGGTATTGTACTCTAGCCTCTTTGCATTACTTTCACTAGTATACTTGTGTAGGCTTGTTTAGCTTGAGTAGTGTGTTAGCTTGTTTAGCCTTGTTAGCTCCTAGTTGTAATCTAGTTAGAATTGCTTGTTCACCAAGGAGTAATCTAGCGACATAGCCTTTGTGTGGATTAGAGACAATAGAAGTGACTTGTGGCTTGCTTAGCTAGTTGAAGCATTGCTTATTTGCTACGCCACCTTATTGTCTAACCCGGGTGCTTAGTGTTGTTGCAAGAATTTTTAATAGGCTATTCACCCCCCCTCTAGCCATTAGGACCTTTCAAGTGGTATCAGAGCCGAGGCACCGTATTTGAGTGGCTTAACATCCAACGGTGATAAGAAAATGGCTACATTCCATGTCAACAACATCAAGAAGGCGCCACCTTTCGATGGCACCAACTTTAGGCATTGGAAGTTGAAGATGACCGCACATCTCAAGCAAATCAATAGAGAAGTGTGGGTTGTCACGGAAAAGAAGTTTGAAGTGGCAAAGCCAAATGAGCCAACCGCATTGGAAGAAAAGAAGATTTATGCCAATGATGTGGCCGTGAGTGCTTTTCATGAGGCATTCAACGATAGAGTGTTGAGCAAGTCAAGACACTCACCCTCGCCCATGATATATGGAAGAAGCTAGAAGAGTGCTATGAAGGCACCGAAGGCGTCAAGCAAGCAAAGACATATATCAAGCTTGAGCAATTCAATAGCTTCAAGATGGAGGAAGACGAAAGTGTACCGGAGATGTTCCACCGCATGCAAGTGCTGGTGAACGATCTCAATGCACTTGGTGAAGACATCAAGGACACAACATTCAACATGAAGTTCTTGAGGTGCTTACCGGAGAGATTTGAGATGCTCAAGACGGTTTTAGTGAAGACAAACTTGAAGACCTTGACACCAAACCAATTGCTTGATGAGGTGATGACCGATGATTCATTTAGAGATGACTCAAAGAAGCAAGAGCTCATCAATAAGGCCAACAAGAAGACCAAGGATGAGGATAAGAAAGAAGACAAGAAAGGCCTAGCACTCAAAGCTAGTTCTTCATCCAAGGGCAAGAAGAAGAAGAAAGAATCAAGTGATGAAGAGGATGACACTTCTACAAGTGGAAGTGAAGTGGATGAGCAAATGGCTCTCTTTGTAAGGAGATTGAAAAAATTTGTAAAGAAGAACTACATCTCCAAGAACAAGAAGAAGCAATCATCCAAGAAGAAGACCAAGGATGGCAAGAATGAAGGCAACATGACATGCTTTCGTTGCCATGATGATTGTCACTTGATTGCCGAATGCCCATATGAGAGTGATGATGAGAAGGGCATCAAGAAAGCAAGAAAGAAGAATGATGCCAAGAATAAGAAGGAGAAGAAGCCCAAGAAGAAGAAGGAGTCACATGTGGCTATGTGGGATAGTGATAGCTCATCCTCTTCAAGTGATGAAGAAGAGGAGAAGAAGAACAAGAAGAAGGGACAAGCTCACCTTGCTATGCATGACAAGATCTCCCTCTTCGACACCCCTTCCTCATGCTTCATGGCTAAGGCCACTAAGGTACAATCTATCACTAATGATGATGATAATGATAGTGATAGTGATAGTGATGATGAGGAGCCAACTCATACTAGGGAGGAGTTACAAAGCATGCTTGATGAGTGCATTGTCATATTCAAGCAAAGTAGGAAGGAATGCAAGGGCTTGCGTAAGGAAACAAAGAGCCTTAAGCAAGAGCTTGATGAGCTTCGGGCATCTTATGAGAGTCTAGAGGTAGACCATAAGAAGCTTGAGAAATCTCATTCTAAGTTAGAGAAAGCTCATTCCTCTCTACTTGATGAGCACAAGTTGTGCCTAGTTGTTGAAAATGTTGATACATGCAATGCAAGCATCATGTGTGATATCCTAGTTGATAAATCAACACCCAAGTGTGTAGCCTCCACTAGCTCTATCACTAGCATATCCATCACTAGTGAAGATAATGACAACCCTATGCTTATTCATGAGAATGCTTGTTTAAAGAGGGAAGTAAAGGAGCTCAATCACTCCTTGGCTAAGGCCTGTGGTGGTGAGAACCGCTTGCTTATGTGCTTGGGTAGCCAAAGGGCATCCTTATACAAGGAGGGCTTAGGCTATATCCCTAAGAAAGGCAAGACCGCCCTTGTAACTCACAAGACTCGTTTTGTGAAGAACAATGGTAGCTATTGCAAAGCTTGCAAGCAAGTTGGTCACTTGGAGCAAAAATGCATGAACAAGAAAACCAATGTTTCTTCCATCAAGCTTGATAACTCTTATATGCTTATGAAGAAGAACAATGGTGTTCGTGCTAGGTACATTGGTACACCATGGATGGGCTCAAAGAAGAAAGCCATTTGGCTACCAAAGGCCTTGGTGACTAACCTTGAAGGACCCAAGCAACATTGGGTACCTAAGAAGAATTGATCTTATTTTGTAGGTCAATTACCGTGCCGGAGGAGAGCATTGGATAATGGATAGTGGGTGCACTCAATACATGACCGGGGATTCTAATATGTTCAAATCTATTAGCATCAAGGGCATTGATGAATATGAGTCAATCACATTTGACAATGACAAGAAAGGCAATGTGTTGGGGTTAGGCAAGATTGCAATTACCCAAGGGAAGAGTTTGTCAAAGGTGTTGCTAGTTGATCATCTTGATTACAACCTCTTGTCGGTTTCTCAACTTTATGACCATGGCTACAAGTGCATATTCACAAGTCAAAAAGTTGAAGTGGTTAGTGGTGATGGTGCCAATATGATCTTCAAAGGATTTAGATATGGTGATCTCTACCTTGTTGACTTCAAGTCCAAAGAAGCCAAGTTGACAACATGTCTACTCTCAAAAAGGCTAGCAAAGGGTGGTTGTGGTATAGAAGGCTTGGTCATGTTGGAATGAAGCAATTAAACAAGTTGTTAAAGCATGACTTAGTTAGAGGCTTGGATGATGTGAAGTTTGAGAAGGACAAACCTTGTGGAGCATGTCAAGCCGGGAAGCAACATGGCAATGCACTTCCAACCAAGAGCATCATGAGTACAAGCAAGGCATTTGAGTTGCTACACATGGACTTGTTTGGGCCAACATCATACTCTAGCATTGGTGGCAACAAGTATGGTTTTGTCATAGTTGATGACTATACAAGATATACATGGGTGTTCTTTCTTCATGACAAGAATGATGTATTTGAGCTTTTCAAGACTTTTATCAAGAGGGTTCAAAATGAGTTTGAGACATCCATCAAGAAGATTAGGAGTGACAATGGTAGTGAATTCAAGAACACAAGAATTGAAGAGTTGTGTGATGAGCTTGGAATTGGACATCAATTTTCACCAACCTACACTCCTCAATCCAATGGTGTAGTTGAGAGGAAGAATAGAACCTTGATTGAAATGGCAAGATCAATGCTTAGTGAGTACAATGTTAGCCATTCCTTTTGGGCCGAAGCAATCAACACGGCTTGCTATTGTAGCAACCGACTCTATTGCCATGGGATGCTTGGGAAGACACCATATGAGTTGCTCAATGGGAGAAAGCCCAACATCGGTTACTTTAGAGTCTTTGGATGCAAATGCTACATTCTCAAGAAAGGCACAAGATTGGGCAAGTTTGACAAGAAATGTGATGAAGGATTCCTTGTTGGATATTCAACCACAAGCAAACCATATAGAGTTTGGAACTTGGGTAGTGGCAAGCTTGAAGAAGTTCATGATGTTGAATTTGATGAAACCCAAGGCTCTCAAAATGAAGTTGAGAATCATGATGATGTGAGTGGCTCCAACTTGGAAAATACAATGAGGACAATGGATATTGGTGACATTCGGCCTAGGCAAGTTGATGATGATGATGATACTCCATTGCCTACCACTACGGTTGATATTGGTGCAAATGAAGCTAGCACTAGTGGCACTCAAGATGAAGATCAAGATCAAGAGCAACAAGCTAGTCCAACTCCTCATCCTAGTCATCAAGTGCAAGTGATGCAACCATCCAACATTGCAAGAGATCATCCAATTTATCAAATTGTGGGTGACATCAATAGTGGAGTGGTTACTAGAAGAAGATTATCATCTTTTTGTGCTCACCATGCCTTTGTAGCACAAGAAGAACCGGAGAACATTGAAAATGCACTCAAGAAGGAAGATTGGATCAATGCCATGCATGAAGAGTTGAACAACTTCAAGAGGAATAATGTATGGTAGTTGGTGGAAAGGCCAAAGGACTATAATGTGATTGGAACCAAGTGGGTCTTCAAGAACAAGCAAGATCAAGATGGAATAGTTATGAGAAACAAGGCAAGGCTAGTAGCTCAAGGGTACACTCAAGTAGAGGGTCTTGACTTTGGAAAGACCTATGCACCCGTTGCTAGACTTGAAGCAATCGTAATCTTGCTTGCTTATGCATGTGCTCATGACATCAAGCTCTATCAAATGGATGTGAAGAGTGCATTCTTGAATGGTTTCATCAATGAGTTGGTATATGTGGAACAACCATCGGGCTTTAAAGATGACAAGTATCCCAACCATGTCTACAAGTTGAAGAAGGCTTTGTATGGATTGAAACAAGCACCTAGAGCATGGTATGAGAGGTTGAGAGATTTTCTCCTCTCTAAAGGGTTCAAGATGGGAAAGGTGGACACCACTCTCTTCACCAAGAAGATTGGCAAAGACTTGTTTGTGTTGCAAATATATGTTGATGATATTATCTTTGGGTCAACCAATCAAGAGTTTTGTGAAGAGTTTGCTAAGATGATGGCCAATGAGTTTGAAATGTCAATGCTTGGAGAGCTCACATTCTTCCTTGGACTTCAAATCAAGTAATTGAAGAATGACACATTCATTAGTCAAGGCAAGTACATCAAAGACATGATCAAGAAGTTTGATCTACAAGATGCCAAGTCAATGTCCACACCAATGGCAACCAATGGAAGCCTAGACCCCGATCCTAGTGGCAACATGGTTGAACAAAAGAAGTATAGGTCCATGATTGGAAGCTTGCTCTATGTAACCGCATCAAGACCGGACATAGCATTTAGTGTGGGCATGTGTGCTAGATATCAATCCGATCCAAGAGAAAGTCACCTCAAAGCAACAAAGAGAATTGTGAGGTACTTGAAGGGCACACAAGATGTTGGACTATGGTATCTAAAGGGATCCAAGTTTGATTTGATTGGATATTCGGATTCCGACTATGGAGGGTGCAAGATAAATAGAATGAGCACAAGTGGCACATGTCAATTCCTTGGAAGGTCACTAGTATCATGGTCTTCAAAGAAGCAAAATAGTGTTGCTCTCTCAACCGCCGAAGCCGAATACATTAGTGCGGAAAGTTGTTGCACTCAATTGCTTTGGATGAGGTCAACATTGAAGGATTTTGGATTCCAATTTAACAAAGTCCCATTGTATTGTGACAATGAAAGTGCAAGGAAGATGACCTAAAATCCAGTTCAACATCCAAGAACAAAGCACATTGATATAAGACATCACTTCATAAGAGATCATCAACAAAAGGGTGACATTTGTATCATGGGCATTGGCACCGAAGATCAACTAGCCGACATATTCACCAAGCCACTTGATGAGAAAAGGTTTTGCATGCTAAAGGGAGAATTGAACATTATTGACTTCTCCAACTTGAGTTGATGCACCCCACTTATATGACATGCCTCTTCTTCTTCGACAAACCCCAAGGTAAAAGTTGGTTGTCATGGCATTCATATATGCTAAGGACTTGTTAGTGCATCTAGACATCATGCATGCTTATTAGGCTCATTCATGGAAAATAAAATGCTTTTAATGTATGTGTGGCACCACTATAGCTTTGAATGGTTCTATGAACTAGTGGTGGCATATGACATGTTTATGTGCTTGCAATCCTAGTGTCAACTCTAGAAAATGCGCTATTGATATGTATTCTAACATGGTGCAAGATAACTCTTATGTATATGAGGTGTGAAAAAGCTTGTCCTTGGTTCAAACTTGAATACATGGAAAGGCAAGTGATCTAGATGAGACCACATGTGATACTTTGATTGACTTGATTTCTCTCATTTACACCTTTTTGGTGATTGTTGACAAAGGGGAAGAAATAAGTCACAAAGATGTTGGAAATGATCACACAAATAGGGGAGCAAGCTCATAGACTATTTGTGCATTTATATGTGCATGATCATAATGTGATGTTGCATTGGCAATCTAAATTCAATATACATGATTGCTTGGTGTATGCTAGTTTTTGAAAATTGATTGGTGATTGACCAACTAGCGTGCATAGAATGTATCTAGACAAAGCTCACATTTTAGCCTATAATGTTGATCTCATGGGGTATGTTGAGTTTTGATGATTGTCTAGTTACATGGATGCTAAGGACTCCGATGGTTTCACGCTTCAAAGGTCCAATTTCTAGAACCTTAGCATCTCTTTTGGTATTAGTATCTCTCCCCAAGTTTTCTATCCATACATATGTGCCAACTTGATCCAAACACATGAAAGCACATATGTAGGGGGAGCTACTACCACCAAAACCGAACCTTGAAATGATTGTCCATCTCTTGATTCATGATCAAAACTCTATGGGCAAGCAATTCAAGTTCAATTGAATTTTATTTCAAATCTTTGTGAGTTGATTGTCATCAATTACCAAAAAGGGGAGATTGAAATCTCATGTTTGGTTTTGAAAATTGATGACACACTTGTGGACTAATCCTTTTGCTCTAAGTGATGACTGAGATAGGATTAGGTGGATGACAAGGAGCATGATGATCATGAACATGGACAATGTCGGTGGACTTGATGGATCGTCAAGCTCGGTGATCGGTTTGAGAGGAACCCGAGATCAAGGCAAAGGTATCTTGATAGGGTTTTCCTTTCGGTGATCAAGACACGATAGAGCATGTGATCACATTATAGGATAGATAGCCGACTATCAAGAGGGGATGCCGCGACAATCCTTTGGTGAAGTGCTTCTAGGTCCATATCGACTTGCATATTGCATTTAGGACATGAGAGCACTAACTTCGATCTTGCCTAACATCTCGACGTGCTAACATTGGTGATAACGTGGTCATCTTGACGTGTTGGCAACCTATGGCAAGTGGCGAAGCAAGATTGAAGCAAAAGAGCAAAGCAAAAGAAGAAAAAATCACCAAGCTTCAAAGTGACCGACGCTGCCGGGTGGTGACCGGACGCCACCGGTGGCTCCGGTGGGTGCGCCTCGCGTGAGCTCGCAGCGCCGATTTCACCGGACGCGCCGACGGAAGCCGGACCGAAGCTTCCGGTCTGACCGGAAGCGCCGACCGGACGCGTGGAGGAAGTCACCACCAGGGCCCGATGCCTTGTCGCTTGTGACCGACTCGCGACCGACCCGCCGGTGGTTCCGGTCGGTGCGTCCCGGCCACCCCGCTAGAGAGCAAATTTTTGGAGCAACGGCTCCATTTCGAGAGGAGCCCTATATATACTTGGTTGGCTGGTTCCTTAGGCTCTCTCTTGCACATTTGAAGCTTCCAACTTGCTAGTGAGCATTTGATACTCCTCTCCACTCATCTCTCTATCCATTAACTCGAATTCTTGGTGAGATTGAGAGTGATAGAAGTGCATTGCATTGGTGATTGCATCTAGAGGCACTTCATCCTTGGAGAAGCCGCGGGATTCTTGTTTTCTTGGGAATTTGCTCGGTTCCCTAGCGGCTTGGAGCAAGAGGCAGTGTTGAGCTCAAGTGGAGCTTGTTTGAGGCCACACCGGTGGTGATTGTGAGGGGTCGTTCCTTACCCCGCGGGAGATTCGCGAAAGGAGCACTAGTGGATTGCTCGTGGCTTGTTAGACCCTCTCTTGTGATCGGTTGCTTGAGCTCCCACCGGGGATTTGGCATTGGCCATTAAGCTTAGCATCCGTCAAGTGAGTGTGTCGCCACAACGGGGACTAGCGTGCCGGCAAGCACGTGAACCTCGGTGAAAAATCATCGTGTCACTCGTTCTTGCTCGTTGGAGATTTCTCGGTGATCACGGTGATTGGTTTCCACCTCTACACTCCGTGGTGGTATTGTACTCTAGCCTCTTTGCATTACTTTCACTAGTATACTTGTGTAGGCTTGTTTAGCTTGAGTAGTGTGTTAGCTTGTTTAGCCTTGTTAGCTCCTAGTTGTAATCTAGTTAGAATTGCTTGTTCACCAAGGAGTAATCTAGCGACATAGCCTTTGTGTGGATTAGAGACAATAGAAGTGACTTGTGGCTTGCTTAGCTAGTTGAAGCATTGCTTATTTGCTACGCCACCTTATTGTCTAACCCGGGTGCTTAGTGTTGTTGCAAGAATTTTTAATAGGCTATTCACCCCCTCTAGCCATTAGGACCTTTCAAGTGGTATCGAGCCGAGGCAATCACGTATTTGAGTGGCTTAACATCCAACGGTGATAAGAAAATGGCTACATTCCATGTCAACAACATCAAGAAGGCGCCACCTTTCGATGGCACCAACTTTAGGCATTGGAAGTTGAAGATGATCGCACATCTCAAGCAAATCAATAGAGAAGTGTGGGTTGTCACGGAAAAGAAGTTTGAAGTGGCAAAGCCAAATGAGCCAACCGCATTGGAAGAAAAGAAGATTTATGCCAATGATGTGGCCGTGAGTGCTTTTCATGAGGCATTCAACGATAGAGTGTTGAGCAAGTCAAGACACTCACCCTCGCCCATGATATATGGAAGAAGCTAGAAGAGTGCTATGAAGGCACCGGGCGCCAAGCAAGCAAAGACATATATCAAGCTTGAGCAATTCAATAGCTTCAAGATGGAGGAAGACGAAAAGTGTACCGGAGATGTTCCACCGCATGCAAGTGCTGGTGAACGATCTCAATGCACTTGGTGAAGACATCAAGGACACAACATTCAACATGAAGTTCTTGAGGTGCTTACCGGAGAGATTTGAGATGCTCAAGACGGTTTTAGTGAAGACAAACTTGAAGACCTTGACACCAAACCAATTGCTTGATGAGGTGATGACCGATGATTCATTTAGAGATGACTCAAAGAAGCAAGAGCTCATCAATAAGGCCAACAAGAAGACCAAGGATGAGGATAAGAAAGAAGACAAGAAAGGCCTAGCACTCAAAGCTAGTTCTTCATCCAAGGGCAAGAAGAAGAAGAAAGAATCAAGTGATGAAGAGGATGACACTTCTACAAGTGGAAGTGAAGTGGATGAGCAAATGGCTCTCTTTGTAAGGAGATTGAAAAAATTTGTAAAGAAGAACTACATCTCCAAGAACAAGAAGAAGCAATCATCCAAGAAAAAAACCAAGTATGGCAAGAATGAAGGCAACATGACATGCTTTCATTGCCATGATGATTGTCACTTGATTGCCGAATGCCCATATGAGAGTGATGATGAGAAGGGCATCAAGAAAGCAAGAAAGAAGAATAATGCCAAGAATGAGAAGGAGAAGAAGCCCAAGAAGAAGAAGGAGTCACATGTGGCTATGTGGGATAGTGATGGCTCATCCTCTTCAAGTGATGAAGAAGAGGAGAAGAAGAACAAGAAGAAGGGACAAGCTCACCTTGCTATGCATGACAAGATCTCCCTCTTCGACACCCCTTCCTCATGCTTCATGGCTAAGGCCACTAAGGTACAATCTATCACTAATGATGATGATAATGATAGTGATAGTGATAGTGATGATGAGGAGCCAACTCATACTAGGGAGGAGTTACAAAGCATGCTTGATGAGTGCATTGTCATATTCAAGCAAAGTAGGAAGGAATGCAAGGGCTTGCGTAAGGAAACAAAGAGCCTTAAGCAAGAGCTTGATGAGCTTCGGGCATCTTATGAGAGTCTAGAGGTAGACCATAAGAAGCTTGAGAAATCTCATTCTAAGTTAGAGAAAGCTCATTCCTCTCTACTTGATGAGCACAAGTTGTGCCTAGTTGTTGAAAATGTTGATACATGCAATGCAAGCATCATGTGTGATATCCTAGTTGATAAATCAACACCCAAGTGTGTAGCCTCCACTAGCTCTATCACTAGCATATCCATCACTAGTGAAGATAATGACAACCCTATGCTTATTCATGAGAATGCTTGTTTAAAGAGGGAAGTAAAGGAGCTCAATCACTCCTTGGCTAAGGCCTGTGGTGGTGAGAACCGCTTGCTTATGTGCTTGGGTAGCCAAAGGGCATCCTTATACAAGGAGGGCTTAGGCTATATCCCTAAGAAAGGCAAGACCGCCCTTTGTAACTCACAAGACTCGTTTTGTGAAGAACAATGGTAGCTATTGCAAAGCTTGCAAGCAAGTTGGTCACTTGGAGCAAAAATGCATGAACAAGAAAACCAATGTTTCTTCCATCAAGCTTGATAACTCTTATATGCTTATGAAGAAGAACAATGGTGTTCGTGCTAGGTACATTGGTACACCATGGATGGGCTCAAAGAAGAAAGCCATTTGGCTACCAAAGGCCTTGGTGACTAACCTTGAAGGACCCAAGCAACATTGGGTACCTAAGAAGAATTGATCTTATTTTGTAGGTCAATTACCGTGCCGGAGGAGAGCATTGGATAATGGATAGTGGGTGCACTCAATACATGACCGGGGATTCTAATATGTTCAAATCTATTAGCATCAAGGGCATTGATGAATATGAGTCAATCACATTTGACAATGACAAGAAAGGCAATGTGTTGGGGTTAGGCAAGATTGCAATTACCCAAGGGAAGAGTTTGTCAAAGGTGTTGCTAGTTGATCATCTTGATTACAACCTCTTGTCGGTTTCTCAACTTTATGACCATGGCTACAAGTGCATATTCACAAGTCAAAAAGTTGAAGTGGTTAGTGGTGATGGTGCCAATATGATCTTCAAAGGATTTAGATATGGTGATCTCTACCTTGTTGACTTCAAGTCCAAAGAAGCCAAGTTGACAACATGTCTACTCTCAAAGGCTAGCAAAGGGTGGTTGTGGTATAGAAGGCTTGGTCATGTTGGAATGAAGCAATTAAACAAGTTGTTAAAGCATGACTTGGTTAGAGGCTTGGATGATGTGAAGTTTGAGAAGGACAAACCTTGTGGAGCATGTCAAGCCGGGAAGCAACATGGCAATGCACTTCCAACCAAGAGCATCATGAGTACAAGCAAGGCATTTGAGTTGCTACACATGGACTTGTTTGGGCCAACATCATACTCTAGCATTGGTGGCAACAAGTATGGTTTTGTCATAGTTGATGACTATACAAGATATACATGGGTGTTCTTTCTTCATGACAAGAATGATGTATTTGAGCTTTTCAAGACTTTTATCAAGAGGGTTCAAAATGAGTTTGAGACATCCATCAAGAAGATTAGGAGTGACAATGGTAGTGAATTCAAGAACACAAGAATTGAAGAGTTGTGTGATGAGCTTGGAATTGGACATCAATTTTCACCAACCTACACTCCTCAATCCAATGGTGTAGTTGAGAGGAAGAATAGAACCTTGATTGAAATGGCAAGATCAATGCTTAGTGAGTACAATGTTAGCCATTCCTTTTGGGCGAAGCAATCAACACGGCTTGCTATTGTAGCAACCGACTCTATTGCCATGGGATGCTTGGGAAGACACCATATGAGTTGCTCAATGGGAGAAAGCCCAACATCGGTTACTTTAGAGTCTTTGGATGCAAATGCTACATTCTCAAGAAAGGCACAAGATTGGGCAAGTTTGACAAGAAATGTGATGAAGGATTCCTTGTTGGATATTCAACCACAAGCAAACCATATAGAGTTTGGAACTTGGGTAGTGGCAAGCTTGAAGAAGTTCATGATGTTGAATTTGATGAAACCCAAGGCTCTCAAAATGAAGTTGAGAATCATGATGATGTGAGTGGCTCCAACTTGGAAAATGCAATGAGGACAATGGATATTGGTGACATTCGGCCTAGGCAAGTTGATGATGATGATGATACTCCATTGCCTACCACTACGGTTGATATTGGCCTTGTTTGATTGATTTACTTTGATGATGTGTTTTCCATCATAGTTTGTAACTATCTTGGTATACTTTTAGAGATGTCACTGAGACTGGAATCTGTGCAATGATGAATTTGGAACACTATGATGTTGGAGTCAGGATGCAAGAGAAGCACACTGACAATGATGTTGGTAGTCTTCGCGTCAAGTACCTAAATCACCGCCGTTTTGCTCGAGAATATTGCAAGTAATGGTGCATCCCAAATTAAGCGGTAGTATTAGCTGCATTGTTATCAAGCATACAATTGGTTCCCTTCAATCTGAGATGGTTTTGGATATGATTACATTTTCCTTTTTCGTGTCTATGCAGAAAAAGTTTGGACAATGCCTCGATTATTGGTCTATGTAGAAGAGTACATGATCTATGTGTTGAGTTAGATCTGGTTGCTTAGGTTGTTAACATGTCATGGGTCCATGTTAATGCTGAGATCATAGTTTTGTAAAGAAGCCACTACATTTCAAGACAATGTTTGTTGCTAATGTGGTTTCGAATCGCATGATAATACTGAAGGCTGGATTGTTTGTTAACTATTTCTTAGCTATATATCCATCATTCAAATTTAATGTTAGTCTATATTAGTCTGTTTTTTTTGTTTGATACTTGTGAGCCTATTAGACTTTTTCTATATGATTCTGATGAGCCCTACACTAAGGATGTTGGTGTGCTATGCCTCAATCTCCATGGTGGAGGGACTTTTCGAATTGGTGACTAAGAGGTTAGCATTGTAAGCTTGAAAAATGATAATGTGTTGTGATGTTATTCTGTAATAATATTTGAACTCTCAACTCCTGTTGTGGTTATCTTTTGTTGACAGGAGCAGCTAAATCAGTTGGAACGCTGGAATGTATCTTTGAGAGATAAGTCACTTGATTCTTTCAGTCACTTTATTCCTAGTCCCTTATTTATGTCCGCTTGCTTACTAGCTGTGATTGTCATTTTTCTCGTTGACTTCCGATTTGCGGTGCATTTTCCTTTGCTGCAAAAGTTGCCAAATAAAACCGGTAAACTGAACTTTGTAAGTCTTCCTCCTATGTAGAAATGTTGTTGAGGACATATGGAGTATTCTTGTTGCCTATAAGTGAATACATGGATTTGCAAGGTGAGTTTGTTTACTCTTTGTGTTTTATCATTGTTTGCTGAGTATGCAATGCCAGTTGTGGCTATGATGAGTGCAATGACATTTCCTTGAAAGGAAGTAATTATATTTGATCATCTTTTGGTTTGTTGAGGAACTGGACATGTACCCAATAGGCTGTCATTAAGTCCTCCTCTTTTCCTATCTGTGTTTCACAAGAAATTTCTCTGCTCTGTCTTGCAATGTCTGGTGGCGACGCGTGGCGCTTCTGTCTGTTGCCTTGTTGGGTCGCGCCTCTTCATTTCCTCTTCGGGTCTGGATCCGTAACTGCACCCGTTACCGCTTTGTCTAGTGTAGTCTGGAGAGTACAATGACACTGTTTCGAATTCCTTGTTCCCGCGCCCAGGAAATGAAGCCTCTTGATTGTTTTGACGAATATTAGGGTGCATGTTCCTTATGCTCCAAGTCATTTGATGAAATGATGAATTGCCATTAATCTGAGCCATTTTTTCTTTTTACAAAAACAATGTTGTGCACATATATAGTTTGAAATCATGTGCTCCTTATTTACTTCCTCCTTAACGTGGCATAATTATTCTTGACTGATTCCGTGTTGATCACATTTGAACTCACATATAATAGGAGTATTATCTACATTGCTTAGTAAATTGCAAAATGAGATAATGAAAATTACTATGTCTTGGTACTTTAAATAGTAGTAAACCCGATTTGCAATATTACATGTATCATAATTTAAGGTGAACTTGGCAATCATTACAATAGGAAATAGTAATATGTATATGTATCTTTAACAAATGTTTTGTAAGTCAACGAGCACAATGTACTTTCTTGTTCTGTACTCATGGTGCCCTTGTAATAAAAACAAATTGTTTAAAAACAAGCGGGGACCCTGTGATACAAGATAACAAAGTACAAAATGACATTGTTAACTCAGAGCCTTGTTTATGTCCGATGTTTTCTCCTCAGTATTGTCCCTTGTATTAAAAATAAATTGTTTAAAAACAAGCGAGACCCCGCGATACAAGATAACAAAGTACAAAATGACATCGCTTGATTCCCTATATAAACCTTGCGTTGAAGGCGCCTTTTGAAAGTAACACTTTCGCTTCGGCCCGAGTGGGTCGTTAGGCCCTCGAGGCCGAGACACGAAGTCATCACGAGGGACCTCGCGAATTGTGTTTGGATTGTCCCTTGTCTTGTACTTTATATTGTATTTTTTTGTTGATTGTCTTTGTATAGTCCCTTGTCATGCCCCTTGTATTGTGCCTTCTATTTTGCCTTGTATTGTATTATATTGTATTGTATTGCTTATCTTTGTTCCCTACCCACTTGTTTTTTATCTTGTATTTTGTCCTTTGTGCTAGGTCATGACTCTCTTATTTGTTCTAGGACATGTCGGACATGGATGGCTTTTAGCTTGTGGATCTTGTTTGTCTTGAAATGGACCTCCACGACATTAGTAAGTACAAAATGCTGAATTTACTTACTTGTGTCTCGAGTAACGGTTGTTGATTGTAAAATGATCTATCTTCCATTTCAAGGTTCTACCATTGCCTTCGGTCAAATACTTTGAAGAGTAGCAAGTGTAGAGACATTGGTTTGTTATCCTAGATGTTTGCTACTGCTCACGGGTAATTCATTCATTACCATTGCCTTCATTCATTACCCTTGTTACTGGCGTAATGCATGATCGATGAGAGACCAATGGCTATGTTTTAATTTTTTTTTCCTTTGTGCTTTGACTGGCTAGCGTGCATGAGGTTGCCCGGGCTGGTGGTGGGAGACTTGGATGGCTTTAATCTTGTGGAGCTTGTGGGCATTTGAAATGGACCTCCAAGCATATTCAAGTGAAGCATCCGAATTGAAGCATCCGAATTGAAGCATCCGCTGTTCAACCTTAAGCTACAGGTAGAAATTCTACGTCTCAATTACCTGACCGCTTATCTTTCGACCCTTGTTTTCTTTGTAAGAATTGTTAAAAAACAGTATGTTGTCCTTTATCTTTGTTCTTGGCCTATTGCCACTTGCCCACTTTATACCGCAAAAATTGTTAGGACATTCTTCAAAAAAGTAGGCCTATGATGCAAAGTAAAACTATGTGAGTAGGTCTCGTGTTATGTTTGTCATCAAACCAGAGAGCCAACATTCACTCCAAATCATTTTAGTTATGGCTGCCTACTTGATGCCTGGAGTGGTTGTTTGCTTTGGTTCCATGGCTATCATAAATTTTGAGTGGAGTTAGCCGAGGCCTATTTTTCTCCATTTTTTGATCTTTTTTGTGATGTGACCTTGCTTATTGGATGCATGAATGCAAATATAACCATTTCCAAAGTGATCATGATTAATATAGGACCTATTTGGACACTGCGTGTCATCCAATTTCAATACACCAGCTGCATTGTTGATCACAATTTCAACTCACATATAATAGGAGTATCATCTACATTGTTTAGTAAATTGCAAAATGGGATAATGAAAATTACTATGTCTTTGTACTGCAATAGTAGTAAACCTGATTTGCAATATTACATGTATCATAATTTAAGGTGAACTTGGCAATCATTACTATAGGAAATAGTAATATGTATATGTATGTTTAACAGCTGTCTGCTTCCTTCTGTCTTCTTAGTTGCCTCCTTTCTTCTTCTTGTTTTGATTTGTTGTGGTTGCACTGCCATTGGTCTTGTCAACATCTCCTGCATTTAAAATATGAGCAATGTCGTTAATTGGTTTTCACTAATGATTGTATAAGTCATATGTGTCTAGTTGCTTACCATTTTGTGTGTTTTTCCTTTTCTTTTTCTGTGCAGGCACAGCTGGTAGGTGCTTCTTCTTGCATGTCTTGATGTTATGGCCTCCTTCACGGTAGTGCGTGCATACATAATTATTCTTAGGTTTGCTTCTCTTCTCCTCAGCTGTTCCTATTAGCCTGCCGAGTACCCTTGGCCTTCCTTTTGACGCTGCATTATCAGGATCTTCCAAAATGACTGTATCATTTTCTGTTTCAGGCTGTGCTTCTCCATTTGGATTATCTTGCACCGGCTGTGCAGCAAGCTGTTGGACAGGTACAGCCTCTGTCAGCTTATCTTTGTCTTGTTTCTGGGTTTTCTCCATTTTGTTTGCTTCATCAAACACATAGTTATACATATCCACTGTCATTGATCCATTTGAAGCAATGTTGCTCAGTTTGTTTGATAATATGTTATGCCTGAGTTGTCTGCTCTTCTCTAAGTCAATTTGTGGTACCGTGCTCTGCATTGTGACCTGTGTTGTGTCCTTAGCTCTCCATCTTTCAATGAAGTACTTCTCATCTAGTTTACTTACATTCAGGGATGTTTGGACCTTGATGATGTGGCAAAGATAGTATACCATCTTTTTCAAATTTGCAACAAATGCATGAATAGAGTTTGTTTGGTAAGTCAACGAGCACAATGTACTTTCTTGTTCTGTACTCATGGTACCTATGATACTCAGATTTGTAGACTACATAGGCATGGTTTCTCTGAATTTCTTCGTTAGAAATTGTGTAGACTTTGTGAGCTCATCTTTGAAACTTGAAGAAGATCTTTACGTTGTATAGCTTTCCGGCGCCTTTCAAATTCATAACCCGAAATGTACCCGGGCTTTGATCTTGTTTCAAAGTCTTGTACTGCTGCTTTCTTTCTGTGTCATCTGATATTCTTTGGAACTCATTCATAAACCTCATAACACTATACCTAGGCTTCACATCCATTTTGAACAGTGAATTAGTTCCTTCACTTCTAGCTGTTGTATTGATGAATGGGAAAAAGTTGTTCTTGAAGTAACATGGAACAAAATTATGGCTGAACTCCCACATGTCATATATGTATCTGAACCCAGCAATGTCATACTTTTGTGGCAGCTGTTGGTACATTGTTTCAAACTCTTGTATAGTAATAGAATTTCTAAGGATGTCAAATAGGTCAGGATGTAGGTCCTTATTCCTCTCTGTGTTAAATACCCTTCCCCCTTTTTCCTGCGCTTTCTTGGCAATGTGGAAATAGCAGTTCCTATGGACTGTGTGGGGTAGGATGTTTTTGATAGCTGCCTTCATGGCTAGATCCTGATCTGTGATTATTGTTCGGGGTGTTTTCCTCCCATGCATTCCAAAGAATATTGTAAATAGCCACTCAAAACTCTCGCTTGTCTTGTCCCCGATGAATGCACAACCAAATAGGCGCCTCTCCATGCCCAAAGTGATGCCAACAATTGGTGCAAATTTCATGTTGTATTTGTTTGTATTGTATGTTGTGTCAAAGTCGACGCAGCCTCTCGAATTCTTCGTAGTACCTTCTCGCTATTCCCATTAGCCCAGAAGATGTTCTTCACCTTGTTGTTCTCATCTACTGAGAACTTGTAGTAAAACCTTGGATCTTCATTCTGCTTCTTTGTGAACCAGTCATATACTTGCTGCATATCGTTGTCTACGGTTTCCTTGTTTATCCTTGTCTTCTTATTGCTTATATGCTTCTTGTTGAATGGTGTGACATTGTTTCTTAAGTAAGATAGTACTGCCATTATTTTTCTGTCTTCTAAGTTCACTTTGTTGAATGTTGCTATAAGCTCCTTCTCCATTTCGATCGGCCTATTCTCGTGATTGGAGCTTGCTCTTCGATTTTCATTTGCAAATGGATGATTATGCTCTAGATTGAGCCTAGTGACTCTCCATAAACCATCCACTTTTGTGATCACACATTCACCGGGCGCGATGTGGCAATCGGTGTCTTTGGTTTTCCTCTGATTTTGGCACTTTGGGTTTGGTGTTGGAGGTGTGCCAGAGATCCTCTTCTTGTTCTTCCTTTTACTTTGCACTCCTGTAACAGTTTGGGATCTGACTTTGCAGTCCATGAACACACAGGATCCGGCTTTGCACTCCTTCAACAGCTGGGATGTCTTGCTGATTTGTCTTACCCCTCCTGTTACACTATAGTGTCGGTCTGTAACCTTTTCATAGTCCTCGCTTTTCTTATTTTTGCATATGTATGAGTGAACTCTTGTGATTGAGAATCCTACTATGAAGGCATAGTCATTGTAGAATTGATATGCTTCCTCTTACATTTTCAAATGTCATGTTTAAGTGAGGAACATGTTTGCTTGCATGTTCCCGAGACAAACTTTGTGTTTGCCCTTATGCTTTCATCCTCAATCGAATTTTTTTGTTGAGCTCTCTTCGATTGTGCTATAGTATTTGAGCCCATCTCTTCACCGCCATTTAGCTTGCTCTTGTACATCCGTGCTCATCCCTTGTTGTGGTGCTTGATTGCCTTGCTCATCTTCCACTTGTTGATGATTCATGGTTCCTTGAAAGGCAAACTCTGAGAATTGATCTGAACCATCATTGTGCAGGATGTCTGACTGTTCTTGTGGTGCCTCTTGGATTCTGCTGGTGGTTATGAACATCTGGTTCTGTTTTGAAAAAGGTATGCACAAAATGTCCTTCGTTACAATCATTTCTATAATGTAATAGTAAGTGTCGTGCGCTTTGCGTCCAAAATGATTGACAACGGTCTAGTATGTATATAGAGAGAGTAACAAGTAAATACCTCTCCTCCAACTATTTCATTCATCATGTCCATGAAACTCCCGACATCTCTTCGGACATTATATGATTGTAATTGATTTGTTGAAAAATTTGCATTAGATATGACTTGGTTCATTTGGCTTGTGTAACTTGTTCCACCCTATGATAGAACATAGTCTGTTCCTCCCTGAGATGTTACAACCTGCAAATAATTGGATTCACTGTTAGAATTGAGTTGTACATATTTATCTCCCTATTTATCTCTAAAAACTCTATTTGCTTGAAGTGATCTCACATTTTGTGTTTGCATTTGAAGCCCTTGTCCACTTATTCTTTGTAGTTCATTGTCGTTGTCGATATATTCTATTTTTTTTTTGCAGTCAAATATGAGTTAGTATCACTGTAAGTTTGGTAGTCATAATTTGCTATAGGTTGTTTTTGTATTTTACCTCATGAGTAGAACTTGCATTGCCAATGCCTTGGTTTGTGCCCATCACATTTTGAACTGTGGAATCAAAACTGTAGTAGCCTTCTGGATTCATTCCCAAATCTGGATTCATTTCCTGCATATGAAGTATAATTATGGAGGGTTTGATTCCCAAATATGTTTGTCAAATTGACTATTATAAGAAAGACTTGTATACTTACATTCATCTGTATTTCAGGTTGGTCTTGTTCAATCGAGGTGCCTTCTCCAATTGTTACATCTTCCTGTGCATTTATAGTAAGTCATGTCAAGTACCAATAATTGCAAGTATCAATAGTTGAAATTGCAACTATATTAGTCTACAATTGTCTAATTGTCATTATGCAATAATTTACCTCATGATGGTAGTTTGGGTTTACAATGCTTGACTGGAAGTTGTAATAACTCTCAATTGTGGCACCCTGCAAATAAAAATGTTTTAAGAATTAGCATACAATTCCAAGGGCATTTACTAAAGGGAAATGTTAATGCACTAGTTTCGTCAGTTTTCCTATTTGGCACCATACCTGTGTCCAATTTGTTGTTGATGTCATCTCTAATAATTGTGTCGGTTACCTTTGCATTATCTTCTCCCCGGATCCGGAAAAGCCATCTCACTTGAATAACCTTGACCTTCCATCTTTGAAAACCTTTTTCTTTGAAACCTGCATATTCAAATGAAATTGTGAGTTGGGTTTTCCTGTGGTTGAGCATACATTTGAACCTATGTGTCTAATTGTGCTTAATCTGTGATTATGTCTGCTAGGTGTTATATGGATCTGGATGGAACTGGCTGCAATAGTCATCACATTGCTAGTTGTTGTTCTGGTTAAGCTGGAGGTTGTTGAGGGATGCATTATTCCTGGTAGGTTCTGTGGTGTTATAGTCATCTGGGTGGTGTTGGTCTATTTCTTGGCAAGGCATTTTTCTATACTAGGTGTTGTGTCTGTTGCATCTAATCTGCCTGTCATGTGTTAGAGCAGAAGTTAGATTGATTGAACATTATTCAGTTGTACAGGGAGGTTTAATTGGGATCTAAACAGGGTGTAGAGCAGTAGATCTAATTTTGGAGTGACTGGTGCCATGGAGAGTGATGCCTGTTAGACTTGGTGTTCTTCTCAGTTTTCTGCCTGTTAGATCTAGATTTTGGAGTGACTGATGCCATTCATGTTTTGATTTCGACTAGTATGTGCTGGTTGGGTTATATCAGTGCTCGTTTTCTAGAGTAAATCTATGTAACTTATAGTTTTGTGCCTTTTTGTTAGGGTTTGAGAAGAGAGAAGGAAATGGTGGAAGAGAGGAGGATCTGTTACCTGGTGAAGAGTGGTGAAGAGAAACGAGGTCAATGCTCCATCTTTTCTTGCATCTGGTTCTTCTCGTTGTTCTTGTTCCGATCTTTCCTCTGCGTGGTGTAGAGGAGAGGAGGGGGAGGGCTTCACGAACAGATCGATGGCGATCTGTTCGGTTTCTTCTTCTTGGGGAAGAAGAAGGGGTATTTATGTTGTTGTATGTGGGCTTATGGGCTCTGTGCCCTGATAGTTAAAAAGTGCCCTAATTTTTAATTTTTTGCCTTAGGATCGGAGTGTGCTAATTGGGCTCTTTGGAGGAGGCATGCAGAGAAGAGATCAGTTGTTTTATTTTCAAAAATTATTGGGCCTGCTTGTAAATATACAGTGGCCTTATTGTAAATATTTGAAAACTGAGCAGTATAAGTGTTGGCGCCAAACCGGCCTTTTGAATTTTGAAAATTTTTGGGCGCGCCAAAAGTCTGGCGCAAATCATCCAAACAGTTGGCGCGAAAGTGGGCGAGAGACAAACGAAAAGCGCTCTTCTTTTTCGGATCTCGGGCGAAGAACCGTTGAACCCGTTATACTTTGGCCGTCCGTTAGCTTGCCTACGTCGGACCCCAACAGAGCGGACAGAGACAGATACCTACCAAATCGGGGTCTGCCGTTGGATCTGGATCGGACGGTGGTCCTCGTCGCCTGAAGTCCCACCTTTTGTTCAGGCGACTGAAATATAGCAAACCCTTTATAGTTCCTATTGGACTTGTATAGGAAGCAAGAATCATAGAAGGTTTCCTTATAGATTGGAACTCCTTTTTCTAAATAAAAAGATATTCTTTTTCTAATCAAGCTCAAAGATTATTTATTCCTTAAGCAAAAGATAGCTTATCCTAACCGAACTCGAAGATCATTAAATTCCTAAGATAATTTCAGCTACCAAAATGACCGTGGAAGGGCGACGACGGCCCGTCCGCGTGTGCGCGCCAGGGCGCCCCTGTTGGCAGCGCCCATCGTGGTTATAACCCCAAAATTTTTTGGGGCTAGAACGCATCAAAAATTATGTATATTCATGACATAAGAGTTGTATTTTAAATTTTACTATAATAAATACTTTATTAATATACCTATATTTACATGTTATAAAAACTATAAGGATATTTTATAATAAATAATAAAAAACAATAGTACTGTTTGAGTTAGAACAAAGTTAACGTGTCCTGTATTGTTGTCAAAAAAAAAAAAAAAACGTGTCCTGTACGTAAAAAGTGGAGGGAGACGTCCTTTGTTAGGATCGAGTTACACCAAATCGATCGTTGCCTTGCATGTTTTTAACGAGTTTAACAACGTTTGTTCCGGCCGCGGGCGGCGCGTGCACAGAAAGTTGGATGGCGATCGCTGGGTCCTCCCTAGCTAGCTCATCCAGTCGTCCTCTCGACGCGAGTTTCCTTGTCCTAAATTTTGTGGCTAAACGGTCAAACCAACACATGTACGGTTTTGGTTGACGTAGACATATGTTTCTCACTTGTGTGTGGCTAAAAGATCATCGAAATTGTTGTCTTTAGTCTAAGAGAGATTCCCTCCCCACACCTATCCTTGAATGAATAGATTCACGACTCAAGAATAATTTATCTACTACAACCAATCTCTAGGAGGTTGAACGGGCCATTAATATTTCTTTTTTTTGAAGTCTCACATTTACAAACCTCTTCCCATCTCCCAATCAAGTTAAGTGTTTCTGCGGTTGGATGTGTATAGTAAATTCTATAATTAGTGTACTACTGGAATAATTACCTACCGGTGCTACTCCAGTTAGAGCATCTCCAACAGTTTTACAAAATATACTTGGCAAAAATTGTGATTTACCAAGTCACAAAAATATATGCAAAGTGAAAAAACTGTGGTTCTCCAATAGTTTTACAAATTTAGTTTGTCAAAAAAAGGCAATATGCAACATGCAAGTAAGGAGATGGTTTTATTTTCGCGGTCAATACGCAACATGCAAGCAAGAAGAGTATAGCACTGGAAAAATTATTGTAATAAATTCTTAATAATTTAAAATTAATTAGTTTTAGGGTCACTGTGTGTGGTGGCAAGAGTAGAGATAGACCTGATACGGAATCTGCTAAACAGTGTGACTAGGTTAGCTACTGTGCGTGGTTATTATGTACTATACAGATTTCCACGTTGAAATTGCCAGGAAAAAAAAATGTTGAGCCGTCCTGGTGGCCTGAGCACAGTACTGTAATAGTGGCGCTGTCTAGCTCATAGTACTATAATTAATAGTGGCGTTGTCTAGCTGTACAAATTAGGTAGATAGTCATGACGGTCTAAAAAAAAAAAAAAATCTTTGAGGCCCTAAGGGCAGTCCCAATAATAGACACTATGGACAATATCCAAGAGAAAATTAATATGTGTAGAAACTATCCTTCTCAATCGATAGTTTCCATAATAGTGTTAATACAAAGGATGAATTAATGCAACATTCAGAAGAGATGGATCAACTGTGGCAAAGCGTTCGTGGCCTACACCTCAAAATCGATGGTAGCAAGCAGGGGAGGAGGGAGGGAGGGGCTGAGGGGGGCCAGACACCCCCTATGCTTGGTGAAATCTCTTGTGTATAGGTGTGAGAAAAATTGTATCTAGATTCCATCATGTATTTGAAGAAAAAATTTGGATAATTGTCCCTCCTATAATCCATCAGTTAGTATTTGGCCCCCCTCATCGTTATTTCTTGACATCAAACTATATCAAACTCTATATAATATATCAGTCCATAAGTAGCAGATTAGGTAACAAAATAGGTGGTAAATGACAATGCAAACTATATATAATAGGTGGCGACAATGCAAACTATATATAATAGGTGGCATCCAGAAGCTGCGTGCGGGCCTGCGGCGGCGGAACATTGCATCCGGCCAGAGGGGGAAACGACTCATTTCTCCCCATTGCGGTTTCCATCGTTTCCATGTGCCTCGGTGCAAGAGTTGACGTCGTTTCGTAGTGTAGAAATCGTTTCTACGTTTTCCTCTCTTTTTCTTCATTTATACATGTGGCACCTAAGCAAAATGCTGAGGTGACAAGGCAATAAATGAAGATAGAAACCACAATAAATTCTCGCGGGCGTGTCGTGCATCCGACTGGAGAATAAGGACGACCATCCAATAGTAGATCCGGTCAAGGGAGAAGGAAGGGTGGCCACCCCGTCGTCGATCCACGTAGGGGGGAAGAAGGACGGCCACCCCATCGGCCGGCGGCTAAGAACTCATGTACCTTTCTTGATCTGCGTCGCCGCCTCCGGGAAGACGGCACGCTGTGCCTCTCTGGGGGGCTAGGACAAGCTCGTCCGCCGCTGCATCCTCGCCGTCTTTGCTCCTCCGCCCACCGCGAGTAGTCAACGGCGCGGCAGTGCGTGGCCAACGGGGGCCGCCAGCGGGAGGCAACCGGCGGGGAAGGGGGGCGGCGTGGGTCGGCGACCTACGGTGTTGAGGGCGCTGCGTAGCGAGAGGGTGCGATGGGGAGCGACAAAGTGGGGGGTACTCTGGATCGAGTGAGCGGCGGTGGTGGCTGGATGACTTAGGGAGTTAGGGTTTTCAATCCTTTTGGGCCAAAGTTGTAGCAGAACAGCCCAATAACACGGCCGCAACGGACTCTCGGACTCTGTTAAGGATCTATAGCGACCGACGGTCCAACACAAAAGCAAAATATTTACAGCAACGGATCATCCATCGTTGTATTCGATATTAGCAACGGACAGTCTGAGACAAACTTTTAGCAACCCACCATCCAACGCTAATTAAAACTTTTAGCAACTGCAGTCAGTTGCTGTTTAAGTGTTGTGGTGTAGTGTACCCTAAGGGTAATTACGATGCAGACTCTAGTGTAAGCCTATTTATTACTTTTATATTTATTGTATTTTGTTAATGTGGTGCTAATGTGGCAAGTATATTTATGGAAGAGAGAGAGAGAGAAAAAAACTCTAAGTCTTATTTAGGCTAGTCTTAGTGGGAATGTCATTTGAGTTTTATTTGCATTAAATAGGTTGCCATATAGACATTTTTGATGACATGGCATTGTAAGAAGACTGAGACTGACCTAAGAAGAGAGTGAAGAAATGAGTGTCATCTAGACGACACTCTCTTAGCACGATTATCAACTATCTTTGAGTCATGAAATTTAATGCATATGAAACTCTAGAATGAAACTTTGCATTGAGAGACGGTGTTTCATCCAAGTTACATTTGATTCCATATGACATGGCAATCTTGGAAACATCAAAATGAAACACACTAGGCCAGTATCAATGGGAGTTTCATAGGCGTTTCATGCACATTAAATAGGATGTCACATCAGCAAAAGTTTACTTTTTGCATGAAACACTGAGGAGAGAGAAGTGAAAAGTTTTATCTTGGTGAAACTCTCTTGGCACGAATACCAACTATCTCTCGAGCCATGAAATTAAATGCCTATGAAATCACAGAATAAAACTCTCTATTGAGAATAGGAGTTTCATCTAAGTTTTATTTTATTTTATATGACATGACAATCTTGAAAACAACGTAATAAAACTCACCATTGAGACTGGCCTAAGACTGGCTAGATCACAAGCTAGTGTATGATAACTTTGAGGTAACAAATATTCTTTGGCCCTGTGTTGGTTTCATGGACTAGGAAATAGGGACTAAATGAGACTAAAAACTAGTCCCCAGTCCCTCCCAAGAGTCTATTGAAATAGAGACTAAATATGACTAAAAATTAGTTTCTAGTCCACATGTTTGGTAATTTAGAGACTAAATTTTAGTCCCTATTCCCTACTCTATATATTGGGAAACAAAACGGTCTCTTAGACCGTAGAGTCTGCATGGTAAGCGTTTAAAAATAAAACTTGTACGCATATACTGTATCACACTAGCTAGCTAGCTAGCTAGCTACCAGGACAGTTACTTGCCGGCAAATAATAAATTGAGACAATATAGTTGTAATAAAGCGGCACCACAAATAGTGCAGTACGTCCATGTGCATATGTTTCACGTGACAGCTGGCCGCCAGGTGGCTCCATAGATGATGTACAATGCGTGTATGGTGACATGGATGCAGAAATCTGCCAGGACGAGCGAGCTACACAGGATGGAAATGGACTGGCCGGGGCAGTACATGTAACATGTGCAGTGCTGGATCGATGTTGTGCGAGACCACGGCCACTCGATCGATCATACCATCACATGTACACTACACATGCATATTCATGCCTTCGATAATCCTTCCGTCGTCACTAGCTTCATTCACTATATATACACACAGTAGAGCGATAGATATAGTCATCTGCAGTAGCCAGTAGTCGTAGCCAGAGAAGAAGCAAGATATTTAATTTCCAACAACAACAGTAATACGTACATGGAGATGCAGGACGAGGCGGTGGTGCTGCTCGCAACAAGGCCGAGGCCAGAAGCAGCAGCAGCGCCAGTAGTCGCCGTGCGCCGTATGAACAGCAGCGGCGACGGCAAGATGAGCTACGCCGACAACTCCGACTTCCAGCGGGTGATCGCCTCCGTCACCAAGAAAGCCAGGCAGGAGCTGGCGGCGGCGCTGTACCGCACCCGTGGCCGCCCGCACTCCATGGCCATCGCCGACCTCGGCTGCGCCACGGGGGCCCAACGCGCTGCTCATGGTGTCCGACGCCGTCGAGGCCGTGCTGGCGGTGGCGGTGTCGGAGAACCAGCCGCCGCCCCAGCTGCATGTCTTCCTCAATGACCTCCCCGCCAACGACTTCAACGCCGTCTTCCGGCTGCTGCCGTCGTCGCCGCTCGCCGCCACCGGCTGCTGCCTCGTGTCGGCGTGGCCAGGCTCCTTCTACGAACGCATCTTCCCGGAGGCCAGCCTGGACTACGTCGTGTCCTCAAGCAGCCTGCACTTCCTGTCCAAGGTTGGTACGTTATTGAAATGATGATGATGACGAGATGATGAAATCGTTGAAATAAGGGCAATATATGACGAGAGACGACCATGCATGTCTGTCCGTACGTACAGGCGCCGACGATGAGCATGGATCGTCCCAACCTTGGCCGCGTCTACGTCTCCGAGTCCGGCCCCGCGGCGGTGCTGGACGCCTACCGCTCCCAGTTCCACGCCGACTTCCTCGCCTTCCTCTCCTGCCGCGCCGCCGAGATGAGGCCGCGCGGCCTGCTCCTCCTCACCTTCGTCGCCAGGAGGACCGCTCGTCCCACCGTCCACGACTGCTACCTCTGGGACCTCCTCGCCGACGCCCTCATGGACATGGCCGCCGCCGGCCTCGTCGACGAGGACCACGTCCACGCCTTCAACGCGCCCTACTACAGCCCCTGCCCTCAAGACCTCGCCAAGGTCATCGCCAAGGAAGGATCCTTCACCGTCAGGACCATGCAGCTCTTCGACACCACGCGCCGCTGCCTCCTCCACCACCAGTCGTCGGCCCAGCTGGCGGACGACGACGAGTTGCCGCGGTGGCTAGCCATGGAGACGGCCAGCACCGTTAGGGCGGTCGTGGAGCCCATGCTGCGGACGCACTTTGGCTGGGACGCCATGGACGGACTCTTCTGCAGGTACAGCCTCATGCTCGAGGCATACTACCGCAGCAACACCAGCAGAAACAAGGACGACCTCACCAACGTCTTCCTCGTCTTGGAGAAGAAACAGCACTAATGCACTACAGCTAGATATATACAGATCGTCACTCGGTACCTTATTGGGGGACATTCCTCGTCTTGGAGTATATGCGTTATGCGACTCCATCGTCGATTATTTTCCTCTGTTTTCTACCTACAAGATTTGTCCTTCAAATCGTCAATCTATCTTGTGCTCGGTGCTCCTGCAGTGCCGTCAATTTATTTACTATAATTAAATTTGAAAAATAGCATATATATTCAAAACACTGTCGACACTATTAATATTTAATTAATATATGTATCTGTATCTATATTGTCATAATTATTTTGTCTCTAAAAAAATTCCATACAATTTTGTTTTATCATGTGAAGAGCACCAGAGTGCTTGCAAGGACCTTTTTTAATAAAAAAAGATACTCAAACACTGGAAACTCGAATACTTCTCTGTGTGCACCAAATTTTTCTATGTGTTTTTTTTGGTACACGCAGAAAAATACATTTTTTCTGTGTGTTTCTAGAAAAACCCACAATTTTTTTCTGCATTGAACTCTTTTTTTCTGTGAGGATGGCTACATAGAAACATTATTTTTAATCTGGGTAGTGAAATGATTTTTTCTATGAGTCTAGCTAAACCGATAGAAAAATATAGTTTTTTTGTCTGTTTGTCTTTTTCGGTGAGCATTAACACACAAAAAATTATTTTTAATTTGGGTGAACGCAATTTATTGTTTTAAGACCCATAGAAAAACTGTTTCTAGAGTTTGAACACACAAAAAATTTAAAAAATATGTTTCTGTCACATGTATCTTCGTGTGTATTTTTCTGAGTGTTCACCATCAGAAAAACAGAAAAATATATTTTCAATGGGATTTGTATTTTCTTTTCGCATACACAAAAGAATCCGAGTTTTACGTAGTGAAAAGAGTGCTTTGATTTGATATATCTTAAGGAAAGCAAATGGCTAATACAAAATGTGGATAATATGAGATACCAAACTACCTCTAAAAATTACTACCAAATATGCCCGTGTGTTGCAAAACATATAGAAAAATATCTAACATTCATGAAAATGAGAGAATAAAAAGCAAATGATACCAGTACAATCTAAGGAACTACAACAACACTATTCATGGAACGAAAGAAAGCCATTGCCCCAGACACATATCGTGCAAGTTTTCTAATTGCAGAAAAAAATAAGAACACAATGTATTGATCAATGATGCTACGCACCGATTGAATGATTGAATGACCGCAGAAGTAGTGACTAGAAGATGATGTCGTCGTCTTTTCTCCCCACTAGCTTCCAGCAGATTTGCTATGCCCCCCACGGAGATGTCCCTCTTGAGGGCGAGATTCTCGGCAAGCTGCTCCTCCTCGAATAGCTTGGCGTTCGATCTCCCACTTCTTGTAGCCTTGGATCTTCTTGAGCCTAAAGAAGTCATCGCGCTCGAGCTCGTCAAGCCCCCCCCTTGATGTAGCTGATAGTGTTCTCGACCCAAGGCTTGACGATGTTTTGACGCAGCGATTAGTGGTCTTGATGGCCTCATCAAGCGTGAGAGGAAGGAAGTCTACTTCAAGGTGAGCTCGATGACCTCGAGATGGCCTTCATGTGCGTAGTGCAGCAGGCGATGACCTGCTGCCTACTTAGCTAGGCCTATGAGGCTCGGGGATGCGTATTGCATGCCCCCCAGTGGCCGCGGCAGATCGATGAAGTGGTTGAACTTGGGTAGCTGGACCCTATCCACGTTCTCCTGTTGGAACCGAACATAAACATTTCCCGGCGGCTTACATATTTGGCCTTGGTTAGGAGCAAATTGGCGAGAGACCATTATGAGAAGCGGGCTTCGATGATATCACATGACGCAACGTGGTCTTACCACGATGCCATTATGAAAAGCGACACAACCGCTAGAATGCCATCAGGTCGATTTTGGAGCATTTTATTCCCCTTCTACCCCTGCCTTATCTTTTTCTATCTTTCACCGTATCCATTCACGGACGGAACGGAGTCTGCTAGAACGGATCGAGCGCTGGGGACATCTTCTCCGTCGGCAGGGGTCGTCGCCGAAGAAGAGGCAGCTAAGGCGTTTAAAAACAAAAATCAATAGGTATTCAGGGGCCTATACGGACAGAAACCGAATCATGAATCGCTTGTCGTTGCCATTGTCAGTATCCTCGAGTTTGGCAGGAAATTGAATCACTTAGGCAAAGAAAAGGTAGAAGAAAAAGGTCAAAAAAGTGAAACTCAAATTTTCTCCTTTTATTAGTAGGTATAGATAAGAGCACATCAATGACCAATCTAGCTGTTTTAAATCTTCTCGTCATAAACTACATCCTAGAGTTTGAAAATCATACTTAAAATATTAAACTACTACAACTTTCCACGTTAGAAACGACTAGAAAGTCTCTATAGAGATGGCTTTTTTCTGGTTCCTAGCAACTTCTAGTAGTTGTATTTATAGAGAGGACACTAATAAAAGTTAGCCACTATGAATCTATTTGCGCAAAGGCACATTTTCATTCCAAAAACTTGGTCTATTCCAAAACATACACGCACCTAAAACAAAGTTTAATTCCACAAACATGCACATAACTAGTTAATACATGGCATGATAGCCATCTAGAATTTCTAGAATAATAGATAGTTAGTAGGCAATAGATGGTAGAGAATATACTTAGCTACCATCTATACAAGTCTTAATGAACCAAGCACCACTTCCAAGTACCAAGTTTCATACACTACCACATCATGCATGCTGCCACCATCATGTGCGCAACCACCAATGTATATGCAAAAGAACCAACACTCATCAAATTTCAATTGAATCTTAGCATGTTGTCATCAAATTTCAATTGAGTTAGCAACTTATCATCAAATAACAGTTAAAGAATAGCTAGTTATCATCAAATTTTGGGTAAGTACCAACAAGTTATCAAAAATTACTTTTAATACGTAGTTATCATCAAATTTTAGTTTCATCATAACAAGCTATCATCAAATTTCAGTTTAGTATTAGCTAGTTATCATCACACTACATTTAAGTAATAACAAGTTATTAGAAAATTTTGTTTAAGTATTAGCTAGTTATAATCAAATTTTAGTTATACTTTAGCGCCGTGCCGGGTCAATATGAACCGACGTGGAGAAGAATGGCTAGTCCACGGGGCTCATACTTCAGCGCTGCAGCAAGTTATCATCAAATCTTAGTTGTAGATATGAAATCAATGAATTATTGCCCTTGTCTTGCTTAGAAATTTAATCAAAGCTATAGGTTAATAGTCCTTTCATGGTCCGAGATGTTATTGGTATTTTCATCCTCCTTCCTCTCCCCCTCTCTCGTCACATGAGGAGGGCAGGTACGAGCCTCACGTGCCCGACCACCTAGCGCTGCGCACGTGAAGTCACGCCCGCCCGATGTGCTTGAGTCGTGGATGGCGAGCAAGCTCTCCTCCAGGTTGGCTTGTGACAGGACATGCTTGGATGCTCGACCATCCAACGTGCCCGGCTAGACACGTGGCTGCAACTCCAATTCCAATGATGGCTATTGCTAGCACGGTGTGGCTCATCGTGCCCACCCGAGCCAACGTGGGATTGAGATACCAGGGAAGTGGGAGAAAAGGAGATTTAAAAAACAACAACAGTTACATTCTTCTATTTGAGAGATTGAGAAGAAAATACAGAAAAAGGAACCTTTTCCATGTGCCCATTATAAAAAGTTCATAATGACATAGAAGCCACTAAAAAGTTCAAGCGGTCATAACCGCCATCGCTCGAACTTTTATAATGACACATATGGAAAAGGCTATAGAAAAAAGAGATTGATGAAAAAAATCTACTAAACAATTCTTTTTTTTTTGACAAGAACTAAACAATTCTTTTACCTCATTTTCCTATGTGAGTGAAGAAAAAAATAAATTGTTTTTCTCGATAGCGTGCCTGATACTATCCTAATCCATCTCCATGTCTCCACACCTCAAGCTGGCTGGCCGGCCGACAACAGAGCTCCACCGTGCTTCGAGCACACAATCCGCATCGATTCGATCCCCACTTTAAACAAGCGCTATCTCTATCTCTATCTCTACTAAAAAAAGCCTCAAAACAAACCGCCCACTCCATGTTCACCCATCCTCCCCCTCCGTGATTTCACCCGGCTTTCACCTTTGCTTGCACGATAGCAAAACGACGCTCCCAAGTCTATTCCAAGTACACATGCCCCCCCCCCCCGTTCTAAAGTTGGCGGTCCCGACTCTCTATTTTTAGTAGTCTAGCATCGCTAGTTAGAACTAAAACAATGAAAAACTAAGAAATTTAGGTGTTAGGTGTATATTTGTAGAGCTATGACAGGGCTCTTATATCATGTATTTTGAAAAGGCATTTAAAACCAAGATGCATATGAACAACTTTCAATGATGGGTCATTGAGAATTAGGATATCTCAATGCTTTCCTGTTTTCCTCTCATGCTCATGACAAATGGTTTATTTACCGTACAAATGTTGACAAATAATTTATTTGAATTTTCGGTTAGGTTCATTATTTTTTTAACAAAGTTTCTTCATTGAGAGAGGTTGATGCATAGATAACAGGTGAACCGAATATGACATTTTTTTTTTTTTATTTTGTGCCAGACTGTTTTGAAGGTTGAACATGATCTGGAAGTTCCGAAGCTATATTGTTACACTGAAGTGTTCTGAATGGATGATGAAACCAAATTTCTCAAATTGCATACTAGGGAGCTTTTGGTGCTACAAGAGTGTACCATATTGTCATTAACATATTAAGTTGGATCTGCACCTATGTGTAAAGAACTTTGCCAATATGAAGAAAGATAATAGTCTGTATTAGTAGTAGAAAGAACTAATATGCAATGATGTGTTGTCCTGAAAGAGACAAATGGAACATGATCTTAGTCTTGTGGTTTTTATTTTGCTATAAATTGGAGTCTCGGACAGGCAGAAGATAAGTAGTATAAGACTCGCGGCATTTATAAACATATACATGCAGTTTTTTTTTATGAAATATATACATGCAGTTGAGTTTGATTGTTAATAGAATCAGCCTAATCTGCTACACCTATATAGAGAACCTCATTAAGGAGTTCTCTCGACATGCAAAGCATTTCACCTCCAGCAGCCCCATTAAGACCATGACATCCAAATGACCCCAATTGTTTAAACTAACTAAAAATGTTATAACTCACAAACAAAAAAAAAACTAAATCAAATTCGATTACACCATTGAATCCCTTTTAATAAATCCTTCAAAACAAGATCTCATATGGAGATACTTCGATAAGATAAAATTACGTGAAGGACCCCACCGATGGTAGTTGGTATAGAATAAAGTAAAAAAAAAAAAAAAAGAATGAAAAAAGGAAAAAATAAAGAAAGAAAAAGAATAGGAAGGTGATAGTAATATTTTAACTTATAAATTTCACTTTCATACTTCATAGCAACGTGTAGGGAATGCACCTAATCTCTATCTCTATAATAGGATTTATGCACCAAAAGCGGGCTAACGGATAGGGCTACGTCGCCCGCTAGCCCGCTAGCCGTCGGATCTGGCCAAGGTGTAATATGAACCGTTGGATCGGGCCGTCGCGGGTGTGTTTACCCGATTAAGTCACGAACCCGCTCCTCTGCCTCGGGCCGCAGCCTCGCTCCTTCTTGAAGGCCGTCAGCCTCACCCACGCCGCCTGCAGTCACACCGCCGCCGCCTCTCTTCTCCGCACTTCCCACGAGGCCGCCATGCTGCTCCCACGAATCCTCGCGAACTCGCTCCCACGGGCGGCGAGGAGATCATATCGGCGAGGCCACGGCCACGCAGCGGCTGCCAGCCGAAGGTGTTGAGACACGGGACACCTGCGTCGAGTACAGGCGAGCATGATGGCCGAGGACCGTCATATGCTGCTCATGGTGCCGCTAAGCATGCTCGAACCAGCCGTGCCGCCCACCGGCTCCTTCCCTTCGTACGTGGTACGCCTCGCCGCCCGCACCTCCCTCGCCACCGCCCCCTCGTCCAGTCCAGGTCTGACCACTACGGCACTTCCGTTGTGATGTATGTTGGGGACCATCCCTGAATCGCGGGCAGCAGCACACGCAAGGAAGAAGAAACGACAGATCCACATGACACGCACGCGACCTGGACGCCGCCGCTGCACCCGCCGTGTCTCCCTCCCCAGCGTCGGTCCGCAGAAAACCCGCCGCGGCCGCCGGCCACGATGCAGGGCGGACATGCAGATTTGATGCAGCAGCAAGTATATCCGGCCGTATTATTTCTGCTCGATATAGGAATACATTTTTTGCTCGTTTCACAAAAGAAACGATCATTTTTTTTTTTTTTTTTGCAGCAGAACTCCATGATCTTTCCATCCTTCAGTAACCACCGAAAGGTCCGCTTCCATGTATTGCTTTGCAAATTTTACTCAATTGGGTATTGCTCTTGCACTTGCAATTTTGTGCCAACAGTGATCTCCTTCTGATCAAGAAATGCCGTGCAACTTGAGCTGCAGCCAATTCACATTTCACAATGGCATCAACTAAGGCTTACTTGATAACTGCTAATGATGTTGTAGTTTGAAGATTCAGTCATCAAAATTTGGCAGCTATTAAATGGCGCCAATATTTCATATGGGGTTGCTTCCCAGGCCTAGAAAAAAAGAGGTCCTACTACTTAACTATGTTGTATGCATAAGGATGTTCAATTACATTTGTCAAATATCTATCCCAACGAGAAAAACAAATTTGAGTAATACCTCCCTTTTCTTTACTCAAGAGCTCTATATCTATGTCAGTTAATACTCAATACGGTATTGTAGTAACGTGCAACCAAGTCTTAATAAAGTTATATAGTTACGTTTTTTTAATTAAGACCTCAACTCTTTCTGGGGTTAGCCATGCTAGAAAAATGTGTTTGCTACATCTAAGCTGGTTCATTGCAACTATCAGTCTGTTAATGTTATGCTACAAGTCCTGTTTATTTTCATGTAACCAAGCTTCTCATGTATGTTTCAGAAGTGGCCTGTTTTAATGATTTTTTTTTCTCAATCATGCAAAAAGACGTACACGTTTTTTTATTAAGTTTTCAAGATTTTCTTATAAGTATGATAAGAATTGATTCTCTTTTGTTGTGCTTCTGAATTTCTCTGAGAGTATATTAAGTTTTATTTTTGTGACTACTTGTAATATTTGAGTTATCAAATATCAGAACTTAGTTATAGACTTAGCTCCTTCATGTCAGTATTCATGCTTTGTGGCTTTGTCGCCATGGTAATTAATTTATTCTAATGTCAAATGCAAATTATAGTGAGAGCTGCCATATCCAGGCTCCCTTATGTGCCCACGGTGCTTTGTAATACCTACTCAATAGCTTACTCCACATTCTATTTTTATGTAAAATGAAAATTTTAGTGAGGGCTGCCATGTATCCAGCTCCCCTTTGTGGCTTACCATAAACCCTTGTGCCTATAGTATTTTCTATACTAACCTACTCAATAGGTTACTCCATGTTCAAATGCAGTTTTTAGTGAGGGTTGTTGTATACAGTCCCCTTTTCTGGCTTAACCATAACCCCTGTGCTCACGGTGTTTTGTACAATAACCTATCAATAGATTACTCCACATTCTTATGTGTAACCTACCAATAGGTTACTCCACATTCGTATGTGTACTCGCCTACTGTTTCTTTATTTTGCACGAGACATCTTGCTATCAGAATCTCAAAGACTTGGTCCTCACTCCTTATTTACTGATCTTTTGTCTAGGATTCCTTTTTTAGATTCACAAAAAAGTAGTCAGCACGTATTACTTTTTCTAGACACATAGATATGCATAGCAACAGTTACACCGACGCAAAGCAAACTAACCATCAACTTCAATAACACAACGGACACATCCACTGGCCACAAGCCACATAAATTAGTTAGCTCTATATTTAGAAATACAAAGGCCGCTATTATTTCCTTAACATATATAAAATTATTTTTTGAACAGTTGTGCTATTCGAGTTAGTTCAAAAACTAATCGGCTAAATGAAAATATATAATGCATCCCTACTTACAAAATAAATACATAACCTCCTATTTTTTTTTTTTCGAAATGTAATTCTAAACAGCCATAAAACTGATAATTTTTATATCCCAAATGGCCACTAAAAACAAATATAAATGGGCCTATAAAGGGGTTAATTAGCACGGCAACGCCGCGCTGTTTTCTAGTATATATTAATCATGAGTGTTTTCCGTTACAACGTACGGTCACTCACTTGTTGAAGAAAAAATGAATTGTTTTTCTCAATGGCGTGCCTACTGCCGTCTTAATCGATCTCTACAAGCTGGCTGGCTGACAGCGGGCTCCACACCTCAAGCTGGCTGGCTGGCTGGCTGACAGAGGGCTCCACACCTCAAGCTGCCTGACTGGCTGACAGCAGGGGTCCACAGCGCTCCTCCGAGCACACAATCCGCATCGATTCGATCCCCACCGCAAATAAATAAATAAATACCAAAAAAAGAAGTAGAAAAGAGAGAGGACGGCAACTTGCGCCGTCGGCAAGGCAGGGCCCGTGGAGGAGTAGACGGATTCGTCGCCGAGTTTTCTCCGGCTGAGGGCGGCGCGACCGACCGGCGACCAGCGTTAGCGCGACCGACCGGCGACATGACTCATATCCTTCCTAAACCCCGATTCGATCTGCGCCTCTAATCTACCTTTTGCTTGTATACCATCTCGATCTGTTTCGTTGTTTCGATTTCTGTTTTTACCCTGTTCTTCCTTAACTCGCGCGCACGCGGCAACCAGCGTGATCGCGACCGCGAGCGCGCGGCGGCGCGGAAGCCCAACGCCGGCAAGGGCTCTCAGGACGGGCTCACCCCGGAGCAGCGCCGCGAGAGGTACGCAATCTATTCTGTTCTGTTTGATTCGATCCTTCCCCGGCATGGTCGGATCTAGGCGCTGACCCTATCCGGATCCCATCTCTCTTGCCAGGGACAAGAAGGCGCTGGAGGAGAAGGCGGCCAAGAAGGCGCAGCAGGCAGCGGCCGGCGGCACCGGGACCTCCACGGACAATAACAACAAGAATAAGGCGGCAGGTGGCAAGAAGTAGGCGGCAGTGGACGCCGCCACCTCTGTACGATTATTATCCATCGATGTCTTTAGCTTGTAACTTGTTCGCATCCTCGTAGATGCGATGCTTGTTGCGTCATAAACTCGTCTTCTGTTATTACTCTGATGATATCGACATTTCCGTCATGAGAATAATACGTGGTGTTCTGTTCTGGGTCATTTTTTTTTCCTCTTCTTTCTTTTTATGGATCTGTTCTCCTCTTTGAGTGCCTGTCCTATCGATGGATCAGAATTCTCTTGATAATAACTAGTTTAGAGGATGGATGGATTAGGATTATGTGAAGGAGCCTTTGTTTGTCATTGTCAACAATTGGAATATGATATCCAAATTTGAAATTGGATTGTGCTGCTGTTACGATCTCCTATCTATTTCTGCAAATTCAGTTATTACCAAGCTAATATGTACTACTCCTGCCCTTCCAAAATAAGTGCACATCCTACACTTCAATGAGTCAATCAATCTTCTTTAGCTAGTTTCCCCAAATGTATATATACACAAATAGTAATGTTTATGCTACAAGCTCTTTGATGAGTCAAATCAATCTTTAACTAGTTTCCCCAAATATGTATATACACAAATAGTAATGTTTATGATACAAGCACTTTGATGAGTCAAATCAATCTTTAAGTAGTTTCCCAAAATATATATACACAAATAGTAATGTTTATGATACAAACAAACAGACATCATTGGATTAATCACATCATATATTTTCATCATAATGCAAACCTATTAGAGATACAATTATCAATAATATTTCTATAAATCTTGATGGAGGCAGCACTGTGGATGGTTGGCTCAACACATGTATGCTGTCAGTTATCGATTAGATTAAAAATAGTGAATCAAGCCAGCCTGTATTAAGTACTTACTGAGTTTTAGCTACCCAAAAGTTTAAAAGTCAACTCTCATGAAATCCTAGCTTGCTGGCATATGTTGCTATGCTAGTTATTATTGGGTTACTGGTAGCAAACAAGATAATACCAAACTCCATCTACTTCAGATTGTTAATATTTAAGTTATAGTAACAATGTATATAAACAATCTCACATCCATCTATTTGTGAAAAATTGCAGTGACGCTACTAGCCAGTCAAAACGTGTTTCTGTTGCTTTTACATGATTTTTCATACTAAAAATGTGTTAAATGCTTTTACTTCCAAGCTGAAATTGTATCCCTTTGTATTGTTTGATTTGAAGCATCATGCATGCCTTGGCAATATCTCACATTATTCATTATTCATTATAATATTGGGAATGTTACATTGAGGATGTGAATTGAAAATCTTTTTTGTTATATCATTGTGATCTTTTCCCAGTCTTGCTCCAGTAGTTCTTGTTGTGAGATTGTCCACTCTGTGGATTCCTTTTTGTAAAATGGACCTGGTATTGTTTGAATTAGCTCAAGATGTGTAGACTTTGGAGCCGTTCGCTTCTGATTTAAGCCGCTTTCTGTGCTGCCGCTGTACAGCCTAGTTGTTTGGCACCCCAAACAGTGGCATCGGGTCAGCCTAGCCATTTGGCTGCAGGCATCCTCCCGTCTATACTACTATGATTCCTCTTGCTCTCTGTTATACGCAATGTAATGTCATGACGCTAAGGTTTTGGGTCTGGTATGGGAGCCACTGCGGCTCCTCTCTCACCGCTGTGCCGTCGCCTCCATCACCACACTTCTCTCCTGCCTCGCTGCCGCCGCCTTCTCCCGCAATGCCCGAGAATTGATCTGTGTGCTGGCCGCTTCCCCTACGCTGAAGCCCTGTTTGCACATTGTCAACTGCCACCACCAAGCTGTCACCGTCTGCACATACCCCATCAGTGAGCACTCTTACTTATTAGCCCAGACGAGCCTCATCCTTTCTTGCATCTTCATATTACTGTGTTGCGTACTTTGAAGTTTCGATTATTCAAATAGCTGCTGCTAACTTATTAATACTTGCACATAGCTGCAAAGATGACACTTTTTAATTTCTTACCTCTCTCCTGAAAGCTTGGCTCTGGCCTCTGGGTGCATTTTTGTTTTTGATTTTTGCTGGACAAGAATATCAACAAATTTGGACAAAGCTTCTCATACATACTGGAAGTCTAACCACAAATTTGGCATTCAGATATTTCTCTTTCTAATAATCCTCTCATATTGATGTTCTGTTTCTTTTCCTCCATAATTTGGACAAAGCTTGCAGATACTGAAGCGAGCAAAATCAGCTCAGACTTGTACTTAAGGTGAACTCTGATTAGTCTTATTATCTCTCCTTATTAGCTTATTACTCTATTGCAGGACATGATACATGAACCTTTCATCTCGAGTTACAATATCAACAATTATTAATTCTGTTTTTGGTCTTCTAAGATGTTACTACAACAATAATGCCCATTTGCACAACTGCCTATGTATTTTTAGTTACATAGCTTGTGTTAGTTATAGCTGTAGGATGAATACATAGTTTTTAGGAAACGGTTGAAGGCCAACCGTTACAGTTAAAGGTAAGAAGATGGGGACATGGAATTCAGAGGAAATTATACCCTTTCTTTTTAAGCAAAAAAATTGAATGCTGTGTTCAATGAATATGAGTTTAATCTGTAGAAAATGCATAGTATTTCCAAAGTGTCTGTCTGGCAGGTTGCAATTTGCAAATCAGTTTGGGTTTTGGTATCTCTGTTATCTATTGATCTATGTGCATATGTATGCTATTCAAACTATTTTGTTTCTTGATTTAACAACTGTGTGATGATAATGACAAAAGATCTGACTATGGTAGGAAGAAGGAACCACCTGCTACTTATTTTATAGCACAAGATATTTAAACATCACAACTGTGTATCTAGGCAATTCCTGTTGAACCAATCATCCAGATCCTAGGCCTATGTGCACATAATTTCATAGGCATTAATATTCCTGTGAAGATAATTTTCCTAAATTGCCAAGCAGGCCTTACAAGGATGATTCATGTACTCAACTGTGATGTAGGTGGAGAGGGAGTGCCATATACAGGGGCTGTAATACCTTGCTTGAAATATTTTCCTAGTATAGGACCTTGACCTTTTCCCAAGTACTTTAGGCTAAAATTGATCTGTGGAATACCATTCGGATTCTTATATTTGCTTGGAATATTTTAGTTGACGATCATTCCATTTAGTAGTACTCCAAAAATGATTCCAGGTGAAATGCCATTCGGTTGTACTTGATCTGTATTGGAACAGCAAAAAGATCTGATTCAATTTTGCTTGGCATTTCATTTAATTCATAAATAACAGTTATTTTGTTTGATGTTAAGTTAGCTCTTCAATTTTATTTTGCAATGTCCATGTCCAGATTGCTGTTTCCGTTAAGTTCTTTACTAACATGAACATGTTGCATTATCTCTCCAGGACAGGCACCAGGCTGTTGGAATATGGACCAACAAGGCATGTGAGAATTCTCTCTCATAATATAGCCTTGCATGTTGTTGGATTCAGGAAGGGGTCCATGTTGTTGGATTTGAAGTCTCACCTTCACCCGATTCTAGCTACAACAAACCCTAAACCTGGAATTGAAGATACACCTCATCTGCAGCATTCGCCACTGAGCTTCCCACCAAGCCAAGACAAATCAAAGCCTGCTACCTCAACCTCAAGACTGTGGCTCTGAACCACCTCTACATCGAGAAAGAGAACACAAGAGCTGTTGTTGCTCTGGGGATCACGCACGGGTTCAAGGCGAAGTTTGAGACAGTTGTGCTTTACAAGCCAGTGCTGAGCAGGTAGGGTGTGGTGTGGATATATAGTCTGCCTTGCTCCTGCTTTCTCGTGCAGGAATGGTAATGGTAATTATAAACACCCTTGGGTTGCGACCCACTGATGAACAAATAGAATCCTGCCCCTCTACTGTTGCTGGGCAGATTCTGCAGAAACAGAAGAAGCCCCTTGGAGTATGTAGTAGTGCAGAAACAGGCGAGAAACCTAGGCCGTCAGTCTTTATTTTTTTGAATGATTAGTCTTGTACCTAATTGTCTGTTGACTCTGTTGGGTGGTGGCAGTGATGGTCCTGTTGAATGAGTAGTCCCTAGATGGTGTTTTTGGCATGATGAGTGAATAAATATCTAGAGCGCATATGTTGCCGAGCTATATATATGCTAAGGTGGTTTTTCTGGCCCGGTTTATGCATGTTTTCTTTTTATTCGTCTAATAGAAATCACGACAAAGCTTTTGCCGTCCTTTCTAAAAAAAATATATATATATGCTAATATGCTGCTATGCATGTGGACAGGACAGATGGAAGAGGAATGACGGAAGATGAGATGCGCATGGGTGAATAATAATCATGGTTGCGACGAACTACGAAAAGCATCTTGTTTTGCTTGAGAAAGAAAGAGAGCTGGGACAGTGGATATGGATTTGGAAGGATCCTGTCTCCACCACCAGGCACCAACAATCCAGTACTAGTCTGTATCCGGATGGTTGCTATTTTCTACTGCTGCTAGTGCTCGGAGCTGTGTCTGACTCCCTGTTCTTGCTCTGGCTGTTGTGTTGGGACTGCACGGTCTTGCATTGGGAGTGATTGCGACTGCGACCGACTCAACTACTCTTCCCTTACTAGTGGTGGGCAGGCAGGAGAGCAGTAGCTGACCAGCGAGCCTGATGACCTAAGCAGAGCACTGGGCTGAGCATTCAACGGCCAGGGACTGAGGAGTACAAGTAATCTGGACCTTGGAGTCACAGTCATAGTGGAGTGTGAATTCCACCCCATGCCATTGCCAAAACCTTGGATCATGGACGATGACCGCCAACTCCAAGCACAACTCCAAGCACCAGCCTGCCAAAGCCACAGCAGCAGCTTCCTCGGCGTCGTCTCCCTGTTCGACACCGGGGCCGCCCTCATCTGGCTCTTGTTAGCAGCAGCTATCTACTGCGTCGTGATCGTCACCACCTCTAACAATAATAGTGGTAATAGACTCATCAGACGACTCATCAAATTCAAAGGGTTCAAAGGCAAGAGGAGGAAGAATGCTGCTGCAGCAGCAGCAGATGCCGCACCGCCACCGGGACGGGGGTGGTGGTGGTCCATGGTTGAGACGCTGGCCTTCGTGTCCGCCAACAGCAGCGGCAGGGGCTTCTACCACTTCGTGGAGGCGCGCCACCGCAGGTACGGTCCCCCCCTGCTTCCGCACCGCGCTCTTCGGTGCCACCCACGTCTTCGTCTCCTCGCCCGACGCCGCCAGGTCGCTCCTGGCCGCCGAGCACGCCGGCTTCTCCAAGCGCTACGTGCGCACCGTCGCTGACCTCCTCGGCGAGCACAGCCTCCTGTGCGCCTCACACGCCACGCACCGCGCACTGCGCCGCGCCGTCGCACCCCCCTCTTCAACGCCAAGGCCACGGCGTCCCTGGCCGCCAACTTCGACACGCTCACCCGGAGGCTCGTCACGCGCGACTGGACCACCGGCAGCAGCACCGTCGTCGTGCTCGACGCCGCGCTCGACCTAACTTTCGAGGCCATCTGCGACATGCTCGTGGCGACGCTGCAGCCCGACGTCAAGAGGCGGCTCCAGAGCGACGTGCTGGTCGTGACGCGGGCCATGCTGGCGTTCCCGCTCAGGCTGCCGGGCACCAGGTTCCACGCAGGTCTCCAGGCGAGGAAAAGGATCATGGAGGTGCTTAGGCAGGAGATAGCCTCCAGACAGAGACAGATCATGGGCATGGAGGAGGACGACGACGATCACCATCATCAGCACAGCAAGCACGTTGACGACTTTCTGCAGAGCCTCCTCCTTCTCAGGAAGAGGAGGAGGAGCCAGCAGCAGCTCTTGCAAATGCAACAGCAGTCACCATCGAACGACGACATCTTCCTCTCTGAAGACCAGATTCTCGATAACATCTTGACGCTCATCATTGCCGGTATGACTTACATCCTACTCCGTGTTTGTTAAATCATTGTTTTTCTTCCTTGTGCATGTTCTTATTATTATATATTATAAAAAAAACGAACAGGCCAGGTTACAACAGCAAGCGCAATTACATGGATGGTCAAGTACTTGGCTGACAACAAAGACTTTCAAGAAACCTTGAGGGTGGGTGGATCAGTCAGAGTTAGTCAGGCCAAATGAATATCGAATCTGAATCTGTTCTTATATATATATGCTAGTAAGTAGTAGCTCCATTTTTTTTCTTGTTCTTGATGCAAGCTGAAGCACAAGTATGTACAATATGCAGTCGGTTCAGCAGGAGCTGGCACTGAAGCATAAGCAGCAGCAGGCAGATGGGGATGCGGATGCTGATGCCCCCCTCACGCTCCAACATCTCAACAGCATGGAGCTTGCATACATGGTCAGTCTCCACTCAAGATAGCCTCAACATGCATCTACAGATTGGGATAATAATTTACAGAGTACATATGTAATTTGGATATATTCTTGCTGCATGCATCATCATCATCGCAGACGGTGAAAGAATCATTGAGGATTGCGAGCATAGTTTCCTGGTTTCCAAGGGTAGCACTCGAGGACTGCCAGGTTGCAGGTATGTATCCACGTACTTCCATTTTATCTACCTGCTAATTTTCATTTTTCATTTTCTGACTGAAATTAGATCTAGCTTTTTATGATATGTATATGTATTGAAAACAAAAGCAACATGAGTACGTACTACCTACAGGGTTTCACATCAACAAAGGGGTGGATTGTAAACATTGATGCAAGGGCACTACACTATGATGCAACTCTTTACGACAACCCCACCGTGTTTGATCCTTCGAGATTCAAGGTAATTGACTTTAGGTTCAAAAATTCCCCTACACTAGTATATATGATGAAACGATTTGATTATCTAGCACGTACGCATATGCATATTGTTAGATCGAGTGTGAAATAACTACACATATGAACAGGGAGAGGATATGTGTGGGAAGAAGCAGCAGGCTCCGTACAGCTTCCTGGTGTTCGGAGCAGGCGGCAGAACCTGCCTGGGGATGAACCTCGCCAAAATCATGATGCTCATTTTTTCTGCACCACCTTGTTACAACCTGGAGGTTCCAACTTGGCCATTTATTTATTTAGCACACGAATACATGCATTGTTGAAACTGAGTGCTCTCTCTATATATTGGTAAAACTGATCGATTGCATGCATGCAGATGGGAGATGGCCGACGAGGACCCAAGCCTTGAGAAGTGGGCAATGTTTCCGAGGCTCAAGAGTGGATGCCCCATTCACCTCACACCCATTTGATCCATCAGATCGTCCATGCCATCAGCCAATACAACAGGAAGGAAGCTAATAATAATAAAAAATCATCACGACAATGGCGCAAAAATGCCATGATGTACTAAGACAAGGCGCGGTTGGAACCTATCAGATGTCTTCCTTCTAAGACGATGACAATGGCTTAAAAAATATATAAAAGATGGCATGGGAAATTAAGACGAGAATATAATTGATCAGATGTGTATGTCGTACATTTCTAGATGGAGGGGAGTAAACACATGCACTCCCTTTCATAATACAAGACGTGCTTTATTTCCACCTGTTGACCACCTTAATGACCACCTTAAAAAAAGTGTTTTATGTCATCATTTCGCAAAATGGACCTAAACACTATGGTGAAATTATACCAAATAATTAGACTTTTGGTATTTTGGATTTTTTTTAGAGACCAAAAAAGAGGAACAAAAATAAACAACCCTCACCCACCCATTTTTTGGTTGGCCAAAATATTTGGCATTTAAATAGACCTCAAAATATTTGGCATTTTGTGTTTTCAAATTTCTAAATATTTTGTATTCAACTATTAGATGCATAACAAAGTGGATGTACTAAGAAAAAAAAATCAAAACGACTAATTTAAACAAAAGGGAGTATGTAAGATCTAGTGATGGGTTTTTTTAGCAATGCATACATTTACATAAAAATCAAAATGTGTTTTGCCAGGGTTTCTCTACGTCTTTAGTTAAACGCCAACCAGAGCAAGAAACAACTTCTCGAGTGAATTGAAGCTCATGGGAGAAGAAGCAAGCCTTCACAATAAATAAAAAAAACATGTTTGCAACAAAATATTTTCACCGTTGGTTTGTTACAAACAACTTATGACAATATATCACAGTTGGCTCATGCCATGAACAGGCGGTGAAACGCAAGGAGATTTTCAGTAACGGCCATGATACGTGTACGAGATAGCGATCAAAATATTTTGATTGAGGGAAAAGTATTGTTGGCACTAGGGGGTATACACGACACGACACGTGGAAGGAACAGAAGGAGTGAGGGGAATATTATCCTGGCGGGTCCCGCTCCCGCATTCTCCACTGACTCCACTCTGCCCAGCTTCAGTCCCGTCCGTCGCCGCCGCCGCCGCCCGTTTTTTTGGTGTATTTAATGGAGATGGAGGGGGCGCGGCGGTAAAAAGGGCCAGCTTTTCCATCCCCATCCCGCCGTGGACGTCGACGAACACCCCTTTTGACGTCACCAAGAGAGGGCGCAAGATAAGCGACACCTCTCCCCTCCCTACACCGACACAGGCGTCCAAGAAAAAGGGTCCGCCCCGCAACCACAAGCAGTGAGCAGGAGGAGGAGGGGCCCCGCCCCATGTCGCCGCCGCGGGTCGGTGCCGCCGCTTCCATGGAGATGGAGGGGAGCGGCGGTAGCCAGGGCCAGCTGATCCATCCCCATCCCCCGTCCGTTTCCGAGCCAGCCCTGACGTCACCAAACGGAACGGCATCTTCGTCGACGACCATCCCCCCTTCCCATGCTGCCGCCGGTGGAAAAGGGTGGTGGCAGCCACAAGAAGCGAGAGGAGGAGGAGGGGCCGCCCCATGTCTCCGCCGCGGAGGTGCTCTCCGCTCTCCGATCCACCGCGCTCGGGCAGAGGGAGGGGATGGATGCGGCGGCCCTCCGTTTCCTGGCCATGTATAGCAGGAACAGGGACGGCATCTTCGTCGACGACCATCCCCATTCCCATGCTGCCGCCGGTGGTGATGGTGGCTCGGCTCAACCCCATCAGTATCAGCTGCTGGTGTTGTCAGCAAGATGCTCAACCTCAATGCAGGCCCTAATGATGGATCCCTGACCAAGAAGAAGAATCCCCATCCTCCAGCTGCTGCTGCTGCTGCTGCAGGTGCCAATGCCAAGCAACAAAAGGATGATGGCCCCATGGAGAATGCTGCAGTGCTTGAACAGGCTATTGCTACTAATGGTTATGCATCCCAATCGCCTGGTTTTGCTGCTACTGCAACGCATGGGCATCCCAATCCTCCTCCTGTGGTGACAGTGACAACAGTAGCATCCCCGTTAATAATGAGAAGGAGAAGAGGAGGATCAAGAAAAGGTTGAAGGCAGTTGGGCAGCAGCAGCACAGCTATGTCGGGAATCCTGTGGCACTTGTGTTGGACTTTGCAGAGGGAACTCCCCTGCCCTCCAGGGAGGACCTCTTCGCCACATTCAGCAGGTTTGGTGTTGTGATCGACTCGGAGACCGCCATCAACCAAGACAAGCGCACCACGCATGTGGCCTTTGCCACCAGGGGCTCAAGCAGAGAGCGCCTTGAGCTGCGCCCGCAACTCTTGGTGGCGCATTTGGACCTCCATTTGCAGTAGCAAGCCTCCAGGACCTCACGCTCAACACGCCTCCTCCGCCTCTTCGAAATCTCCCTCTCACAGATATTCGAATAATCTTGGGAAGATGATCTTGTCCTTGTCGTCTAAAGCCACAGCGGCACCTCAAGAAGCAAATGCAAAGACGGCCGTGGACAGTCTCAGTCTTGTGGGAGAGATGCAACATCTTCTTGCCAAGGTTGACAGGGAGCTGCAAGTGCAGCGTGCTTCTGCTACTGCTCATCATGCTTAGGCTCAGCTCAGCACTCCACCACTGAGCAGTTCGGACTGTATGGTTCCCCTTTTGCTACTGACCCGTGCTCCTTGTAGTTGCTGATTGTCAGTCTTTTGTAGCTCTAGTACTAGTATATGGATCCTGAAATCCATTTCAGCAGCTGTAATTCTGGTTCCCCACCGCATGCAATTGTGTAAATGGTAGATCTGCATGCATCGCTGCTCTGTGTAGTGGTACTCTGTAACAGATTATCCAGCATCCTTTACCATCCATCCTGTGTAAATGAGAGATCAACATTTGTGTCTTCTTTATTGCCTCTTCTATCGGAATATAACCTTCAGCCTCCTGTTCTCGATGCTCAGTCCGTTGTTGGCAATCTGAAGGTATGTGCTGCTGTGATTGGTTGCTTGTTTGGCATTGATTAAATGCCCCCTTTTTCTGAGCTTGCCCATGGTGAACTGGGGACCTTGTTTTATATTGTTGTACATGGTAAAGTTTGCTTATTGGGATATTATGTTATACATGCCGAGAGGAAGCTAGAGTACCTTCTAGTACCTTCTTAGTGAGGCTTATGCCACATTTACTAGGATCTTCTCACCACTTTGTTTTAGTCTCAATCTCTTGTTTACCTCTATTTTCCTTGATGGCCATACCACATTCATCATAGATTGAGATGGCAAGAGAGTCATAGCGGCTAGATCGCCGTAAGGTGGAGAAGAGGAAGGAAGAGGGAGGTGAATCGGATTTGTTTGAGACATACATATTAATATTCATTACTATAAAATTGGTCAAACTTTAGCCAAGTTGACCGGCACAATTCCCCTAGTTGTATGTTTTTGTTTTTTTGACGGAGGGAGTAAATTCTAACGTCCATCACATTTCTCAGAGCAATGCTCCAGCAAGCATATTCTCATGTGCAGTCTCCAGCTTCTTCTCCGGTTCGAGCTAGGCGTGATTGGGATTTGTTAGAGAATGAAAATCGTCAGGTCATTCGAAGTGAGGTTGCCACAACTAGTGCAGAGCATGATAATGTTGGAAGGACCTCTCCTTCAACCAGGTTGCTGATGGTTATTTTAAAAAAAATCGATAGGATATGCTTTTAGTTATTCTTTGCCGTTTCACAATTACATTTATTTCATTCATTATGTACTTCCCATTTTTGCCATATGATGAAAATATTAATAACTTTTCTACATTGTTTTGAAACCATTTCTCCAGTTATGATTGTTCGAGCATTATCTAGCACTCTATTACCATTTTATTTTGTTACTATCATTTATTTTCTAGCTCTTTGTTACACGTGACCCTTGTTTGTTTGTGAACTGGAGGCCTTGCTGGTGTATTACTGGTCAGTCTTTTGAAAGATTTTTTTTTTTCTACAGCACAAAAAGAATGTGGGTGCAAACTAGTTTTGTTTTAAAAAAAAATAATGTGCTCCTTTAAAGTAGTTGTAGTTGAATAGCCAGAGCTACAATCCTGGCATACCTTTCACCTGGGACCAACAATAATACTTGTAAATTTGAAATCATGTCATAAGTTTACACCTTGCGCTCCAAAATGAAAAAAGAATAATCGGCAAAAGAAAAACATGATATTGTGCTTGCCATTGCCAACCTAGTACCATGCCACCAGTAATTGGACCGTCATGTCAAATTTCCACCGATATACCCTTCCTATCCTCCTATCCCCAGAGAACGATGCATGCTCAACAGAAATATCCAACTAAATCTGAACGATGAGTTCAGGACAAGGGTCTGTCTGGGGAGAGCATGAACTGACGGAGACAATCCATCTATTCATTCTCACCCTTGGCAGACCCAGAAAACACCCTTGGAGAAACCTGAACGGATTCATTCTCATCCTTGGCATACCATGATAAACAACACCTGTAGGACACCTTTATGGAATAAAGCAAACCAGCAAAAAACAAACAAATGACCTTGTCGATTTTGTCCATTGAGATAAGACTGAAGGACAACAATTCACTAGCACACTTTTTAAGCACCCTCAATCGAACAAACATAGAAATATTACTGATATGTTCTCCTGTGTACAAGTAGCATTAATCTAAATACAGAAACTATCTGCTACTTATTGCATTATTACAGGTATCCATCTTGCGTGGTTGACCCACTGTTCTGATATACAGATGTTATTCAGAAATGTATGACAAACCCCCAGAAGTACCAGAAATCCAGAATCTCTCTTAGATTGCTTCCCAGTTCGTGGCTAGTCTGGTTTCTGGTTTCACTTAGACAGCCACTGATTGTTCTTCGATCTCGCTGTGTCCAGCATCACTTGCAGCAGCACCATTAACAGGAACCTCTGTCGCAGCATCTGATGCACTTGAGGCACCATTCACCTGCATCTCACCAGCTGCCTCAGAGGCATTGCTGGAGGGCTGCTTTGGAGGGGTCTTTAGTTGACGAATGGCAGCAGCTGCTTCTGGCATCACAACACCTGGAGGCTGAGGGGCACCCAGCGGCGCTGAGGTGGCGGTCTTTCCTCAACCCCAGTGATGTAGGTCAAAGGCCTAGGTTCATCTGCTTGAAAATCAGGGGCCTTCCCATTCTGGTGATAGGAAGGAGCATAGCTGTCCTGGGCATCAGAGTATGATCCGTCATCACTCAACTGGGAGTTGGATCCATAACCAGGCCTCTGTTGCGAATACTGCTGCATCTCCCATGGCTGTTTTTAAGGGGGAAAACACAAAGACATAAGAGCCTGTCCAACTCAAAGACATCATTGTGTCAGGAATGAAACAGACAAGGGCTTCTTCTCACCTTACTGCCAGAAGACCTATCCCCTCGTTGTGCACTGGACATCGTCTGCCAAAAGCACACAGATACAATCAGGGTAGTGGTTCATCAAGTTATAGTAGGCCACATGCTTTCAGTGAAAACTGATAAGTTAAATGAACCACAACAAAGCAGATGATATTATGAATTACAGTAATAGGTGAGTGAGTTGCCAAGAACTCAAATATGTGAGATATTAATCAATAATGCACGCTCATATATTTAGAATTTTAACTAGGAGTTCCACAAGATCATAGAAATTGGTTACACCATGGTAGAGCTGAAAAACTTTCAACTGATCAATAAAGAACACCATAGAACAAAATATGTTAACCATATGCACATATCACAAATACATATATTTGGAGATTGAGCAACATGTATATTGAGAAGATGTAATATAATATATACTAACAGGAATACCTTTGTCAAGAATACAAGTCTCTATATAGTTAGTTTGAAAAAGGAATGTCGTCTCTTTTTAAAGTTCAGCTATTATAATCTTATTAGTAATGGTCAGTTTTTTTTTTTTTTTTTACTCTCGGACGTGCAGGGGAGCTTGTCATCTTCATTAAAGAACGAGAGAAAAGACACAGCTGCATAACTAAGCACCCAAACCAATGCACGCAACACACACACACACACTGCACTAAGATTATACACTATGCAAGACACTAGCAACAGAACCAAGAGCAAGAACAGGAAGGCGCCCGCAGCACACACCACAAGAGTTCCTCTTCTTCCACTGGCCACACTATAGCACTCACACAAGGAGTGACACTACTAAAAACACAATCATTCCAGTGTTTACAGATGTGGTCAAATAATGTATGTATAAAACCATACAGAAGCGGCGGATTGTTATAATGGAGTTGCAAACAATTCCCTTTGGTACACAACCATATCTAGCTGATTTAGGAAATTCGATATTTTCCGTAGCTGATCAACTCAGATGTAAGCTGTTCATAAGCATGAAAGAAGGCTGGATGCCAGCAAATACTAGTTGTCCCAAAAGTAAGTTAAAGTGAATGTGCAATCTCAGAGATTAAGACTGCACCAAGTGAATCCAACTAACTTGACAGATGCATATTGATGTCAACTAGTTTTCCTAGTGTTCATAAGCACCTAGTGTAGGTTGTTTATTTTCAACACCTGGCATGTGCCCACTGGGTACAAAACTCAGGTCTTGTGAGCTGCATATAGGTTCAGCAGCTCCTTACCTCGGCATATAAACCAGTTTACATCTGCAGTAAAACTCAGGTCTTATGTGCCCACTGGCATGTGCAGGGTATGCCGATATAAACCAGTAAAGCTCCTTACCTCGGCATAGGATCTTGAAAATGATCCAGCAGTAGGTTCAGCAGGTGCTGGCGCAAATGAAGATCTCGCCGCTGCAAAATAAAGGCAAGAGTAGGTAAAGCAACAAGAGACTCGGTATGGCAAACAAGGAAAAATATGTTCACAAAAGATACCAACCAGAACCAAAGTCACCATTTGATGCACCGTACATGTTAGTTTGCTACAGAAGGGACAGTGGTCAGAAATAGGATGATAACTGAAAGCATGAGCATGGTTGTGGAACAGGAATATGGGTAGACATTATAAGTGCACACCTGAGAAGCTCTCCATGAACTATTAATTGCCCCTGAAATCACAACCAAACAAATGGAAATGTTGTGAGATTCGCGTAGACGTTGGGTCAATCTTTACGCAGCACAAGGTGGGCCTCTTTTGATAACAGAGCTAAGAACTGAACCATGAAATGAATTCTGGACACTGACCATTCCTTATAACAGGAGGAGCATGGTCTTCCAGTGGGCGGTACTGAGAAAACCTATCATCCCTGGTAATGTTTATGGGTTCCCTGGTATGACTGATTGACTCGGTCAAGGATTTTAACTCCTTGGCTTGGGAATCTAGCGCTTGTGTTAACGTCGCTAGTATCTTCTTTTCTGCCAACAAGAACAAAATGATATTATTGGAGTGAGTTGAACCATTGGCAAGGAAGACAAAGCAAATCATGAACAGGTAGAGAGTGACACCTTCATCCTTTGAAGCAAGCAACTGTTGGTTTGTTTTGGCGATAGCAGAAACAGCTGAAGCAGAGGCCTTTACAGCCTCGGCCGTTTCCTCATCTATCCTGGCCTTAAGCTGGTTGCCTCCAGTGCCATCACCTTCCGCTACGACATTGCGTATCCAAGACTTGAGCCTAGGAAGGAACAGTTTCTAACATGGAAATAGAAATGTCCCAGTTATTGCATACTACATGGCAAGGTTTGCAAAAAATGAGAGATGAGAAATACCTTGATAAAGACAGCAGCGCTAGCACCAAAACCAAGCAAGAGCCCTGCAGCGAGGAATGCTTGGTACCAGCTGAACCGGGGTTGCGTTCGAAGGACAACAGGGCCCGCGGTTGCAGGTTGTGCTGGAGTGTAAGTTTGCACCCCGGCGGATTGATTCTGGCTGTTGACTGTAAGCAAACAAGCAAACAGAGACAAGGCAAGTCTGTAAATGAAATCAACATGACAAGATGAAGACAGATGATTTAGTTGAGTTACCCTGCTGCTGTGGCGAAGTGGTAGCCACCGTAGTGCTGCTGGGTTGAGGATCCTGCAAGCCAAGCAGTAGACAGACAGATGAGAAGGCATGGATGAAGATGGTGATAGAAGGGAAGGAGGATGTATCTATCTTACAGGGACTCTTCGGAAGGCCTCGTCGATCTCCTCGGTGGTGAGGCCCTTCTTCTCGAGGAAGGATCGTCTGTAGACGACGGGTGAGCCTCTGACCTTGGGGTGGGAGAGGAACTTGACGGCGTTCTGGACGTAGTCCTCCCTCACAGGCTGCGGCGGCGCCTCGAAGACGAGCTTGTCGCCGCCGGCTCCCGGGTCAGCATCTGCCGCCGCTGCTGCTAGGGCAAGGGGAAAAATTTTGATTCTCCTCGAATCGAACTGCTGAATCTACCTGCCTAATTCTACTAGTCTGATCGGTCTAAACTGAATTGGAATCCAATCGAGCAGCAAGAGAAGAGGAGGACGGACGGGGAAGGTACCTGGGGGTTGCAGCTGGCCGGAGCCGGGCCGGTGCCGGAGGCCATGGCCTGGCCTAGTCGCCTCTCCTCTCAGTCACGGGAGTCGTCGGGAACGGAACGGAACGGAAGCTGTCGTTTTGCTTTTGTCCTGCACCTCAATCATCTCATCGGCAGCAGGAGCAGGCTGTGCCCATTCCACTTCAGTTTCCAAAACCGAAACGCAACATAAATTGTTTTTTTTCCTATTTCCGAAAAAAAAAAAATGTAATTCTTCTCATTTTGATGGGTCAAATAATTTAAATTCTAACCGTCTATTATACTAAAAAAAATAATAACATTTATGATTTATGATAGTCACGAAATAATAATATTCTCAAAAACCTTTATTAGAGACGTAGCAATTGTTTTTCATAGGTTTAGTCAAACTTGTGAGTTTTTGAGTTGGTTAAAATGTTTGAGAACGGATGAAGTATCTAAGAACTACTCATCTCTACCAGATCTTATTGCAATGTGAAACAAATGCACCTTTGTTACGTTGCCTTTGTGCATAGCATAAGCTTTATCACAAATCTTTCTCCTAGTAACACTTTGGCCAACATGATATTGGGTAATTTCTAGTTTAAATGCAAAGGTGATTAACATGGGAGGAAAGAGGCACATTGGACACAAGGAATATTTGAATAAAAAAAAATGATCACCGATATGCTCCAAAATTCTAGTTTTGCATGCTAAAGGAGAGGGTATTGAACAAGGACTTAACCCTCTTGTCTTTGTGTAGCGATGGTTTTAATGACATTGTTGTTAACTAAACAGTTCATTCGACTCATGTATTCTTATACAAAAAATAAACTCGTCGGTTTCGTTGTAATCTAATACTCCTATAAGAATAAAATCCTAAGCTAATTCCTAGTGATATTGTTTTTAACTAAACATAACTAAACAAGAGGCGACCCACTATGATACCCCATTATCTATTTCATTTGACACCCAATAGAGTTCACCTCAAATAGAAACATGATCATTTTCAGTACTTTCTTTTTTGATATGTCCACCTCATCAGCTATTATCATTTGCAATTAAAGTTCACTAGACATTAGCGAGGCACATCATGGATTCTAAATTTATATTTCCTACTTTGGATGGAGGGATTAGTCTTTGGGAATCCCCTTAAAATTAGAGCTTCCGCCATTAAGTAAAAATAGAAACATGACATGATTTAAGTACCTATTTTTAATAAATAAAACTGAATTAACATGGAGGCATCACTGCACCTTTCACGTTTTGTTGCCACCAGGACTAGGAAATTGCTATGATGCACGTAGTACACGGTACATCACATGTGATCCAACCTTTGTGTGTGAATGTGTTGGCTCTTGTCAATCCCAGTCTCACCGTTCCAAAAAAAAAAAAAAAAATTTGATCCAATCTGACAACAAATCTCGCCTGTTGTGATCGACCTGCCTCAAGGGAGGGAGGCTGGCTCTGCAGTCGCAGTCACAGGCTAGTGTCCTCTTCTCCCTCCCCGGCTCTCCCTACCGGCCGTAGGAGTCCCACTCCCACTCCTCCTCCTCCTCCTCCTCCTGTGGGCTGGCTGGCTGCGGTGCGGCAGGGCAGCCTTCTCCCCCTCCCTCCGCACTCTAGTGTAGCGCAGGGCAGTAGGGTTTCGCACCCATCCTTCCCCGCATCCTCCTCCATGGCCGATCCCGACGAGCTCGGCCGCCGCCTCGCCGCGGTCGCCGTCTCCGAGTCCCCTACCGCCGCCGCGGCTGCGCTGGAGAGCAGCAACAACAACCTCTTCCAGGTGATGCGCGCAGTCGAGGACGCCGAGGCCACCATCCGCCACCAGGTATTCCTGCTGCCTCTCTGATGCCACTAGTGGCTCCAATTAGATAGATAGATACAACAAGGGACGCACGGACTCATCACGCTCCCCTTGTATTGTATATGTAATCCCTCCCTCAGCTGGAGGAGAACAGCCGGTTGAAGGACGAGCTGATGCTCAAGACGCAGGAGCTCCACAGAATTGTAAGCCCATTCCATTTCCCGATCCAAATCCACCTTGGATGCCACACTGTCAGTCAATCATATATACGCTGCATTGCTGCCTGCGCAAACGGCCATACTTCGACTTGTGGAGTGCGGCACCTCATTTTTCTTCATCACGCCGTTTCATTTGCCTAATAACTACCGTGCATTGCATTTCGTCCATGCCCAAACCAGAGGTCAGAAGCCACAAACCAAGCTTCTTCTCGTGGGACCCATCACGATCGCGCTCTCGCCGCCCGCACAGACACCTCATCCACTGGGACTACCACTACACAAGCAGCAGCAGCAGAGGCCTTCAAATGGGGAGCTGGGGAGCCCATGTCCCAGGATGCCGCCATCAAGCACAAGTACCTCGAGGCCACCGCCCACGCCAATGGAATTCCCCGTAAATCATCGGGGGACCAGAGTGCTCCTGATAGCGCTTTCCCATCTCAGCTCTCAACCCCATCTTCTCGTTCCCTTTCACCAACTAGGTAGGTACCAAATGCAGCCTCTCTTAATATCTTGCTATCCTGTTTCCTTACCTTCATCAAGCCTTTCCTTGCAGGCACCGCAAAGAACCAGACTATGATTCTAGGCTCAACTTATCCGGACAAGGCGCACTGCCTGTTTCGGAACTCAACTCAAACGTCGTCATCTGGAAGCAGGTATCAATCAACTGTTTGCTTCGTCTGTCAATACTTTTGATTGATTCATTTGCTCTTCTTGCTGACAAGGCGCACTGCCTGTTTCTCTCCACAGGATCTCCTTGTTAAGGTTAAAGAGCAAGAGGAGGAGATTGCACAGCTGAGAAGGCATCTCTCTGACTACTCTGTCAAGGTCACCGTGCACACTAACAATCTTTTTCCTATAATGTTCTTTCTTCAATCTTTAGTATTTCACTCGCGTGACTTTTAACAGGAGGCCCAAATACTTAATGAGAAACATGTCCTGGAAAAACGCATTGCATATATATATGCATGGTAGGCATTTATTATGACACATCAAATACCACCTTGGAGTTCGTTTTAAACCTCGGAGTGCACGAGACTATGATTTAATTGTTTCTTTTCCCGTTTTGTGAGGGCAGGCGTTTGATCAGCAGCAGCAAGATCTGGTTGATGCTGCATCGAAAGCTTTGTCCTACAGACAGGATATTATTGAAGAAAACATCCGTCTTACATATGCTTTGCAGGTAACGTTTTTCCAACTGAAGCTATTTGTGTATCATCTCTTATAAATTCCGAGAGCCATTAGCATATTCTTTCGTCATTTGCTTGCTTTTAGTTTTAATCAATTCATTTTTCATTGAATTTACCTTTAGTTTCCGTGATAAGCTGCAGCGTTCATACTACCCAATGAATATCCCTTCTGATTTACAAATCAACCTAATTCTATGCACACGCGTGTTAAAAGAATTGATTTCTGGTTAATTCATTTCATTATTTTGTGAGAATCTTAAATTGACCTGCGGGGTTTAAGACAGAGACAACCCCTGAGCACCGTGCCCATGTGAGAATGATCATGATTGGGGCCAGACCTTAGACCTATGCTTTGGTGTGGAACAGACGAGGGGATTTTTTTTTTCAACCCCAACTTGAAATTCGCTCCCACGGGGAGTTGAACGCAGGACTTGAGGAGTGCTAGTCAAGCTACCTAACCAACTCAGCTAGAAGCCCTTTTCTATTTTGTGAGACTCTTATTTATTCTATTCAGATAAACTAGGTGTGTTTGCTGCAATTGGTTTCTGTTATTTTCTTCAAAACTTATTGTCTGGATTTGGTGAAGTAAAATGAAGAATGCTGAGTGTACTTTGTTCCATAGGCAGCGCATCAAGAGAGATCAACATTTGTATCTTCCTTATTGCCTCTTCTATCGGAATATAACCTTCAGCCTCCTGTTCTTGATGCTCAGTCCATTGTTGGCAATCTGAAGGTATGTGCTCTGGTTGCTTGTTTGGCATTGATTAAATGCCCCCTTTTTCTGAGCTTGCCCATGGTGAACTGGGGACCTTGTTTTATATTGATGGACATGGTAAAGTTTGCTTATTGGGGGATGTTATACATGCCGAGAGGAAGCTAGAGTACCTTCTTAGTTAGGCTTATGCCACATTTACTAGGAGTGCTGAACTATACTATCTTCTAAGATATTTTAGATACATAATATCATTGCTACAGAAGACATATTATTAAAATAATAGTAGTTTCAAAACAATCAAGCGAGATAAGTAAAAAATTCCCTTGATTAATTTATTTCTTGCTTGGTTGAAGCAGCCCCTCATAGTTGACCTTTCATTTTTCATTGTGCAGGTTCTGTTTAAGCATTTGCAAGAAAAGCTTATTATTACTGAGGTGAGTCACATTCGTCCTTGTTAATGTGTATTTTTGTGAAAGAAGAGCTAGTACAAACCTGGTACCTGGACATTGGTGAGCTTGTTATGCTTGCCAAGCACTGAGTCACTGAGAAAGTTGGATGTTGCAGGAGAAGCTGAAGGAATCACAATACCAGATTACTCCTTGGCATGCTGAATCTTCAAATAATACAAGTGCTGCTGCACAGTCGCCTTCTCATACTCCTGGAAATGCATTGGTTTGTTCGATATGGCACTATACTTTTCGTCATATATTTCTTGGAATGCATGCATGATTGTGTAGATTCTAATGCCCATCACATTTCTCAGAGCAAAGCCAACCTTGACATTGTGCCGCAGCAAGCATATTCTCATGTACAGTCTCCAGCTTCTTCTCCTGTTCGAGCTAGGCGTGATTGGGATTTGTTAGGGAATGAAAATCGTCAGGTCATTCAAAGTGAGGTTGCTACAACTAGTGCAGAGCATGATAATGTTGGAAGGACCTCTCCTTCAACCAGGTTGCTGGTGGTTATTTTAAAAATTCGATAGGATATGCTTTTAGTTATTCTTTGCCGTTTCACAATTACGGTTATTTCACTATGTACTTCCCATTTTTGCCATATGATGAAAATCTTAATAACTTTTCTACACTAAAAAAAATTTGAAACCATTTATCCTATTATTATTGTTCTAGCATTATCTAGCACTCTATTACCATTTTACTTTGTTACTATCATTTACTTTCTTGCTCTTTGTTACACGTGGTCCTTGTTGGTTTGTGAACTGGAGGCCTTGTTGTATTACTGGTCAGCCTTGTGAATTTTTTTTTTTGTACAGCACAGAAAGAACGTGGGTGTAAACTAGTTTTTAGAAAGTTAATGTGCTGCTTTTAAAGTATTGAGAAGTGTAAAAGTGAAGGCAGAGTTATCATAGTGGAAAAGCAGAAAAGTGAATAGGCCTTGGAGTTTGCTTAAGCCCCATATTTACAAAGAAGCAAAATATTTTTGTCATTGAAAATAACTATTGTAATGACCTACTGTTAAAAAGTCTTTTATACCAATTTGTCAACCCCCCCTATCCCCTGTTGAATAATTTGCTGCTGGTCTTGCACAGAAGTCTGAGTCAAGGCTGCAGCTTGGTGACTAGGATTGTGAAACTGCAGAGCAGCCAGGCTGTTGTGGGAAGACTTTGACTAGTAGTAGTGGGGACACAGAATTTTGGTAGGCCATTGTGTGCCTTAGCTAATAAGTATTGCAGGCTTATCCTGCAGCTAGGACAGTAGACTTAGACTGCAGTTCAGCAGCACACCTCTGTGTATAAGTATGTATCCCTGGTAATGTAATTTTCAGTTCAGTTACCACAACCAATAGAGCAGAGCTCTGGCCAACGCTGGTGCTTGTGCTGTGTGTGCTTGAGCTCAACCCCTTCTTCTACCTCTAGCCAAATTTTGTGCGTGGGTGTGCTGGTGAGCTTGCTGCTCACCTGTGCAGGCCAGTAAGGGACCAACATCCCTCATCTTTTTTTACCCCTTCTGAGCTGTTTTCCTTCTTTTGAGTGTGGGTGGTGTTGGCAGTGTACTTTCAAACAGGAACATCAAAAATGAAATTTGGATGTTTCTCACTGACTTCTAATGTTCTGCAGCAACCATAATATGAAGGATGTCCCTCAAGGAACTGATCATGATTCCCGTGCTGTTCGATTTAACATTGAATCCAAGGATCAAAACCCATCATTCAAGGACCTTGTTAGGAGTGATGCCTCGGAAAATCTGGAGGGAGCTGAAGCCCAAGTTCCACAAGAAACTTCTGCCCAGTGGGATTCTGGAGGCTCACCTAATTTGGCATCTGGTCTTGATGATGCAAATCCACCATACCCTTATCTTCCTACTGTCCTTGAGGAGCCTAGTTCTTCTTTTTCTGAAGGTGTTTCATCTTTAAATCCGTGCATATGCCTACTATATTACCTCAGTTGTGATGGTGAGCAACATTTTTATGAATGGGCAGTTGCAGAGGATGATCCACTGCCAGCCATAGAAGGACTGCGAATCACAGGTGAAGCCTTTCCTGGAAGAGAACTTCAAGCAAGTGGGTATTCCATCCACGGAACCACAAGCTGTAATTTTGAGGTATGCTCTATTGCCTTTGTTATCCACGCCTTAAATATTCCACTAAATTCTTCTGTACTCATGAATCTTTTCAGTTTTATGTTTTCATTGTAATCTGCGTTTATTGCAAATTCTTTTTGTGCTCACAGTGGGTGCGCCATTTGGGCGATGGATCAGTAAATTTCATAGAAGGTACCTTTTCTTGCGATGCAAGAAAAAAAAAAATGAATGCCTTGTGGCATTTTTGTTTCGCCTTGGATATACCACTGAAGCTTTGGAACTCACATTTTCTGTTTCCTGCAGGTGCACGGCAGCCCACCTATTTAGTAACTGCTGATGATGTGGACTCTGTACTAGCGATTGAAGTCCAGCCTCTGGATGACAGAAAAAGAAAGGTATATCCTCACATCATGTGCTGGCCATTCTTAAATGGCATTCTATTCTTTCTTAATTTTTCTTGGATTCGATAGTCGATAGCTTGGTCAGTTTTTGCACTTGTATATTACATTAGATGGTCGGTACCTGTTTGTTGTGTTATTATAGGCCTCACACTAGTGACTTCTCTACCACATAGTGTATGCTGAGAAGCAAATGGTTAAAAGTACTGCCCATTTGTCGATTTTTGAAAACCTGAGAGGCAGTTTTTTTGTTCTTGTTGAAATTTGCAATAACAGGAAGATGGTAAGGGCTGTTTGAATTTATGTTGTATGTTAGATAAAAAAAAAAAACTGTTGAAGGCTAAAGTGTGCTAACTCTATTGTTTTGGAAAAACATATACAGACATGCTTTAGGTTAGAATTCATACCATGGCTCATTAGTTATATGCTGGTAGGGTGCTAACGCATAGTTCATGGTTTGAAAACTATACATTAGATGGTTAATATTGAGTTGGATGATGAAACCATATCTAAAGTTTTTTCTCTTATTGTAGGGGGAGATTGTGAAGGTTTATGCTAATGATCAAAGAAAAATCACATGTGGTGAGTTTTCTAAGAGTTTGTTCTTTAAGTAGTGGACACAATCCTTTTCTTTTCTTTCATTTCATTTGCACTTTGTATGAGCTGTCAGTGTGAGAGAAGTATCATACCATGGTGTAGAAGGGTTTCTTTTGGCTTATTAGATATATGTCTCAGTATCTGAGTAACTCTTATTGTGCAGATCCTGAAACCAAGGAGCATATTAAGAAAATTCTCTCTATGGGACATGTGTCTTATGAAGTTCTATTACCTGTATGTCCCCTACTATTCTCAAATGGTCTTCCAAGAGCACTCTCTCTACACCTTTCCATTGTCATATAACCCTGTGAACATCAAATTATTCTGCAGGTTAGATTTTTAGATATGTGGGAACCAGCTGTCTTAGCAATAAAAAGAGGGAAGGTTACAGCGTTAAGTGTAATGGGCAGCGTGGTGTCGTCGTTGCAGAGAAATACCAGCAACCAATGAGCGTATGGTTTCCAAAATCATTGTCTTTAAAATTGCTCTGTTTGTGTGATACTTCATCTTTTTTTTTTTTTTTTTTTAAAAAATGTCTTGGGATTCGTAACCACCTTTTAATTTTTGTTTTTTTTTGCAGCACTACCTTTGATAATAATATAGTGAACTTAGTATATTAGCAATATCTTATACTGAAAAGGTGTCTGTAGGTGCATCCCTCTTTATAGAGAAATGTAAGGTTCATCTTGAAAACCACACACAGAAGTTACAATTTGTTGTGAAAGGAAATAGTATTAGTTAGTTTTTCTTTATGCTTTCAGTATTTCAGGTTTTGGGTTCTCCAGGGTCATGTTTCATTCCTTTTTTTCCGTATGTACAGTGATTCAGAACTTGTCCGGTACAATCTTTGCAGATCAATATCCCATTTGGGCGTCCTACTGAGTTCTCAATTGTGTCTGCTGATGGTGCTGAGTACAATTTAAAGCCTGCAGAAAATGCCCCGTGAGTTTCATGCTTAACCACTGTGTCTACTTATTGTGGTAGTAGTAGAATATTGCAATTTTGCAATTGCCTTTTGAAGTTTTGATGCGTCAAGTTACTACTGAAACCATGTTTGAATTCATTCGTGTGGTTTCCCCTGACTTCTAGTTTTCATTCGTGTGCACCTAGTAGACATTTGCTTCTGTGCTTGGTTGACTGCATGACATCTGTTATTATTGTCACACCTGCATTTGTGGTAGTTATGACCATAAAAATGGCAGAACACAGATATGCTAACTGTTTTTCTTTTTTAGATCACGAGATGCCATTGTTCTAATACTAAGGCTATTCAGAATGAAGGTACAGTTGCGTTTCTCACTGATTTTGGGCTTAGATGTTTATTTGTAATGCGTCGATGATGAGTCAGGAATTTCTGTGGTTGCAGGCTGTTGAGAAGAGCAAGGGAAGAAGAAAGGGCATCTTCTTCAAGTAGTTTGTAGTAGTATTAGGTAGTGGCATGGCAGGTTGAGTGTATCTAGTACCTATGTTTTTGCGGTTCATGTATGTAGAAGGAAAGAGTGAGTCGTCTGTATGCTTCTGTGTGCTAGTATCTGTAAAGTTCCGATTCAATTCGATTAGATTCAATTGTTACCGTACCCAGTTTTGTTTGTTTGTTTTGTTTTGTTTTGTTGTAAAGAGGGATGAATTCATTTTTTCAATCTTATATGTATGCATCCGTTGCATTGTCATCCTTGGCAATTGAGGCAGCTTGACCTTGTGTTGGTTCGTTTGGCCAGATTGTAAATTTGACGTTTGTTGCCGTAAAGCAGAAGCAATTCTGATAGATTACCCCCAGCTAAACTGGTGGGTGTCCCACGACACAAAGTACTAGCAGAGTGACAATTCATCATTGTGTCTACCTGCGTGCTTCCATGCAATGATCCAATCACTCACCCTCTAGCCAAGGAGGCATGTATGTAGCAATTCATATCTTTCTCGCTCTTTTTAATCACCGAATATCCATATCTTTCTCGCTCTTTTTTAACCACGGAATATGTAAATGTACGCAGACTTGTCTTTATAAGATCACCGACTAAATCTCGTTACAGAATGCTAGTTATTCGTTGCTTCACTTTGGGAGAGGAAAATCTCTCAAATTTATTCCGGTGAGCTTGAATCCTTTTTTTATTTTTATTTTTAGCTAGAGAGGTTAGGGTTTTGAGACGACCTTTCTTTAGCAATGTTGGACCAAGCATTTTGGTCAGGTACCTGTCTGTCTTGGGTAAGATTCTTGTTACCGAAGAAACTCCAGTTCACTTGTTTACCAAAACCTGGTAAAACCAAGATTAAATATTTTTTTTTGGCAACATGTTAACGCCTTATTGTGATTCGAGGTGAATCCGACAACATCAGAAAACCAAGATCCAAAGCAAGAAACAACTTGTTTGGCCGGTGTATGGAATGGAAGTAGACACGGTAATTATGGTGGAATCAATAGAAACGCTGGCAAACCCCACAGGCAAGAGCACAGTACAGCACGGGGCACGGCAGTGAGGCAGGCAGTGGTCCAAACAAGTCCAACGACCGGACGGACGGAAGCTGAAGGAAGGGAATGGATGAATCATCGTCCACTTCTCCCCCCCACTCACCGCTGGCCGACGTCTCTTTCCCCTTCCCTTGGATTCGTTTCAGCTCCTGAGTGAGACTCAAATTGGATGCTGTCACTGGCCGCCGTGCCATTTCCGCCATGAAATAGATGAATGACTGAATTGGAGGAGCAGCGGTCCATCCTCCCCAGATTCCTCTTCTCTCTTTCGCTTTGCTTGCTTTTGATTCAACTTGCACATCATTCAATTCAATTCATTTCGATTCCTTTCTTTTGGTGGCGTCCGGCGTCCGGCGCCCAAGTCAAGTCCCTGCTCCTCTGTCCTTCGTCAAAGCAAGCAAGCAAAAGTGGGTGCGTGCGCCGTGCGGTGCCTATCACAGTAAGCAAGCTTCCATTTTTCCTTCCTTCCTATTCCTATACCAGTAGCAACCACTAGTATCAGTATCCATCGGATTGCCATGTCCGGCGACACCGCCGCCACGACGACGACGACGGGGACAGGCACCACCAAGCCCAGCTCACTCTCAACACCCTGATTGCTAGCTTCATGGCCTCCGCCCCCACCACCACCACCGGGGCCGCCGCTTCTCCGTCACCGTCGGCGTCCTCGCGGCCCACTGCCACACCGGCCGACACCGCTGCCACGCCACCGGCCGCGGCCGCGTCCCCACCCCTCACCTCTCCTCCACCCTCCTCCCGCTCCCGCTTGCAGCCGCCGCCTCGACATACAGCCTCGCCGCCTCCGCTGCTCTCGTCACCCCCTCCAGCGTCCCCGACGCCGTCTACCTCTCCGACGCCCTCGCTCTCTCCGCCACCGTCCCCGGCCCCTGCAGCATCACCCAACGCTCCTCCGCCATCAGCACCACCACCGGCTAGACAACACAAGCCTGCCGTTGCAGTTAACCCGGCCCACTCCCCCGGCGGCACCGTCGTCAGGAACCCAAGTTCCAACAAGTCGTCCAGCCCACCTGCGTCGTCCTGGAACCCTACTGGTGTCGTCATAGCCATCGCTGCAGCGGTCGTCGCCCTGCTTCTGCTTAGCCTCCTTGTCACAGCAGTTTGGTTCAACAACAAGCGCAAGAGGAGGCAAAAGAATGGCTACCGACCTGGTTTCATGTCCCCTACCTCGCCTTTCTCATCGCAGCCACCATCTGGTATTTTGTCTCTCACTTCTCCTATACTATATAGGGATCATGCCATTGTTGTTCATGCAAGATGCAATTTTGTCATTGTCTGCTTCACTAGAGATTTTTTGTTTGAACGAATTATTCTTTTTAATCGTACTAGCTGATTGTGTAAGATTGTTGCCTGAAAATTACCTGCATTTAGCTTAATCAGTATGCAGGTCTTCCGAATACCTAGCAACACTGACACCAATCTTGTCGCTTCCTTCAGGTGATTCTGCAAATGTAGGATCCTCAGCTGATCCTTCTGTCCACACCAAGTATAGCGCCGGGAGCCCCAGGCTGAACCAATGCTTGTCCGATATCAGCATGGGCAACTCCAGGTTCTTCTCATACGACGAGCTGTATCAGATTACTGATGGTTTCTCAGCTCAGAGGCTGCTAGGGGAAGGAGGCTTTGGGTCCGTGTACAAGGGCCGCCTGCCAGATGGTAAAGATGTTGCCATTAAGCGACTAAAGGATGGTGGCGGACAAGGGGAACGCGAGTTCCAGGCTGAAGTCGAGATAATTAGCCGTGTGCATCACCGTCATCTGGTTTCCCTTGTGGGATACTGCATTTTCAATGAACAAAGGTTACTTGTATATGACTTTGTTCCTAATAACACGCTGCATTATCATCTTCACGGTATGTTAGAGCCTCTTTCTAATCTTTTACAAGAGCGTTCCCATCTTCGGCCAGTAAAAAAAACTGATTTGAACTGCAATCGCAGGACACGGAAGGCCTGTGCTAGAATGGTCCATGCGAGTTAAAATTGCTGCAGGTGCTGCTCGTGGAATTGCTTATCTACACGAAGATTGTAATGTTCCTTCCTACTTCTTGTTTTCTTTGCAGTGTCCATTTCCATCTATTTTTGTTTGTTACTTGTTAGACACTTTGCTTTGTATCCATTTGCAGGCCATCTGAGGATAATTCATCGAGACATCAAGTCCTCAAACATTTTGTTGGATAACAATTTTGAGGCAAAGGTAAATAAATGAGCCTAAGTGTTTCTCACAATATACCTAGCAATATGTATTGGTTTTCTGATTGGATGCCATCCACAAATTGTAGGTTGCTGATTTTGGTCTTGCAAGGTTGGCTTTGGATGCTGTAACCCATGTAACAACCCGTGTTATGGGAACATTTGGGTGGGTGAAGTGCTGTCATATCTCAGAAAGTTCATCAATATATGACATAATCATACAGAGTTCATGGCTGTTTTTTCTTTTCTTTTCCAGGTACATGGCTCCAGAGTATGCCTCAAGTGGCAAACTGACTGAGAGATCAGATGTGTTCTCTTTTGGTGTAGTTTTGTTAGAACTTATTACTGGTCGAAAACCTGTTGATGCGTCAAGACCACTGGGCGACGAGAGCCTCGTTGAGTGGGTGAGTTTTTTAGCAATGCACGTATATTGCTCAAAGCTTGGTGATGTTCCTAGAGCACTTTTTGCTGACTATGATTTTTGGGAGTTCTATTCTTAGGTAGCATAAGCTTTGTACACAGCCAGTGTATGTTCAGTTTTGATTGCAGTAGACTCGTATATACATGAACAGTGTAACCGCAAGCATATATCTTGAGAATAGAGAATTGCTCGTGATGCCTGTAACGGCATAGTAGCTAGAAACTTGTCTATGTTGAAGAATTACTGCACCATGAATTTGATGCATGCCTGAGATTTGTTGGCTGACTTCCTTTTCCTAATTATTTGCAGGCTAGGCCATTGCTCTCTCGAGCCCTGGATACAGGTGATTTAGAAGGGTTGGTTGACCCCAGGCTTGAGATGAAGTTGAATGAGGTGGAGATATTCCACATGATCGAGGCTGCTGCAGCTTGCATTCGCACTTTCGGCATCAAGGAGGCCCAGAATGAGCCAGGTACTTGAAAAAAGCAAAAGCAAAGCAGTCTTGTGGTTTTGGTGTTGGTCCCTACCTAGTCAATTGTAAGCCGAATTGAAGATGACATTTGCGTATGTTGTTTCAAACTCAAATTCAGGTGGTGTGCGGGTTCTTGAGAGCTCAGCGGACATTGACCTAACAAGCGGTGTTCAGCCTGGGCAAAGCCAGCTCTTCAACGTGGCCAACACGGCGGAGATCACGGATGTTCCGGCGGATGGTGGCCGGCGCCCAAGATGACAGCTCCGACCTGACACAATACGATTGGAGCAGAGGTAGTGACGCCGCCCCGAGTTCCAGAATCTTGTAACGATGGCCTTGTGCTTTCTGACTCTGCCTGTATGTAGAGACTTGTTGGTTAATCGATTAGGGAAGGAGTTCAGTTCAGGTGGCTGTATTTCATCGAATGAAAGTTGGTTCCCTGACCGGCCAGCCTTATTCTTTAGGAAAATGAAAAGTGATGTGTTGTGTGGTAGAGAAGGTTTCCACCGGTAACGTAGTGTTTGGTGTTTTCTTTTTTTCTTTCTCTGTATGAAGGAAAAGAGGTTGGCATCAGTTCATGCAGTTTTTTTTAGACCGACAGGCAGGCATCTGTGTGTGTCTGTAGCCAAAGAAATGACACGGAAAAATGAAGAAATGACACGGAAATGAATTGAATTGTTCAACCTCCTGACATTTTGGTCTCTTTCTCGAGTCAGCCTGAACCAAAAATTCTTGCATCCCGTTGATGGCGCCGCGGTTGCCTGCCGTCCCAACTCGCCTAACTAATCAAAAGGACGACGGTTTTTTAGATTATTATGGTCGGTGAAATGAATGTTCTTCTCTTTTATTTCTTGGTCTTCTCCTTCTAGATACTAGAATAGAAGCAGGGGCAAAGCTGGCACGGATAGGTCCGGAAACACGGAGCATGCCTTTGAATTCCCCACAAAAGAGCAGACATCAGTTTTGACCGTGTGCATCCATTAGGAAAGGACGAAATGTTTAGTTCTTCTCTTCGTCGTCATGATGGCAGTCAGGTCAATTTAGGAAGCGCAGGCAGGTATTCCTTTCCACCGTGTCCATTCGTTTCAGTTGCCTCATGATTCATGTGATCTGTTCCACTTCATTATCGGCCACCATGCTGGTACATTTTTTTCGAAACCAGCCACTATGAGCCGTTCTGTATTAAGAAAAGTGGGAAAAGTTTTTACAATCTAGTGGACCCATGTAAGTTGGTTTTGAGGGTGGAGCTTACCAATAAAGAGCGACTAAAGCAAAGAGTAAGCTAAGCGGACCGGTCAACGACTACCAGCACGTTCACCACCGTGGCCGCGGACGGGGCTGGGGCACGAGACAGAGAATACGGACTGCCTCGCGCCTGTAGTGCGGAACCGAACCACTGAAGTGGCTAAGAAGCCTGTCATTGCCTTGTGATTCATGTAAGTTGGTTTTAGGGTCCGTATACAAGATACAGAGCTTTTCTCACAGATAATGAATCAAGAATGGGTTACCAAAGCAAAGCAAAGAGGGAAAAAAGAAGAGAAGAGGCTTTATTTTCTACCTTTTATTTTCGAGGTAGATAAGAACATTATTAAGAACAAATTAAAGGAAAAAAAAACATCATCCCCAAATTCATTAACGAGCTAGGGGTTAATTAAAGAATGAATCTAAGTTTATCCCTCCCTCCATCCTTTCCTATCCAAATGTACACCATTTCTAGCTACTTTCTTGTTTCAAAAATCTGGCCCTCGTCATCTACACTGCTAGTGGTTGAGTTGACACTAGCATGCTTAGCAACAAGGCACTCCTTCAACTACGTACCTCTTTTTCCTTCCTCCTGTATTGTATTTACATCTACGTATGTATGTGTGTATAACAATGATCGATTCCTCATCGATCGACGGCACCTGCACCGGGGATAGGTGAGTCGACATGCTGCTGCTGCGTCGTGCTGCTGATGCGACGAAGCACCGCCGTGGCGTCACGGCGAGCCGACACGCCAACGCCGGTGGAGCGCACGGAGAACTGGCGCAGGACCTGGCTGAGCTCGACGTCGGCGCTGGTCTCCGGGTCAGGGTGGTTCTCCCTGTGTCGCAGCCACTGGATCCTGTTGTGGTAGTCCGGGAAGAACCACGACTTGACGACGGCGTAGGTGAAGTAGGGGACGAGGGCGGCGGCGGCCACCAGCAGGGTGACCACCCAGTAGGACGGCGCCCCCGCCAGCGCCTCCACGAACACCATGTAGTAGGTGGTGGAGAAGCTGGGCTTGATGGCGCCGTACACGGGGAGGAAGACGTACCAGAGGCCGATGCTGAGCCAGATGCACGCGTGCTGCACCAGGGTGAAGTAGCTCACCGTGATGTACATCTGCAGGTTCACGGCCCAGACGATGCACGTGTAGGCCGTGGCGCCCAGCGTCGCCATGTCCATCACCTGCCCGCCGCTGCGGAACGCCTGGTGCTGCAGCGACGCCGTGCTCAGGAAAAAGATGATCACGGCGCTCGCCACGCCGTTCAACATCCACCCGATGATCCGTCGCCATTGGAACAGAAGGTTCTGAGGGCCCTCCTGGTACAGCATCGGGAACTGCAGTGTGTTGCATTGCATTGCATCAGTAAGGATGATATCTGATTTATATATGAGGGTGTTTGGAACATATATGCATCCATATATACAGTACCTTGAGGCAGAATCGAGCAGAAACGTCTTGGTCGAAGACGCCCATGGCGATCACAGGCAGCGACGTGAAGAAGACGTTGAAGCTCGCCATTGCCCAGTCGTTGTAGAAAGGCTGGCCTGAGAACGATGTGTACGCATCGTACAGGAACAAGGTCACGCCGAACGTGATGTTCTTGTAGAAGAAGTAGCAAATCTGTCCCACAAACAAATCATAAGATCGACGTTCGTCTTCCTTCTTCATTGCACAGATCTCTGTCTGAGCATTCTATATATTATTCAATTTAAAGCTAATTAAACATGACATGTGTCAGTGTTACAGCAAGTACGCACCATTGATGAGATCCTGCTATAGCACCAATGCCCATGGACAAGCAGCAGACGCTCCAGGAAGCGGAATTGGGCGATGGAAACGTCGCTTGCCATCACAGCCTGCAGAGCATATCGATCGGAGCTGATTACATTTTACAGCAAATGCAAGCTGGTTCCTTTTGGACATAAGACGAAACTAGTACTGACTACTGAGTAGCAAGCATTCAGCAACAAACCTGCATTCCTTCAGCGCCGCTGATCCCAACACCAATATCTGCCTCTTGAATCATGCCCACATCGTTCGCGCCATCACCAATTGCCAATGTCACCTTACCGGTTCCGGTTTTGACAAGCCTAGTCACCTGCATCATAATCATGCATATCACCAGTTCATCAGAAATAATGGCAAAAAAAGAAAAAAAAGAAGAGAGAGTAATTAAAAGATAGATTGATTTGAGATGCCCGTCAATTAGTTGAGCTTACAAGAGCTTTCTGCTTGGGTGAAGAACGGCAGCAAATGACCGATCCACAACCAACTGCAAGATCGAGGAACAAGTCCTTTGTGTTGTCCTCCAGTGCATATGTAAGCGACTTCCCATCAATGATCAATGCGAAGGATTCACCAGAAGATGCATTTACAAGCTTCTTTCCCTCGGTTATTTGCCGCGCCACGCTATCTTTTGATGCCTGCAATAATATAGCACCAGGTCGACAGAGCTATATATTAATTTCTTTTTTATACGAAAAGACAGAGCTATATATTATTCTCAACATAATCATCCATGAGAAAATCGGCAACCCATCACCAACAAATATATAGTACTGTATATATGAACTGAAAATAAATGAAAGTAATAGCTGCAATCCGTAGCACTCTCCCTACCTTGGTTAAGGCAGCCTTGTCACTGCCTTTCTCCAACGCAATGATATCTGCTGTCTCCAGAGTGATTGTTATTTGCTTCATTCCTTGCCTTAATAGACTACAAGCGTATCTGAGGGAAAAAAAACAAGTGTTATATTTTAAAGTCTGTGCACTAAATTTGCCAAGTAGGGTAGGAGTATTTCCATTCCATCAGTACCAAAACTTCAGAAGCTAAGAGATGGAAATATGGGAAGATGCCTACCCAATGTTGATGGCAGTCTCCATCTTGTCCCCTGTTAGCACCCATATCTTGATGCCAGCTTGAGCAAGTTTGTCAATGCACTCAGGCACCCCCTTTTTGTATTTTGTCCTCGACAGCAGTAGCACCAAGAAGGATCAGATCCCTCTCCACCAAATCTGCAGCCTCGTCGATCTTTTCATCTCTGTCAGTGCTGACAGAGTTCTTAGCTGCTGTGAACTTCCTGTCGAAATATGCGTATTCATCCTCCTTAAGCTCACGGTACGCGAGAACTAGTGTTCGCAGACCGGCATCAGCGTATTCATTTATGTGCTGTTGGGTCACTTCTCTGTAGGCACTCTCTGAACCTGATAGCCTTTCAAACATTACACTGCACAAATATATCGAGATGAATTAAGTTAAGAGAAAGGCATTAAACAGAGACATCCCAGCAGATTAGAGATTACTGAAGACACACACATACCTGTCAGCTCCTTTAGTAAACAGGAGTATTTTCCCTCCTCATCCTTAACTACTACTGACATGCGCTTCCTTGCGCTGTTGAACTCAAGGACATTCAGGATCTTATATGACCTGCTCAAAGAAAAACAATCAGGTGACGAAAACATAAAAGGAAAGTTTTCCAGGAAAGAAAACCTGAAGCTCATATGACTGAGTGGGTACCTGTCGACTTGTTTCCCAGACGAGGGATCCAACTCACGCAGAGAAACGCCTGTCTGAGTGCGTTTGTAGAAGGTGAAGCCGAGTTCCCTTGCTGCAACCACAAACGCCGCCTCATCAGGAGACTCTGCTTCGTATGAGATTTTGCCCGTCTCTTGATCGACTTCAGGTATGCACGTGTGACACACTGCCAGCAGCCGGAAGAACATCTCGATGACATGAGCGCGGGGTTCGTTAACCCAGTTGCCGCCCATGACACGGTCATCCACGAAATTGAATCCCTTGACTGCAGCAGGTGTATCATGACTGTCCTTGTCCAGCATATTGCCGTCAGCCGGCGGGTCGGCGATCACCACCGGGGAGCCTTTCCTCCTCGCCATGGCTCTCTCAACCTCGGTGATGCCACGGCCGTACGCGGTTCCGGCGATGGAGCATTTGATGAACTCCATGGAGTTGCAGGTGAGAGTGCCGGTTTTGTCTGTGAGGATGGTGTCCACCTGGCCCAGCTCCTCGTTGAGGTTGGACGTCCTGGCGTGGGCCGGCGTGTCCGTCTCGTGATGGAACATGTGGATGTCATTGTTGATGAAGAGCGCCTGCAGCAGCTTGACGATCTCGATGGAGATGTAGAGGGAGATGGGGATGAAGTAGCCGTAGAGCATGATGGCCGTGAACAGGTGGAGCAGCGCCGCCACCGCTGCCCTGTTTGGATCGTAGTAGATTTCCGTGTCGTCGGGCCTGAGGTACCACCTCTTCATCCTCGTGCCGTCCTCGTCGTCTCGGGTGGCGACGCCGAAGACGACAGAGCTGACGACGGAGATGACGATGAGGGAGAAGAGGAGGAGGTACATGACCCGGTCCATCTTCTTCTCGACGTTGCTGCGCTTGGACGGGACCTTCATGGAGTTCTGCATCACCTTGGTGTCGTGGCCCGTGAAGACGACGACGCCGTACACGAAGTCGGTGTTGCGGAGCTTGGAGTCCCTGAGCAGGAGCTGCTGCGGCGACAGCGGGTGCTGCTGGCCGTCGATCTCGATGTTGCCGACGAAGGTGTAGAGGTGCGCGTTGGGGTCCTCGCACCTGACGACGGCGCCCGGAAAGGCTTGGAAGCTGTGGTCGTCCGGCAGCGACGCGGAGGGTGGCCTCAGGGACTGCTTGAGCTTGAGGTTTTGTCTCGCCGTCGAGGTTCATGGTCTCGACGTAGCAGATGGCGTCGTCGTAGCTGGAGGAGGAGGAGGACGAGGTCCGCCGGGAAGAACTCGTCCTTGTGGACCTTGACGATGTCGCCGACGCGGACGTCCTTCCATTTGGCATCGCGGAAGCCATGCGTCGGCCGCTGGAAGATCTGCGTCGTCCGGTTGTTCACCTCCGTGTCCTGCTGGTTCCTCCTCAGTCCTCGATTGCCTCCTTGATCATGGTGGCGACGAGGACGATGACGAGCGGCGCGATGGCGCTGGACGAGCTGTAGGCGGCGAGGGGGACTGTAGGCGATGCCGGCGGAGAGGAGGAAGTAGATGTTGGCGACGCGACGGAACTGCTCGAAGAGGGATTTGGGCAGGAACGTGAAGAGGTTGTACTTGGTGGTGGAGATGGAGTTGCTGCTCTGTTGCTGCTGCATCAGCAGCAGGTCGTCGTCAGGTCCTGCTGCTGCTGCTGCTGGTGAAGGCTCACCGCCGGCGGTGGCAGCGTTGACCACGACGACTCTGAGAAACCGGGGCCTCCTATCCTGGACACGGGTGGTCGTCGGCCACGCTGGGCCGGCGTCCGCACGCGTAGCTGTAGAGCTTGCTGAGGCGCACGGAGGACCTCCGGTGGCTCCGGCGCCGCCGGCCCGGTGGTGGTGGTGGTGTTGCCGCCGTCATCTTCGCCGGCCATTATGTTGTGTTGTGTTGGCCGGCAACTTACTCGTGCTTGCTTGCTGCTGTTACCGTTGAATTGGTTGGAAGAAACTGCTGCTGCTGCCGCTGCCGCTGCCGCTGCCGGCCGGCCGGCCTGCTGCCTCTCTCTGTCTTGTTTGGCTAAGCTAATACTTGATATATACAAGAACAGCTGCTGCTAGGTAGTATGCGTGCGTACTAGAAGATGATGATGATGGAATTGGGAGGCGGCTGACGACCTCAGAAACCAACTAGGCCAGATGGAATGGATGGAAATGGGAAGAAAGGAAGCAGCTGCAAATAAAGGGAGAGTTACGTCGTTGTGGTCGGAATCAGACCACTTCCTCTTCAATTTAGGCTTGCTAAAGACAGTAGCAGAGGAGGTGTGTCGGCGACTCCGCGCACAAGCCAAGAAGAAGGAATTGGACAGCCACCGGAGACTGAATCAAATCAGGGCCAGGCTGACAGAGGAGAGGGAGGCCAGGCCAGGCCAGGCCGGCTAAGGCTACAGGCAGCTCCTCCTAAAGCATTTGCTTGAGAATGAATGGATGGACAAAAGTCGTTGCTTGTGGTTTGGTCTCACTCGTCTTCCAGGTCCGGTCTCTGCTCTCCCGCGTCTGCAATGCCCCGCCCCCGGTCAATTGCTCATACTAGCCAATGGCAGGGAAGGGAAGGACCCAGAGAGGGGCAGCAAGCAGGTGGTTTTGGTGGCATCAGCTCCATCAGCTATGCGCTCATGGGTTCATTTGGAAGGATGTGAATCTGGAGGCCTTCCTGTTACTTGCTTCCATTGTTTTTTTGTTTTTCTTCCTCTTCCTCTCCTCAGTCATGGTTGACTTGCCTCCCTCCCTACCTCCAGGCCCACACACCCACCCCACCCCCCACCCGCCCGCCAGATTTCCTGGTCTTCGCTGCCAGTTTCATGCGTGCGGTGCGACGGCTCTCTTCCTCTCTCCTCACCCTTTCCAATCTTCTAGAGAAGATACTGGCGGCCACACAAATCAGTTGGTGAATCTCAACTTGATTGGAAATCTTGATCATTTATTTTTCGACATTCATATAATGAGCATTAAAAGAAAAAGTCTACCCGTACGTAGGCAGATTATTTATCCCAATCCTGCTTGGTCGGGATAATTCTGCCTTGCACCTGTCTCAATCTTCTCTAGACTATTATTATTATATAGTACACCGTGTGGGTTGATTTTTATCCACCATGCATACTCTAATAACAAACTACAAATTATTATAAGAAAATAATTTACCCTAAAAATTGATATGCAGCATCAACATCATAGCCATACATATAGTTAGTCCACAATGAGAAATCTGACACGTGGGTCCATATGATAGCAGTCCATATTACACGTTTCTTATTATCAAGTCCACCAAACTATTAATTAACTTCTAGATACCAAGCTTATACCATAGCTATAGAGGCAAAGTTTGGTTCCCATCCCAACCGTAGCAGCAATTTTCACTTGAAAAAAAATAAGTTATGGCTGCCAACACTAAATGACAACCAAGTAATTACTCTGACAGCTTTCATTATGTATGGTGAGTGGCGCAGGGACCAAAAATCCCCTAATAAACCATTTAAATTCCAACTATTAGATCCAACAACTCCATTTCCCCTAAACTCATATGTCATCTTCCTATATATTATCGCTAGTATAGATTCCACTGTGTTCCATGCGACTATGCACGTGGATCCACACTGCCTTCAAGCCGCCGTCCAACTCGAACCAGGAGCAAGAATGGAGCCAAAAGGAGGGAGCCCCTTACCTGGGAGACAAGGACAAAGGCGTGCATGCACGGGGGCACAATGACAAACACACGATTCTGAATTTTCATATGCAGGTGTTCCGATGTAAATCCAAAGTACCAAATTTGGATGGTATAAATTTTTAATTAGGTGTTGTTACTTAACGATTAAAATTGTTGGCTGATGGAGTACACGTGCTATATTATATTATATAGAGAGAGCAAAGATAGAAACAAAAAAAGATGGATCGGATAGAGATCGCTACGAAACAAATAAATTTCAAATTCTACCTTGTTATATATACTCCCCGTCCCAAAAAGAGTGTCGTTTTTAGGTTTTTCATACATATCATCCGTCTTTATTCAAAAAGTTTTAAAATTTTTATTTATGTTTGTGCGACTTATCATTAGAGATACTACTTTTTAATACTAATTTATTGATTTTATAATTGACACAAAATTTTAAGCAAGACAAAACGGTCAAACACGATATATATCCGAAAGTCAAAACCACATTTTTTTTTTTACGGAGGGAGTATACGTGTCGTGTCCCTCGGGTCACCCCTCTCAATTCGTTCTCTTTCTAGAGTCAAAATGTCAAATTCAGTTACGTGTGAGCTGGGAGATTACTGCATGTTGTTGTTGTTTATTTTCTGTTTCCGTCCGTACGTCGCCATCCATGGCAGAGTACGTACGCATGTCTTGACCTCTGACCTAGGAAATCCATCCCCTTCCGTTTTTTCCTAGTACTGTATATACTTATTTCACAAGGTAAATACACATGGCAAGGAAAAATTAATACACCACACC
>JADLZK010011419.1:0-101648 GCA_015847255.1 Hyparrhenia diplandra | reverse complement strand
TTGACTATTCTATAGGTTCAGACATGCAGCTTCGAAGCTATTTTTTTTTCCTCATCAATCTAGAAAGCAAATGTTACACTAGAGATATATATTGTAGTTTCTAAGTATATCTAGTCACACTTTCAAAATATTTTGGCCAACTCTGAATCTAAAGAAACAGGATAAGTGGTATATTATAAAGATCCTGACAAATACAATCTAGCATGTGGCGGGCTACAACTATCTAGATTATAGACAAACACTGCCATACCAGATAGAGTACTAATAAAACCTATCTGATCCTGATTGCCAGGTTAACTCGGCCTTGCTGGATTGTAGGCTAAAAGACACAAATAGAAATGGAACAGGAAAGCACTGGTAATGCATCGCATTATTCAGCCAAGTCTATCTATATCACTTTTGTAAATCAAATTAGTTTCAATCATCTGAGTTCTTTTTAAAGTCCTTTCCACTGCCAAAAAGATTGTCACGGTTGAAAAGACGACAACAGAAACTGAAAAATGTCTATTTAACATTTTTCAGATGTACTTGACATTTTCCATGGAGCTCAACTGAAATTTTTTTCCAAGTTCAGTGTTTAATCCTGTAACCATTTTCTTTCAAAATGTTTATATAAAACACACCTGCTAGGAAAGAAAAAAGTTTTTTTTTCTTTTGCCTACTTTTCTCTACCCTTTGGCCCCATAAGTCTAGACCGAAGAACCAGGAAGTAGACACATATTGCTAAAACATCCACCATATTCATACCATTTAGGCAAGCAGCTCTCCTACACTACACACCACAAAACATTAGCATTTAACCATTAGCAGAAGCAAGCTACAGAACCAAATTAGTGCTATTAATATAACATCCAAAATAAAACATTCCGTGGTATATTTATGAGTTTGGTTCAGAGTTCTATGCTAAATCAATACCTGTTTATAATTAGCAGTACTTATTCCATTCCTAATCAATAATTACTTCAAGATCTGGGCTCATGCAATTGAAATGTCAATTTCGATAAGCAGCACGATACTATGCAGGTCTAAAATCATCAATTATCCAATCCTCATTTTCCTTACCAAGAGGAGATCCAATGTAAAAGAATCTTGTAGTTCCCGGTAATTTTCGACAAGCGAGAATTACTACGGCTTCTCTTGATGATCTTCCCCTTGTCCAACACACCATCTTGCAGCTGTGCCCCGTGCTACCTTCATCTTTGACCACTAAATCATAATTGTATTTGGAGAGTTCAACTGTGGGACGTCCATGATGGATACTGACTGCATTCAGGATGGCAGCTTCTGCTTCCCACATTGCTTTTAATGGCACCATCACAATGAATCGCAACCTGGAGCCACTCTAGACTTGCAAGGTGAATGAACTTGAACTCAAAACCCAGTTGTGACTCTGCTTCCTTCGCCTTAAAGCCAACAACTAAATGTCTGAGACTTTGCATAGCATCTTGCTCACAGAAAAATCTCAGCCCACCTTCACCCCAGGAGCTAATTTCAGATTCCTTCAAGCGAAAAAAAATTGTTGGCTTCCAATACTAAGCTTTTTCCGGTGGTGCTTCCTTTAGTATCAGCTGGATATAGAACAGTGTGGGGTAAAGTTGTTTTTACCCTCAAGGGCATAAGCCCCACGTGCATGCATTGTTTCATTGCACATGGTGAAACGTGTGCAATAGGAGAGAGATTTCTCCAGCAATGTGGGATAGCCCCAATTAGGCATAGATTTTCCTAATCAATTTTTGTAAGACGCAGTTCAAGGTGGGGGAAGCTCAAGAAGATATGCAATCTTCTGTGGAACCCTACTAATTCAGCCCGTGTAGTGTATACGAGTTTTTCAAGACGTGGACAATCTCTGCACAACGGAACTAACAACTCATCTGCATCCCAGTAATAACCGATGAAGATATCTAGCGATTTAAGATTGTGTTTTCCCAATGTAGTGAGAAACAATTCCAGTGATTCTCGGTACCTCACACTGTCATGGTGACCAAGTCCATCTCTGACTCTCTGTCATGCAGTATCATTTCTAGGACCCTTAGATTGGTCAACTTTCTTATCTGCTCCAAAAGTTCTCTGAGTTAAAAATGCAAGATATGACAACATCTCTAAGCTGTGCTGATCTCCAACCTCATCAGGCAAGGTTACATTCCAAAGAAAACCAACAAGTAGGCGCACAAAATTCTGCAACCTGCCAATGGATGGTGGCAACATTTCTATTCTATGGCTATTTGAGAGCCAACCTCAATGAAATCAATCTAGTGGGGAATTCCCCCCAAAAAAAAAAAAAAACATTTCTATTGAAATCAATTGTTTGCATGTCATAAAGATTTTCAATGTCATCTGGGAGCATAGTAAAACCAAAACAATTGATTTTCAATATTCTTAATTTGATCATTACCAAGATGTCAACCATTGTCTTCCAAAGATAAAACACTCAACAATATTCTTAATTTGATCATTTCCAATGTCGTTTATTATGAAAATGGATTCAATGATCTATCTAATGATACTAATTATATAAATATACTTTAAATATTAATTTTGTGTGTGTATATATATATAGAGAGAGAGAGAGCAGCACTATTTGGACCCCGGGTACCAAATAGCATTCAGACCCCAGTGCCCCGACCACCGTACTGATGGAATCGGTCTCCTCGCGCGCCAAGCAACTGGGCCACCGCACCAGCCCACGCCACCTCCAATTTTTTTTTTACTGTCTCGGCAGTTTCTCAAATTGAATTCTTTTGACCGATATTTTTTTTTCTGCATTTTCTCAAGCCGATTTTCTTTACCGATAATTATTTTTTGCCGCCTGTGAGACTGGCGTTGCAAGTTGTCAAGCCGTTTTTTAAAAAAAAAAATGGACCAAACGTTATAATAGATTTTGAGTGCCAGATTTTTTATTGTAAAAGTATAGAAGTGTTAGGTTTGCATGCCATGAAAATCGACTTTCAATTGCCATTTAATTGACACGAATTTATCAAATCTGCAGTTTTGAAATCAAATATTTCAAGCACAATTATTTTCAACCACAAAGAGACCGAATTTCATTTTTTTTTTTTTTTCCTCAGGAGCAATCAAATTACTGGAGTTTGAAGTTCCAAGCAAAAAACTCCTCAATCTAGCAACAAAGAACATATGTTGAGTTCAATTACAGGCAAAAAGAAAAAAAAATTACACCATGACGTAAATTTCAGACTTTGCATCAAAGAAATAATTTAATGATCCCAAGTCATTTCAGGCAAAAACAATGTCGAGTGGGAATGTAAACATCTAGATAAATATCACTGGTAAGAAACACTCCACCCATATGACCGTCTTTTTTTTTTCTTTTTGATAATGTTCCATGATCGTCTAATACGCTTGTTCATCACTTTCAGTGCCCTTTGCTTTGACCACGCCCCACCTTGGCCATCACCCTTTCTCATTTAGAATTTGAATCTTCATGGCCATCAGGTCGTCACTACAAAAAAACGACCAAACAATAACAAGAGTCACTTTGGTTGACATACTAAAAAAACAAAAGTTGAATAAATAAAGTCTAACTGCTTGATAGGTGGCTTTCAATCAATGTGACCCAACTCTAGCTGCAATGATGATCAAATTCAAGTCTTAATTTGTAATGCTTATGCATCAAGAAAAGAAGAGATACTTCCCAGTAGTACTAACTGGTTAAAGTCTTTACATTAAATAGTTTGTGCTCCTGATCAGCACACATAAGTTAGTAGTGGAAATAAACAAACCATTGATAGGAAGATAAGAAAATAAAGCTGAATCACTCCTATTAGACATGCTAGAAAGTACAAGTTGCAAACATCAATGATTCCTTGTGTACTAAACCATGTATGCTGCTGAAAATAATGTCTTTGGCCACTGAAATTAAACTGAAGCTTGCACACATCATCAGTACCAAATTGAATCTAATGCTAATCCATTACAATAGAATTTTGAGATGAACATACAATTTAGATCAGCATTACCAAATTGAATCTAATCCACATTACCATTCACATCAGTGGTCTGATGAGGCACTGAACCATAAAACTCTTGATTTTGCCATAATAGTGGTCTTTCCAAAACTTCGATTTGGCAGTGAAGAACACATATAGTGAACCAAAAAAAAAAATCTTCATTAGTTGAAATCATAGATATTCATAAAGAATCCTACAAAATTCCAAACACAAACTTCCACGCACGATTGAAAAGTCTTTAGGTTCTAATAAAAAAGTGCAATGCAAGCTCTCAAACAGCCTCTTTCAGGTTCAGAGGCATGCTATAAAGCAGGCGATGACCAGCATCCATCTAGCAACCGAATGGATAGTGATTTCACCTATGCATGGAGGTTGAACTACATTCCCAATGGAAAATGCCAGGAAATTTGAACTGAGTGCAGTGAATCAGGATTTCAGAAATTCAAGAACGAAGCATAACAATGCATTCATGGTGGCAAAATGATGTGCTAAACATCCCGCAATAGTTATGGCATTATGCTGATACTGCTATACTTTGCTATGTCTGTACCTCAGTTAACTGATATGCTTGGCAAAACTATTCATGAACGCATGCACAGGGCATGGCTGCAAAGCAAAACTGACTGATGACACCCAATTTCTCCAATTTCTGCAACATCTCAGGTCATATATAAAGAAAACAAAAGCTACCCCAACCATCTGAGGTCTGTGTTCACCGTGCACAGCGGTGATGTTGTAGAAGACCTGTCACCCATTATTGTCAAAGCCCATTGCAAACATGTACTGACCAATATTGTGTGCTCTCAAATACAATCCTTTTTGGGTTGTCAGAAACCTTATCGACCAACTCTAACAAGAAATTGAAGACATTGAGTCAAAATCTATTTAAATAACAGCAATTCAGTGATCTACAGAGTATATTTACAAATACACTTGACACAAATATGTAGGAGCAACTAGCTAATCACGAACAAGAACAGACTGTAAAAGAGTGTCTCAAATAAATAAATATAACAGGGGAATGTGAAAAAATTGGTTGAGCAACCAGGGCCTAGTCCTGCATGGACATCCTCTGGTGGCAATGACCGACGATCCACACACGCCTAATAAATTGAACTGCTTATTATATTATAATCACACTATGTGTAGTAAGATAAGTGCTGAACAATAAAAATATCAATTGTAAACCATTTTGATGTCTCTGGATTCTGGTTGTAAGTAACCAAATACATGAGTGCAGAATGAATTATTGAGGTTTAAAGAGATTTCAAGCTTAAAAACATGTATTTGTTTGAACATAGAGTGAAATTACACAGATGATCAACTTAGTTGTTTGGTGAAGCTCAGATTCAAGGCACAAACTGATGTCGAAGGAGTATACATCGAAGGGAACGTATGGTATGGAAACCAGATTAGGTAGAAACTATGGAAACACAATCAAGGCCACATAATTTGGATCCAACGTCCATGGAGATTGGTGGGCTTTTTTCACTTAAACCCTCCCACCTGGATACACACGGGTTAGATTTAAAACCCAACAGGTGGGGAGTTTAAGAAAAAAACCCCACACATTGATCCAGATCCTGTGGCCTTGATTGAGTTTCCATAGTATATATACGAAGCTAGTTTCCATAGCATACGTTGTCTACATCGAATGCCTAATTTTGGATACTCAGAATATCATGCGACAACACTCCTACACCATCAACGAACTAAGCTTACCTGTACATAGAGATTGAAGTGGCAGCAAGCATCTCGAGATATTTAAGGCACCATATCTCAGGCAACAAAAACACAATGTGCTCATCAATCATATCTGAATTGCAACGAAATTGACCTACATTACTGAATTGATATAGAAAACAACAGGATGGTATGCAATCCAAAAAAATGTGGCCTCTAACGTACAAAATCACTATGTAAAGAAAAACATTATCAAATGAAACATTCTGAGATAGATTTTATCAATGGAAGCTGCTAACCTGTAGACTCGTGTAGCTATCATGGAAACATAAGATAATTAGTTTTTTAAGAGGTGATACCAATTCATCTGAACTGAAATTGAATCTGATATATTAATGCTGCAGAAGAAGAAACTATTGTTCTATAAGTGCTGAATTTGTTTAGGATAAAATCCAAACAAATGGAATCAGTAAACTGGTTCCACCCAAATTGGCTACAGACTTAAAATAAATTTGGAGAGCTGATTTGGTTGGTGGTGAAAATGCTAGCTTAGATGGAACCACACAGAACATGGGTTTGGGAAGATTTCCAAAATAGGCTTTGCCAGGGGCATCGACAAGGCTGGGCTGCGCCTGGATGCATGAGCTGGAGGGGTGGGTGGGCTGGCAGCCTGGCTGATGGCTGTGCTGGGTACTGAATTAAATTTCAACAGAGTTTTCCACAAGAACATAAAGAAATCTGACTCACGTAATTTAAAAATTTAGGCTCTGTATACTGAACATAAACCTTTAAGTTTAAAAAAGAAAATGGACTGTACACATCATAAGTCAAGCCATAAATCTTTTGTTAGAATAATAATTGTTAGAATTATATATAATCGTAGCAGTAGCAGCAGCAATGGAGGGGAAAGAATGGAGCCACAGTTGAATCAAAGAATACTGTTAATTTAGAATAGAAAAATTTTAAATCCACGTGCATTAAAATGCTCTCTAATTATGTGTCCGTGCATCAGTTCATGAAAATATAAATAAAAAGAATCATAAACAAGATTAGATAGACTTTAAATGAATGCATCTAATTTTGTCTAGTCATTTCTAAAATACTAACTCCATACTGCAATAGATCAACAATAGAGTACAGCCATTCCGGTTTAGCACCTCTATTTCATGGAGCTAATGCAGAAGGTGTACCTTTGGGAGGGAGGGTAACCCCTCGTCTTGTCGCAGAGGGGTCTCATACCTAAATGGGCAATAATGACATTATCTGAGAGAAAATCAGGAACAACACATGAAAAGGCCCACTAAAATAGAAAAAAAAAACATGTACTGACCACAATCATTGAAAGCACATGCTCGCTTCTTTGATCTTCAGAAGGTTGCCGGCAGCATCTCTCAGGCCTTGAAACCACAATATTCATCCACTCCGCTGCCTGCTGCAACCATCATGCAGCAGGTTGATAATCCTAGAGTAGTAATAGTAGTAATAATCAACAGAAAAGGAAAGATTGAAATTACCACGTGATCCACCAGATCGATTTCATTTCTCCATAGCATTGGGAATAGTGTCCAGTTGCAGATAAGTGGATCTTTGTAGAATCTACAAATATTTATTTATTCCACGGAAAAATGGCTGGAGGACCTCCAAGAGATCGAGGCTCCCCTACTTGGTCGGTGAAAGGGGAGAAAACAACATTGAAACAAAAAAGAAATGAATAAATTGTAGTGCAGATTCAGAATCAGAGGAGAAAGAGAGGGGCAATGACCTGCAGATGCACATCCATGTGCAGATCGTAGCCCCGTCATCCATGGCCACCCAGAAAATGGAAAAGGGCTATGCTCAACGGAGCCTAGACTGCCGGGGCAAGCCCTCCATCATCGATCCGCCAGGGCCACCGCCATGGATGGGGAAGTTCCGCCACGGACGTTGTCGAGATGGGGGAAAGCTGCGACGCTTTTGCCGTCGGGATGGGGAACAGCCTGATGATGAAATAGTACAACAGCAACGAAATCAGTGTTATCAAGGAAATGGATACAGCAATAGCTCACCTAATAAAAAGTGGTACTTGTCTGTGTAAAGTTGCAGGTCCAAAAGGCCTTCATCCAAGGGAGGTTGAGTTTCTCCCTTTTGGATCACAGCTCGACTTATGGTGACAAATCAAGTACTAGTACTACTCCTTTTCAAAACCAAAGTACTTGTACTACCAGATAGTATATTACTAACAGCCCTATCATTTTATCTTTCACATTGGGTTTGCAAAAACTGAACTAATGCGCTTTGATTTACCACACAGAGCCATATAAATTGAATGGCATCAATTATTGGTGCTACATCTGGATCTGAACACAAGCATCAGTAGAATTCTTGATCTCTTATTGTAAAGAGTCAACAAAAAGGATAGTTAACAAGGAAAAAAAGACAAAGTATAATGTAGGCAAAACGAGATGATCATGCGATATTTGTGCAGTATAGCAGTGGGGGATAAAAAATTCATGGATCACAAATTCATATCCTTCAAGGTTCTATTATAAGAAGGCCATGAGACAGACAACACATCATCATGTATCATAGACAAATTATGATGCGCCAAATCACAACTCCCATGGTCCATAACAAAGGCCCCAAATCAAATCATGCAGCCCCACAAATAACATTGTCAAACCCGGCTTAAAATTGTTGAGATGGTATGATAACTAAAACAATTCCCAAATCTTCACGACTAACCAGAGCAGCAAAAAACACTAATAAAAGTTTATCTACAGTGAAGCAATGACAATAGACTGAAATGGACTAAAAATGCATACTACTCTTGCCCGTGAGGAATCAATTTTCAATACCCACAGAAGTGAGGGGAAAAAATCACTCCATGAGAAGGAGTACTACTCAACAACATAGGATGATCCATTGCTGCTCACCAAATGAAGCTTGCGACAAGTTCAGGTTAATCTTCTACAGAATCAAGATTGCATTCCCATCCCATACAGTTTACTTAGGGTCGCGAGCTCTGATGAAAGAACCTATCAGAAATAAACCCAAAGCAAAATACTAAAAAGTCAAAGATTTGTCTCTGATTTACGACAAACCAATTTACAATAAATTTTGCCAGGCCATCGTGAGCAGCAAGACATCCACGCACCTGACGCCGTCGGGGGACAGGAGAAGTCCACCATCGCTCCCAGACAGCGAGATCTGCCATCACCGCCACCATGGAGGATCTAGGATGCCGTTAGCCGATTGGAGGGGCCACCTCCGTGGCCAACAGCCGAGGCGGAGGGGAGCCGGTCCCCAGATGCATCCAGAGTCAGGACGCGACGCCGGGTGGTGGGGACAAGCCGCCGCAGTAAGGTGTGGTGGGGAGCTTCCGCCTCCTCTGCGTGACGCCGACCCGGCCCGACCCGGCAGATCTCGCTGTGGGACGCAGGATTTTTTTTTTTTTTGTCCGAAATAACTGGATTTTTTTCAGCCCGACCCGAACCTGACCCGGTCCGAAAAATGCTCAGGTCTAGAATGCGTCAACTCCCGTCAGAAGCTCCTGCTAGTATATGCTAGGTGCTGCCGACACCCACTCCTGTCCACTCCTCCGTGGTGGCATTTTTTTATTTTTTTTATTTTCAAAGCCAGCTATTTTTAGCCATGCAAGCACATGATAGATGAACGTATGCGCTGCATGCATACATATTAATTTGAACCATATTAATTAGAGCATTTATCTACTTTATTCACCACTTTCATTAGTGATCGTGACAACCATAGTAGTTAATTATATTTGGTATTTGACTATTTGGACTATTTATTTCCTTAAAGTGTATTTTGGACACGGCCATATAGCATTACTGAAAAGTATTGATTACTAAAGCTATTAGCATGGAGTACTAGATCCAAAGCATCAATTACTGAAGTTGATGGGATGCACTGCTAAATCCAAAAAAATATTGATTACTGAATCTATTGGGATGCATTACTGAACTTGATCAAGCATATATTCCTGAGTATATATTACTAAGCATATGTTGATATATTACGTAGCATATATTACAGAGTATTACTGAGCATATATTGATGTACTATTGAGCAAACACATATAATTGCTGGTAGGAGGGCATTCTTTTCAAAAGACACTTGCCCCAAAACCCATTGCCTAGTAGGGGGGCATGTTTTTGAAAAGACACTTGCCCCAAAACCCATTGCCTGGTAGGGGGCATGCATTTAAAATGACACTTGCTCCAAAACCCTAAATTTAACAATTACTGATTACTAATGAAAATAAACAAACCCTAAACTAGGCAAAAGCCATGAACCCTAATCTCAGTAGACGCTACATACACTAATTTCAGCAGACGCCATGAACCCTAATCTCAGCAGACGCCATGAACCCTAATCTCAGCAAACGCTCTATACACTAATCTCAACAAACGCCATGAACCCTACTCTCAGTAGACGCTATATACACTAATCTCAGCAGACACCATGAACCCTAATCTCAGCAGACGCCCTGAACCCTAATCTCAGCAAACGCTCTATACCCTAATCTCAGAAATTACTGACCATAAATTACTGAGCATGTATTAATGAGCTAACGCCATGAACCATAATCTCAGTAGACGCTCCGAACCCTAATCTCAGTAAACGCTATATACACTAATCTCAGCAGACGCCATGAACCCTAATCTCAGCAGATGCCCTGAACCCTAATCTCATCAAACGCTCTATACCCTAATCTCGACAAACACCATGAACCCTAATCTTAGTAGACGCTATATACACTAATCTCAGCAGACGCCCTGAACCCTAATCTCAGCAGACGCCCTGAACCCTAATCTCAGCAAACACACTATACCCTAATCTCAGAAATTACTTACCATAAATTACTAAGCATATATTAATGAGCAAACACCATGAAACGTAATCTCAGCAGACGCTCTGAACCCTAATCTCAGTAAACGCTATATACACTAATCTCAGCAAACGCCATGAACCCTAATCTCAGCAGACGCCCTAAACCCTAATCTCAGCAAAGGCTCCATACCATAATCTAGGCAAACGCCATGAACCCTAATCTCAGTAGACGCTATATACACTAATCTCAGCAGACGCCATGAACCATAATCTCAGCATACGCCCTGAACCCTAATCTCAGCAAACGCTTTATACCCTAATCTCAGAAATTACTGAGTATATATTAATGAGCAAACGTCATGAAACATAATCTCAACAAACGCTCTGAACCCTAATATAAGTAAACACTATGTACATTAATCTTAACAGGCGCCATGAACCCTAATCTCAGCAGACGCCCTGAACCCTAATCTTAGCAAACGCTCCATACCCTAATCACGGCAAACGCCATGAACCCTAATCTCAGTAGACGCTCTATACACTAATTTCAGCAGACGCCATGAACCATAATCTCAGCAAACGCCATGAACCCTAATATCAGTAAACACTCTATACCCTAATCTCAGAAATTACCGAGCATAAAATACTAAGCATATATTAATGAGCAAACACCATAAAACATAAACTCAGCAGACGCTCTGAACCCTAATCTCAGTAAACGCTATATACACTAATCTCAGCAGACGCCATGAACCCTAATCTCAGCAGACGCCCTGCACCCTAATCTCAGCAAACGCTCTACACACTAATCTCAGCAAACGCCATGAACCCTAATCTCAGTAGACGCTATATACCCTAATCTCAGCAGACACCCTGAACCCTAATCTCAGCAGACGCCCTGAACCCTAATCTCAGCAAAGGCTCTATACCCTAATCTCAACAAACGCTCTTAACCCTAATCTCAGCAAACGCTCTGAACCCTAATCTCAATAAAACGCTCTATATACTAATCTCAGCAGACGCCCTGCACCCTAATCTCAGCAGACGCTCTAAACCCTAATCTCAGCAAATGCTCTGAACTCTAATCTCAGTAAAAGCTCTACACACTAATTTTAGCAAATCGCACTGAACCCTAATCTCAGCAAACGCCATAAACCATAATCTCAACAGACGATAAGAGGAACATGTATAGATCAAACTGTCCAATTCCTATGCATCTGCATGTTCTGAAAAATGAGGATTACTGAAGGAAGGAGCGATTACTGGAGCTGATGGGATCTAACGCTAAATTCAAAAAGCATCGATTACTTGAGAAATTGGGATGCATTGCTGAACTTGATTGACTAATTTTTGGCGGCCGATGGGATGATCTATTACTGAATCAAAAGGATAAAAAAATCAATTACTAAACACCTGACAATGAACTTTAAACTACCACTGAAAACATGAAGAAATCATCGCTTCAAGCACTAAGCATATGGGAAACAATAAGAATACGGCAAACGATAAGAATATGGGAAATTACTGAAAATTTTAATTACTAAACACTCAAACTATTGGGAAGCATTATTGAACTTGATCAACTACTGAAGAATGCTCTATTACTGAACCCAAAGGATCAAAAGGTAGTAGCTGTTGGCATTTCTTAGCGTCACTGCTAGTATTAGCAATGCCGCCAAGGAATACCTTAACGATAGTTCTGAACGTTTACAGAATAAGTCCGCAAGCACACGTAATTATCGCTGTAGCATTTCACCCGGGAGTATTCGGGTATCGTTCATTTATATTTTCCCAAAAGAAGGCATGGTGAAAGACTCTAGTATGGACATGGACAAGATAACATGTTTGCATAATATACCAATACTCAATACGGGGGTAAGTCATGATAGGTTTTAAGATAGTGTGATCACACACTTGATCCGTCCCTAAGGATAAAAGGGAAAACAAAGAATAAAAAGAATGATCCTAAGTGGAGCGGGCATGTTCTAATATAATTATGCAAAGAACAAGTTAATGGTCATACAATCTATACGAGACAAAGTAAGATGGACGGGAGATGTCCGCAGGTGGTGCGCCACCGATAGACACTTTAAGAACTCCTACACAATACCCGGACATGGAGGAGTAGAAGGGACGGACAGGGCTGTCACCACCGGGCCACCTACCTCACTACCGTAGGGGCACCGTCATATCCCGAAGGTTCAGGTGCCCATGCTCCATGCCCGCATACTAAGGAACTACCCACATCCCCCTAGGACTCTGACCCTACGGATCAACGAGCTAGAACATGGGCAAACCCGAAGGTACGACAGACCGCCATCTAAACTCCATGTTATATCTTGTATGAATGATTAAGCACAAAGTTCTATATGACGGAATCATAACATTGAAACTATAGCCTAGTTCATATGCCATGAATATGTCAAAAGAACACCATGTTATGATCATAACATACAAACCATATGCTAGTTCATAAGTCAAGATTATAACATGAGAACAATACTCTAGTTCTATAGCACAACTATAATAATAAGATGAGAACAAGACTTTGGAATAAATCATATTTGTATTCATACCAAGATTCTTCTCCAAAGTACAAGCTCTCCAATGAAGCTTTGCCTTGCTCACCAACTAAACTAATTCTAAAACTAATAAAAGAATACAAGTGGAGAGGAAGGATGGCTCTTGTGTGATGATGATGTGAGGGGAGAGCTCTACCCATCTATTTATACTAATTGAGGTCGGTTTCGTGCAGGTAAAAATGGAAGCACCCCCGAGCACCGCCTATGCATGGAGGCATGCAACCGCTGTGAAAGGGCGGTTCAAACGGCGGCACTGTGGGTCTGGCCGGACTGGTGGGTCCGACCGGAGCCGGGCCGGCTCCGTTCGCGACTGCCTTTCACAGGTGGGCTCCTGGGCCGGTCCTGATCGTAGATCCGATGGTGCTTCGGTCTATTTCACCTTTGAGTTGGGCCTTTTGTAGCGCACTTGATAGATAGCATGTTTTCACAATGCGCTTTCTTTATCTTTTTGGCGTACTTTCACTTGATTCCATGGATTTGTCCTGCAAAACATATTTCTCGGAATACAAGTGGAGCTAGGTTAGAAGTAAAGGTATATGTGTCATCGGTTTGCAAGTTTCCCTGGAAAAAGACATAAGTTGGCGGTATAAAATGGTCGATGATGACCGCCAACAAGTCTCCCAAGCTGAACCTTTGCTCGTCCCGAGCAAATAGTTAGGTACTTGGTTGTTGATCAGGAGTTGCTACAATGACGATATAATTCAAGATGTATCATGTTCATAACAAAGCATTCTTTCTTTATTTAAATAAGTTGGCACCTTTATCCACCTTTTATTACTTAACGCATGTGGGGCTTATAGCTTTTCTCCAAGTTCTTGGGTGGTTGCAGGAAAGAATGGTTATAATATAGAAACACTAGTCATTCATTCCTCGATCAACCATTCATCCGTAGTTTTATGAAATTTTGAAATAAAACAAGTTCCTCATAGCCTCACTTTTTTGGTGGCCTACCACTACAAGGCTTTTGAGTGGAGTTTTAGGTAGGTAAAAGTGGGGCATACCTGTATCACTTGTATTGCTGGTCAAAAACCGAATCACATGGAGATGCAAGTCATAAACCTTGATCAAGATGTGCAAGTGTGTGGAATATTTGGGTGTAAATATTTTTGATACTCCTTGCTACATGATTCTCTTTTGAAGTGGTAATGCTTTTGGAAATAGTATGGGCTATCTTTTCTTTCTTCTTTTTTTTTTTTTTTTTTTTTTTTGGACGGGCTTCTTCGTGTAACATCCCTGATTTCTGCGAAGGGAAATCCACAGAATGAGACCGGCCGCCCAATCGAGAGCCATATCGGTGAATGCGGTCCAAAGGCTCATACATCCGTTGTCAAAGGGGGGAAAAAAACTCATACATTGGCATTTGATACTACGGTTTGTACTGATTAACTTATCGTAGTGTACTGATTAACGGTTTGTACAGCTTGCTGCTAGGATCGGACAGGATACGCTTGGGCGTGAACGGGCAAAATAAAGGACGTTAGTTAGAAGTGGTGGCCACTAGCATTGGTTGGCAGTTAGTTACCCGTTAGGGCGGCCGGTTGACGGGCTAGCTAGCTGCACAGGAAGAGATTAGATTCTGAGTGATCCGTGCCATTTCTAACCACCACTCCACCAGTGGCGGTGCAGCGCAGGTCCACACCATCCCATCTATGCGCATGCATCCTAGCTCCTTTGGTTGCTACCGCGGGCTGGCTACGCTAGTGAAGATTCTTCCATGCATGGTGACAAGTTCTATCAAAATGTTGGGTGCGTGGCTTCCTTATTAGATTGGACTTATCGGTACGATTTATCGGTCATGGTACAATGTTTTTATCTCATAATAAAAGCAACATCGAGTCGGCTTATCAGCCGCATATATAAACCATCAGCCGGGTGATGCAGCTCGTAAAGTAGTGTACATATGAAAGAGTGCCTTCCTGTCTGTGTTGCATGCCGCAGTAGTGTGTCACACTGTCACCATGATTTGAGATTAAGGTTAAGTGATTCGGTCATCAACTAACACTCTCAGATCCTTTTTATTTGTATATATATAATATATTTGTGGGTCATCTTAAGAATGGTAGTGCAATGTTAATAAGTGGCTCGATCATCATCACCTTTCTTTCGTTAAAATCAAGGAGCAGGCTCGAGTTTGCTTTTGACGACTTGGAACGAATTGCATGGATAATACACTACTATGCCTAACTGCTTCCGTACACGTCTTGATGACACATATGACGGGTGTGTTTAGATCCCTGAAAATTGGCATTATAGCGAACTGAAAAGTACTGTAGCACTTTTCGTTTGTTTGTGTTAAATATTATCCTATCATGGGGTAATTAGGCTCAAAAAGAATCGCCTCATGAATGTACATCTAAACCGAAAGCAATTAGTTATTTTATTTACCTACATTTTATACTCCGACATGTGTCTTTTTTGGTGCATTTAATGCTTCGATGTGATGAGAATTTTCAAAATTTTAGAGAAAAATTGGGGAACTAAACACATTTGGCCGCGGCGCACCTCATGGCGTCCACCTGCATTGCAAGCCGCGTATCTATCACCAGCACTTGCATGCGTATGTATGTACGCGCATGGTCACCCACACGCACTCCGCCACGCACGGACGCGCACCCGACGCGCGCGGCGCGGCGAGCACCCAGAACCAGCAGGGGGACCCTGGAGCTAGCCGGAGCCTGGCCGGAGCGAGCCGTGTCGCGTCGCCCGCGCGCCATCGCCGTCGCCGCGCATGTGCCTGCATCCAGCATGCTGCTCCACGCATGCAGTGGCGACCGGTCACGCAGAGCACTGTTCCGGTACCCATCGTGTGTGTATGTGCCATCGTCGACACGAACAGTACAGTGAGCTAGCAAATTAAACCGTACAGAAGTTGACGTTTTGTGCGTGGATTTCTGGGCCCCCTGTGGTGCATTGGTACGCACGCAAGTCTCATCGTTTTGTACCAGGAGTACCGTACCTGAGAGGATGACGAGGTCCTTGACATCGAGTCCCTTTCTGCCGAAGCTGGCCTCGAGGTTGGTGAAGTTGTCCGACGGCGAGGGATGTTGGCCAGCGCCTCCGACGCCCGCGACACCACGCCGTCGCGCCGCCCCAGCTGCACGTCCCACAGGTCCCGCCCCAACTGCACGCATGCATGCAACACGGCTTGTCACCAGCACTGCCAGTGAGCCGGCCAGCACCTCTAGCTGGAACGAGACGACAGACCTGGAACGAGACGGCGTCCCTGGCGGCGAGCGCGACGATGTCGGCGCAGGAGACGGTGCCGGGGCAGATGGCCTCCAGCACGGCCTTCACCGTGTCGATCACGTCGAAGCCGCCCAGCGACGTGTTCAACAGGGTTGCTGTCTGGCTGATGGATGGATCCATCAGGGTGCATGAGAAAAAGGAACAGTGCGAGCTTGCTGCCCTCGTACAGTAACAGTGTTCAACATCGACAGCAAGAACTGAGCCATCATCTATCATGTCGCCATTTAATAGCGAGGAGGACTCATCGATGACGAATTTAGGTTACGTTTGGTTTGATGATAGGAAGAGGCCGGCGCTGGTAGATTGTGGGGGATCGACGAGAGGCACAAAGCAAAACAACCGACGTCGTTTGTAAGGGATGAACACGTACATATCTCACTTTTCAGGGGATTCTGAATCTACAGATATGTTTTTAGGGGATGAACACGTACATATCTCACTTTTCTGGGCACACATCAGACAGACAGATCGAGAGACAGACTGAGAGCATGCATGCAACTTAACAGGCATGAATCAGTAACATATAAACTTTCATTATTTTTCAGAGGAAGTAGCATGTACAGAACTAAGGCAATTGCTGGTGTGTTATTTCTAATTATACATTACTACAAAACTATATATAAAAAGTAAAATCGATTCCAACAAAAACAACTATAAAGTAGGATCGCACTACTACTAATCTGGTGTTGCTACCATACTGACAAGCTAGTGACAAAACGCAGCACGTTCCCCCCTGATTTGTACTAAAAAAACACAAATAAAGCAGCACTAGCGCACTAGGATGGATCGTCATGGGCTCGATCGAGACAGCCTAACCGATGAAAACAAACATGCATGCAGTGGATTCCATCAGTCAGAGCCGCTCCAGCTGCTCGTTGTACACGTCGTGCGGCTGCGGCACCCGCTCGTGCGGCAGCGGCAGCGGCTTGTTGCCGGCCTCCACCGCAGCCGCCTTCTCGGCCTCCCGCTTCGCCGTGCTCCGGCTGGCACCATCGCCGCCGCCCTCCACCCGCTTGGCTCCTGCGGCGGCCCCGCCGTCGTCGCCGGGAGGACGACGCGCGTCCTCACCTCTGCCCCTCGCCGGCGGCGCCTGCTCCTCCATGGTGGTGTTCCGGCCGTGTTCAAGTGACCATGCGTCCGTCCGTGACACTCCGTGTCGTCCTGCACTACTCCTGCTCATTTTGTATACCCCGTCACGCGCCACGAGTGCATCCACGCGGCAGCACTTCTCTGAAGGCTACGATAGGACGACGGCTCTGCGTGCCACGTGCTGCGCCTACGTGTCCAAGTGAGCATTATATTGAGACGGGTCACACTGGTCATTCAAATTCAGCTCGCACTTTTCAGTTTCTAGGTACCGTCACACGTCACAGCTTACACTCGATTTCCTACAATCTATCGAAAGACCCACATTGAAAGGAAAAAAAATATTCCACTAAAAAATTCAATCCAATTTGCAAAACAATGTTACGATGTCAACAAAATAGAACTGACCTGGTAACCTATTTTCCCACTCATGATCCTACAACTCCATTAATGTCTCGCACGCGCTTCAACTTATTAGCTCGATTTATCAATCACGATATAAGTGTCACAACAAAATAGCATAAGTTTTGCCTTCACTAGTACAGCTGAGCTTTATATTGGCGGCTCCAGAGCCATCTTTAATGGCGCAAGGCTCAACCGGTGGGTCTAGCTTGACGATCGCCAGGTCTTCGTTGGCGGACGTGTAGCAGCCAGCGATGAAAACTTCCTGGCGGAGCGCCGGGCGATGGAGAGGCTCCACCAGAGTGTACCCCTTCGAGATGAAGGGTCGCGGATCAATGGCGTAGTTCGCCATGGGAGATGACAAGCTTGGTGGAACGAGGGTTTTCTCTGGGGTTGGGTGGAATGGCAGAGAAGGCGAAGAGGGGAGAATGGTACATTCCAGGGAGAGATTTATACTACTGTGCACTGCCCCTTGGCCTTCCAAAACCTTGACATACCAAATTAGGCGCGATTGGCGCGAATTACCATGACAATCAGCGGATTTGTGACCAAGATAACCACAACGATGGCACTTGACATAATTGGGGCAGAGTTTCCAACTATGGCCTTTGAGGGAGCAGCGAGAGCAGGAACGAGTATTGGGCACAAAGGAAGCAACTGGGCCCTCAGCCTCAATAGTACCTGGGCTGGTTTCTTTCCTGGGCTTGGATCTCCACACTTGTCTTCGGCCCAAACTCTTGCTCTCCTTGAATAACATATTAGCGCCCTCATGGGTTTGCGGCATAAGACCGGGCCTTAAGGGATTTTGACCAGGAGTTAAATTTGAATTTGAAAAGGAGGAGAGATCAGCGATAGATTTATCCTTAAATTTCTCCTTTCCATTAACATGAAAGCGAAGAACACGGCCGTTTCGAATGGAATCAGGTTGTTCAAGGATCTGCGAATTCTGAAGAAAATGAGGATTCGAGCTCATAAAATTCAAGTGATAATCCTTTGGATATTGCAATCGGACAAAAACGGATTTAGGATTGGAAGAGGAAATTCTTGGTGCTGATCCAGCAGCATCCATATATGATTTTTTTACGTCCAACCGTTTGCCATTTGGACCCTTGTTCCTGATTCTAAGAATCAAATTTGAAAGGTCCTAAATGGCGGGATTTTTTATGAAATTTAGCATTTTTTAAAAAAATTTCAAATCTGTCCCTAGTTTAAAAAAAATTTGCACGGGGTATCCTTTTTTCGCGCCAGCCTCGGTGGCGATTTTTTTTACATGTCGTCGCGCCACCGCATGTGGCGCGACCGTGCAGCCACGCCGGGCGGGTGGGGTTGACCGGGTCTTGGCGTGGCAGGGGTGGGTGGGCCACGTCGCGCCAGTGCATGCGGCGCGACGGACGGAGCTGGGATCCCATGCAAATAGTAGCTTTGAGGCCAGGAACGCATGCATAACAGCACAGCATGGCAGCGTTTGGTCAGATTGGCCACATGGCTCGTCACAGCACAGGCTCGTACTAGTACAAAGACAGCATCTGACGACGCCCTCTCCATGCATACAGCAACCTCTGTGCCCGCGCATGCAGCTGGAAACAAGCCGAGGCATCGCATTGACTCCACTCTTGACCAACTCTGTACTCCTCCTACAACGATCAGACAGCACACTGGGGTGTTCACTTTCTGGAAAGTGATCCCAAAAAGTGCTACAGTGTCTGTCACATCGAATCTTTTGTCGCATGTATGGGGCATTAAATATAGGTAAATAAAAAAACAAATTGCATAGTTCAGCTGAAAAGTATGAGACGAATCTTTTGAGCCTAGTTAGTCCATGATAGGACAATAATTATCAAATATAAACGAAAAGTGCTATAGTAGCCGAACCCAAAATATTTCACCATGTTTAGTTGCTGAAAAGTGAACCCAAAAAGTGCTACAGTACCTGTCACATCAAATCTCTTACCGCATGCATGGGGCACTAAACGTAGGTAAATAAAAAAACAAATTGCATAGTTTGAATGAAAAGTACGAGACGAATCTTTTGAACCTAGTTAGTCCACGATAAGACAATAATTACCAAATATAAACGAAAAGTGCTACAGTAGCCCCAAAATATTTCACCAACTAAACACACCCGGTGGCTCTCTTGTCTGATGGAACGGTAAATGCGCCCGTGACACTGGCTGCACAGCTACTTGCCGAGGCTGTCACGTTGTGAGACTTGACGTGACCGACTTGACGTGACGATGCATCGCTGCTCTGCCTGCCCTAATGCCAGTACCTGCCGAGGCTGTCATGTTGTGAGACTGGTACGGTCCTTGCCTTTTTTTTCAAGATTCCATCCAGGCTTTGGTACGGAGTGAGCACTGTACACACCTTTAGTGCCCCCAAAGCGGTGGCTGCATGCGTTCCTGGCCTCAAAGCATGGGATCCCAGCTCCGTCCGTCGCGACGCATGCACTGGCGCGACGTGGCGGGCCCCACGCTCAGCCACGCCAAAGACTGGTCAACCTTTGAGCCAGCGTGGCGGAGCACGTCGCGCCACATGCAGTGGCGCGACCACGCTGTAAATATCGCGCCACCAGCCAAAAGCGCGACAAAAAGGCATATGGCGTACAAATTTTTTTTTTTCAACTTCGGGGACGGATTTGAATTTTTTTTTTAAAAAGGCTAAATTTTATAAAAATCCTAAATGGCTAGAGGGGGATGAATAACCTAATAAAAAATCTTCAAAGACACTAGAGCAAAGATATTAGTAAAATAAATAGTGAAATACGGTTTGTTCTAGCTCTAATTATTAGGCAAGCCACCTATTGCAATTCTAATAATTATTGTCTCTATGGCACACAATTGCTATGTCTCTACTTTAACTAGTTAAAGAGCTAACAAGATGTATAAATTATTCTAAGCAAATCTACTTGCTACTCTACCACAATATATATATTGCAAGCACGAAAGAGAGGGAATTTCACTTTTATACCAACGGTGGAGAGTAGAGGATGATGTCAATCACCAAAAGAATGATTCCAACAATATATATGAATCAATTCAAATTCACCGGGAGACAAGCGATGACACAATTGATTTATAACCTTGCAAAAAGGGCTAATGAGAACCATTTGGCAAATCGACTACGCTATTCTCTTAGGGTTAGTACCATATAGTTTAAGACTCCTGCACAATACCAGTGAGTTTGTTGCTGATATAAAGCATTCTACAGGTCTATATTTCTGTGTTGTATCTGCGGCTACCACATCACATTAGGATCATACTTCGAGGGCAAGAAGTTAAGCATCATCACATTGTCAATGACCTAAACTATATTGAATGCATCTCTTATAAACCCCAAATTCACGGAAGAAAAGAGGTTCTTACAACTATTGGATTCTTAAAGGGTGCCCCAATTATCGGGTGCACGGATTTAATATGTATCATAAAAATTGCCTTATTTTGGTGAGCTTTTTCTCGACCCCTTTTTTTTATATTGATTCACTTTGTTTAAGGATGCATACACATATAAGAATAAGATTTACATAATTACCATTGTCTAATATCTACTCGCAGCCCATTTCATAGCGCTCGAGTAGTGCGGGAAGCAAAGGCAAAGGCGTCTGTGGGGTATTGGAGGTAGACTTCATCAAGCCCACTCATGACAAACAGGACTTCAGGAAGTCACTGCTGTTTCAGAGGCTGATCACCCGCCTGAAGGACATGACTAAGGAGTACTGGTAAGTTCTAGGTTCTATATATGTGTTCCTCCCGATTTGAATTCCTAAATCTTTCTATTAGCAGTTTAGCACCAATTCTTATACTTGGCCTCAAATATCACCATTGTAAATGACTCGATTTATTCCCCAGAATATTCACAAGTGAGAAGATTGGATTCGCGAAACGTGAGGGCAACTCCCCACTCCTCTTTCTCCTCCAAAGATGCCGCCGATAGTGAATGGCCCCGCTGAACCATCGAGAGGATTGCACCTGCACTTGCTCATGCTATCATGACGCAACCCTTTAGATCGAACAGCAACTACGTGAGTGCAGTTCCAATCGCCTTTGCCGCGCCCACTGGTTTCCACTCGGCACCTTTCAGAAAAGAGGCTATTGCACCAAAGAGTCCCAATGGGCTACTCCAAGCCGTCCCTCGACAAACGTGATGCGCACCATGCAAGTCATCAACCAGCACAAAAGCGCCTTCCATGGCGCCTGGCACCGATTTGGTAGAGACAAGAAAAGGAGGAGCGACGATGCTATCATGAAGGCGGTTGCATCTAAAAGGACAGCGGTGGAGTCTTTTTATCGGGCAAAGCAGCTCATCCGCCATCGATCGTTAGTATATAGTACAGCAACCTTGTTGTTCGTCCATGTTTGTACCTCGTTGCGCCGGGTGCACTTTGTCGCCTTGATTGTTGTGCAATCTATATATTGTATTGATTGATTTCTCTGGACAAAACAAAACAGGTTTCCAAATCTATGGGAGAGGCCGAGCTCAAGGAATATTCCTTGCTGATGTTAGAAAACAAGAAGCTCCGTGAAGAGTGAGCCTAACAATCTTGCTTTGGTGTCATTTTTCCTATACGGTTTTGGCAAAGCTTCAATACCAATGTTTTATTTTGCAATTTTTTTTTTTGTATGTAGGTGCACAGAATTTGAGACGCAGAGAAGCAACTACGACTCAAGGTAAATTCTCTTCGCCCCCCAGGCAAACATTATGATCATCGACTTACAATTAGGACGCATATATAACGATGAATCATGACTCGACTTTGAGTTTGATGAACCTGACCTCTCTCCCTTGTGCGGAACAGAACAGAATCTACGGCTCGAGATTGAGAAGGCGCGGAAGCTATATCAGAATCTACTGAGCGAACACGTGTCGAAATCGCAATCACCATATTCCCCTGCAACAAAGGCTACCAAGGATCGAGGAAGCAGTGATGCTTTCGATGGACAGCCGGTGTAGGCATTAGCGTGAAAGGCGTGTGTACCGAGAGCTCTTTATCTATATTTAATGTTTCATGCATGTGTCGATATGGTTCACGCGAGCGAGCGGCGTAAAGTGTGCTGCAGCTGGTGGTGGAAAAAGGCATGGTTCCGGTCAATCTGTTGGGACTGCTCGTGTAGAGCGTCTTCTACTACGCCTGCAAGGCCTTCCATAACCTGCAGATTGAACGGACTACATTGTATGAGCACCTTGGAGGCTACTTTGGGGAGTACGTGCCACTCAAGAGCAATATCTAGATGGAGAAGTTGATTCGATGACAAGCAATTTTGAAAACCCGAGGCTACATGCTGAATTTGCGATGCTTGTAGATTGATTACAATGAAGGGACGATCCCTACAATGAAATGAAGCAAGGCAAGAGAGTCTCGTCTTTGTGAGTTTGTGGATGATGAACAGCATGGAGGATGAATTTGGAGCCAATCAAAGCAGCCCACCGCCACAAGACCAAGAAGCTTGTGCACCGTTGATCTCGGTTGGAATCAACGGTCGAGATTGCTTGTTGGGAAGCATATAAGCAAAAACCCTACTTTCCAAATGGGCCTCGTTTGTTTGGGCCATACTGTACCTAGGAGCATATACTTATGGCACGCCGCACGCCACCTTTCCAGAGGCTTCCACCGCACGCTGCTACTGGACACTGGCTTTTGCTCACTGTTCGTCTTCGTTCGCTGGGTCGCCGCCGCCCGGGTTGCTGATGCCATCTTTCGACGCGGCTGTGGCCGCAAGGTTAGTACGTCGTTGGTCATTTGAAATTTGCTGTGTTCTAGTATTCCGAAGTCACGTATGCAGTAGCCGCTTTGTGTACGTGCTGTGGAGGGTTTTTTCGTTAGGGTTAGTTTGATTTGGTAGTTTTCTGTGGTACACGACTTCGGTTGCTTCGATGGTGTGTGCTTCGACTGCATGACATTTATGTTTTGTAAAGGCAATAGCATTTATGTCTACCTAATCTCTTGTAGATTCCCTAACAAATCCATTCAAATTTAGCGAGGAAGCAGATGAATACTGGGTGTAATTGCTATAATTTGGTTTTTTTTGTTTCTGTTCTCTTTGTTTGTTCCCCTGTTCCAACTTCATTGTACCAGTCAGGCATTCAAAATTTTCGAGTAGTTGTGCCATTCAATAGTGTTTGTTCATAATTTTTGCGGAAATGTAAATTGAAGTGGATTCAACATTGTAAATTTAATGAAGTTTCATGTATTTTCCTCCCCTATTGGACAGATTGGCAGTTATATATGTTTCAATTTCGTTTTGATGTTTGTTTTAATTATCTAGTTTGCTATTCTTATAAGTCTTGACGTGAAATGCGAGTGCATTTATGAATTTCTGATTATGCATATTTATATGTCTCAAATATCTGGAGAATTGAAATGAAGTGGGCTAATACGTATTGTGTCACTTTTTTTTCTATTTTTTTAGTGATGATGAACCGTATGACGAGACACACTATGCTATGTTTCCTCATCTGATCCTTGGTGAAGGCCCTAAGGAATGGGATGAAAAGTTATGTGATGAGAGTCAAGACGACAAGCCCAAAGATTCTCCTTCTTCGAGTATTTCCACACAATCAATCGCCTGGATGTATCGAGGAGGTTTGGACAACGAGAAAAATGTACAACAAGCATGGGTGGGTGTCTTCGTCTCACGTGAAGAACTGCCCTGAGGCGGTTAGTGTTCTCAATGCCTTCCTCGCGTCTGGATTGAGCTCTATGATGGGCATGAAGCAAGCCTGGAATGAAAGGGTCATTCGACAATTCTATTCCACACTCGAGGTTCGACTGGAGGACGAGAAGTTGATCTGATGACAAGTACAAAAAAACTGAGGCTACCTTTTGCTTTGAATTTGTAGAGGCTTGTCGATTGGATTACATTGCAATGAAGCAAGGCATGAGAGTCTCCCCCTCTAGTCTTGGTGTGTTTACAGATGATGAGGAACAGATTCTTCATTACCCCCCGCATGAGAATGGTCGCAAAAGGGGTTTGAGGAGGATACCTAAGTTTATCCGAAGCTTCTTAAGCGCACAATTATGCCTCGATGTCGACGGCGATGATACTGAACAAGCGTGGCCTGTCCCAGAGTTGATTAATGCAATCATGACTGGTCAGAAAGTTAACTTTTTAGACTGGATGATTGAAGAGATCATTTCCAGCAGGCGGCTTGAGGACTGTGCTCTTGTATTCCAGCCCTACATAATGCCGTTGGTGCTGCTGAAGGTGCCTGAGTTCAAAAGTCCCCTTGAGACAGTGCACCAGATGTATAGACTATGCATCCGTACGCCACTTTTGTTGGAGAGGGAGCCGTCGCCTGATAATCTAGAAGGACCATGATGCCTGATAATGACGTGGAGGAGCAAGGATTTCTTTTAGTTCTAACTTTTGCTAGCCCCAGTGGGCTTTGATGATGTAATGTAATATATATATGTAGGCATGCAAGGAACTTATGGCTGTGATGAGCTCACGTGGCAGGAACTCATGTGGTGGTGTATGGACAACTAATTATATTATTATTATTATTATAGAACAACACTAGCAGAGGAAGCGTCTATAGTTTTTTTGTTACCTACAAACCCGTAATATCTAACGGCGTGTGTCAATCTTCATAATCTTTTCGTCTTTTTGTTTGTTTTATTGTTCCCTTCATTTACCTACTCATTTTAACAATTACGACATGCAATGTACACCTGTTAACACAAATAACTACCGACTCATTTTAACATTTCTCACATTTACCGTGCAAGATGACAGTTAAAGACTACCGATTGAACACGATAAAGTATGTTTACAACCCACATACATAAAGCAAGACTATAGCCAAAGAAAGATTACATGTTCAAGAATTATTTCACGAGGCCGAGCTTTAATTTGGTCCCGATGGCATCAACCTCGGCCATGTACTCCTTATCGCCTCAAGCCGAGTTTGAAACCTCTTTTTAGCTCGGCCTTGATAACATTACCCTCCTTGACCTTGGACCGAATTTCTTTCCGTCACTGGTGTCCAATAAGGTCACAAAGATCGGGCAAACATGATTCTTGTTCCCCGAAGATATTTGGTCATTTGCTACAAGTTGCCTCTCCAGTTTGGCTTTCTTGTCTAGTTGCCTCTCCCGTTCTCGCTTTCTTGGGTTTAAGACCTTTGGTCACTACTCCAAGTTGCCTCTCCGATTCACGCTTTCTTGGGTTTAAGATCTTTGGTCATCGCTCCAAGTTGCCTCTCCGCTTAAGCTTTCTTGGCTTTAAGATCTTTGGTCACCTGCCGCAAGTTGCCTTGGTAGCTTTTGGCCTCATATGTAGTCTTTAGCAACAGATTCTCGTGGAGGAAGCATATCCTCGAGCACCTCTAGCAATTGTCCGAAGCTCTTGTCGGTCAATGATTCTCTTCCTTCCGCTTGGAGAAGCATTAGTGTACCGGACAAGAGGGACAACTTCTCCGTATTCTCAACAAGTAGGGACAGGGCTCGCAGCAACCTCTGCTACTTCATCATCATCAATTATTTCCTCATCCCCAAATGTTGCTGCCTCGCCACCGGCATCAGTTTCAGGATCCTGCGCTTGGTCTTGGTCGTTGTCATTGACACCTTCTCCATGCTTGTTCCAACTTGTGTACCCAGCCATGAAACCTCGAAGGATTAGGTGGGCTTGGACACGAAATGAGCTCGAGTATTGCACCTGGTTCTGGCAGTCGACACATGGGCACCACATACCCGGCTTCTGGGTCTCGCGCACATGGGCCTCCGCAGCAGCTAGGAAAGATTGCAACCCTTGTAAGTACTCACTACTGTCGCGTCTCACCTGGTACATCCAGTGGCTTCGATCCCCCATCGTCTACAAAAATAAGCAGGGTGGAAATGGAAGAAATCCTCAGCCAATTTAAGTCAAGATATTGTTGCCAACAACTAGATGTACTATTCTATCTCAGCCATATGCATTAATCGATGCAAAAACTGGGATCTTAATATATTCCCTTTTCTTAAAAAGAAGCACTATTGTATTTTAATTAGAAGCGTCTGTAGCTAGGTTTGCTCACCTACAGTTCAGAGATCGGCCTGACCACCGCATCGGGCGACCCCCCTCGCAGAGTCGGGCGAGCACGGCCCGCCACCGGCGAAATCCCCTGCAGGGCTGGCGGAGCACGCCTCGACATGAAGATGGCGGTCGGAGCACGTGTCCGCCCTTCTAGCGTCGCTCGCCTGAAACGTACAAGCACCAATATAATATAATGCCGAAGAGGAACGCGGTGACAAAGGAGGAGAGCTCTAAGCACGCCCGCGAGTACCTACAGCTCGATATAGCGGAGCACAAACCAACGCAGCCGTCGTCCTGTGCGTCGCGCTCCTCCACTGCCCCCCCCCTGCGGTGTGCCGCCACCACCAGAGAGAGAGAGACAGTGTTGAAGTGTGTGGCAACGCAGTGTTATAACCTACACAGCGGAAAACGGCCCAGCTCGTTGTACCACAAGAGAACGGGCCTAACATCTAGGTCCAAATTCAGGCCCAAAGAAAGGCCGCTTCGCCGGAGCGGCGAGGCCCGCTCAAAACCGGATACAGGCCCACCAAATTCAGTCCAGTACGTGACGTGTGTCAACATCCATCATCTCTAGCAAGACGGGCGATCAGAACACTGAGACAAATACAGGCGCGTGCACCGCTAGCGCTCGCTCATTGACATATGTCTGCAACGCTTTGACACCACGCACACCTGGTGGACTACGGTAGCAACGCACGATCAGAACATGCGATAGTTACAGGCACGCCACTGCGGAAGCCTCGTTTACCGATACATGTCCGCAATACCAAGAAACAAAGACAGACATCTGTCGACAACACACGCCTCAGAATGACCGCGCGTCGATGAGCGGTTCTGACATGTATAGACACCTGCTAACACATCTCGTCTGAAACTAAACGCGCATCGGTAGTGGTTGCAACATGTACAGACACCTTCTAACACAACTCGTCTGAAAATAAACGCGCGACTTTAATGTAAGTGACCGTTACAGACCCTTGTACATTCAAAGCGTTGGTATCCGTGACACGCGTCTGCAGTGGGGTCAAACAACACGGACGTTTCTCGACTACGCGAGTCTGTGAATCCACGCACGTCTGTAATACTCGTAACGGTACAGACGGGCAGTGCCGAAAAGGTGTCTGTAAGCAAAAACGCGTCTGAATTAGGGTTTGCATCCACAGTCGATCGGCCTCGAAAATGCGCCTGTGATCAAACGCGTGTCTGAGATACATTGAATTTTGCAGACACTCGGTTTTAAAATGCGACTGTCGTAGCCGCGCGTCTGTGCCAAGCCAACGAAAATGCGTCTGTATCAAAAAAACAGACGCGCTACATGAACACGTGTCTGTAATGACCTTCTATTACAGACGCGTTTTGATCCTATGGGACCGGCCGTCGCCTATTACTGACGCTCGCCCAGACCGTGCGTCAGTAGTGTCACAACACAGACGCTCGTTATTAGCGACGTCTCTGGGCGCACTGGCGATTATGAGCCTTTTTTACATAGTGTGGTCTACCTTTAGACGCTCATAAGATGCTCTAAGCTCATCAAGTTTTTGCTTAAGGGTGTTTCTCTCCTTACGCAAGCCCTTGCATTCCTTTCTACTTTCTTTGTAGCATGGTGCATTCCTCAAGCATGACATGCAACTCCTCAACGGTATGCTCTTCTTCTATGTCACTATCACTATCACTAGCATCATCATTCTTAGTGATAGATTGTACCTTATTGGCCTTAGCCATGAAGCATGAAGAGGGAGTGTCAAATAAAGAGATCTTCTCTTGTATAGCCACACTTGCATATCCCTTCTTCTTGCTCTTCTTGTCATCTTCTTCATCACTTGATGAAGCATCACTATCCCATGTAGCAACATGAGATTCATTCTTCTTCTTCTTCTTGTGAGAAGTGTCATCCTTCTCATTCTTCTTCTTGTTCTTCTTTCTTTCCTTGTTGATAGCTTCCTCATCATCACTATCATAAGGGCACTTAGCAATGAGATGATCCTTGCTATGGCACCTAAAACACTTCATGTTCTCATCATGCTTCTTGGATGAGTGCTTCTTCCTTCTTAAGCGGTGTAGCCCTTCTTCTTCATGAATTGGCCAAATCTCCTCATAAAGAGAGCCATCTTCTTATCCTCCTCATCATCATCACTTCCACCACAAGAGCTACTTTCTTCTTCTTCACTTGTTTCTTCCTTCTTGGACTTGCCCTTGGATGATGTAGTAGCCTTGAATGCCACACTCTTCTTCTCATCTTTCTTATCATCATCATCCTTGTCCTTCTTCTTGTTCTTGTTGATCAACTCAATCTTCTTGCTATCATCTCTATAGGAGTCATCGGTCATCACCTCATCTAGCAATTAGTTTGGTGTCAAGTCCTTCAAGGTGGTTCTAATGAGCACGGTGGCCAACATCCCAAACCTCTCCAGTAAGCATCTCAAGAACTTTATGTTAAAGGTCTTGTCCTTGAACTCCTCCCCAAGGGCATTGAGATCATTCACTAATACTTGCTATTGACGGTAGTTATCGTCAAAAATTAAGTATTTATTTTCCTACTAAATCATGGATAAATAATATAAAAGATTATTATTACTAATGGATTCCACGAGTTTTGGTGTACACTCAGTTTTGCAGGAGAGCTCGGAATATTCCGAATAATGAAGAAAAGAGGGAGAAATAGAGAAACAGAATAAAAGAACTGAACCAGGGCAATTAGTATAAATTCTAGGGGTCTAGAAGACACTAGAGAACACCACATCGAAGCATGGGAGCACATGTCATAGGGTGGTGCCCACCCCTGTGCCGGGCGGCACCCCCTAGAGGAATCTCGGGCTCAGCTTCTGGAAGCTTCCTCCACCGACCTATGAGAACCCTAGAATTCATACTAGCCGTCGATTTAAGTCAGTTTTAGATCAGTTTGATCCAAGGGCTCAGATTCATCGCTCAGGACTATAAATACAGGGGCAGACCTCACCCCCTAAAACCATAATTCATTATCTCTCAGTTATAGAGGTGTCCCAATGTCAGGATAACCTCTCTCTCAGGGATTAGAGAATTAGAATTAGATTAGAAGTAGATTAGACATGTAATTAGAAGTAGATTAGATCTAGATTACATCTAGATCTAATTGAGAGTTAGAGAGGTAGTCTTTGAGCTGCAAGCTCGGTTTTGAAGAGTCTTCTTTTATGAGTATGGTATGTCTTTGTATCTTCTCTACAAGACTTATGTTTTAATATATTTATCTTCTCTATTTACTTTTAAATCCACCACGTTAGATTTGATGTTCGTAGAGCTTTTGGCAGCCTTCCCCCAACTAACCCTTCCCAGTCTTTCTCGAGAGTTGGAAAGGTACTGCTGCTCCAAAGTGTATTTGTATGATTGCTATATCTATTCATGCTTTAGTTACCTTAGAACCAAAGTAATAGAGAAGGGTTTAGGAACCTTGATCTCTCCTCTTAATTAGCTGATCTACTTTTATTATCATTCTTTATTATGTGTTATTAGTTTTAGTCTTTATTATCATTTATAGTTTATTCTTATCTATATCATTTACACTTACCCTTATTTTAGTTTAGTTGATATATTAAGTTAGTAGATACATGATTGTGAGTTATTAGAATCTTTAACCAAAGCTTCCCTGTGGATACGATACTCTAGAATACTCCTTGGGAAAAGCTACAATGATGTTCTGTGCGCTTGCAGAATCTTTTTATTCTTATAGCACTTAACAAACGTCAACAAGCTTTTTGGCGCCGTTGCTGGGAAAGCAATTGGCGTAAAGATTTTAATAATGATCTTGATATCTGCTAATTTAGTATATCACTAGCTTTAGTAGGATTACCCTTATTCTGTTGAGTTGTGGATTAGACAAGACACAAGATGCCGTTGCGACCTTCTGGCAAGATTCCACAAGAAAAGGAAAGAAGAAACTTTGAAGAACCCAGGATTGGAGAAGAAGTCGCCGTCACAAGAATTCAATGCACACATCTCAAGTGACGTACATAGAAGCTGCACATCATGGTAAGTATGATCAATAAAGGTAAGAAAGTCTTGCTCATGGACTTTAAATATATTGAGTAGTTATCATTTAATTTCTTACATTATATTGCATGTTTACTTTAATTATTTCATGCATTCCCTCCATTTAGTTCATGTTTTCTTATATTAAAACCATTGCATGTTTTAGTTTCTTGCATATATTCATGTCGTTTGCATCTAATAAAAAAAAAAAAAAAAATCTCACCATGATCATGCCCTTTTATCTTCAATTGAGTAAATCTCTATAGTGCTTTCATGTTTCCTTTGTTTGCTCTAGTATGCTTTGGTTTGGGAGTACTGATCATACTTCCATAGGATTTTAAATTAAGCGTGATGCTTAGATTAAATATCCTGCTTTTAGTCAAATTAGACATGGAGTCTAGTTTGGTTATTGAACTAAATATTGCTTGCGTAGACACACCGGTTATTTTGTGTGGACTAACCCCTGAGAAAATTCTCGATTCCATTCGGGTAAGTCAAGAGATGAAATCTTATAGAGGATGAAGCAAGGCGTATGATGAACTCAACAACTTCGCACAAAAGTTCAGTAAATATCAATTTATTCACTTTATCTTTTGTTGAAAGTTATCTTTACCTTGAATCATATGTTTATATAACCTTTTATTTTATATATAAAAAAATGTGTGTGAGCACATGAAGGCTCATATGTATATGTTCTTAGGACTAGTTCCCTTCGGGTATTCTTGGTCACTAATCATTGCGGGATAAGAACAAAGGATGAACAATGTCTAAGGACATAGGAGTTACAACACACTTTGAGGGATGATTCAACAAGTCACACTTGACTTCAAGTGTCAAGTGATGGCAAGGTGCTAGCTTGGGGAGGAAGGTCAACTCCATTAAATATTCCTGACGTGCCCTCTTCACATGCTCCTGTCATTACGACACGCTGGTTTACAATCCCTCTACTCGCTAAAATATTAGTTCTCGCTTAATTCCTGTTAAAACTTAATCTTTCATTTATAGTTATTAAGAAGCTCAAGACAATTAAAGCTTAAAATATCCAACTGCTAACGCTTAACGAGTTCCACTAGCTTTGTTGTCTATTTGAGTTTCATCAATAGGAATTATGAGCCAAGATGAAAGGAAACATTCGACCACTTGGTAGAGCATCAATTCAACATATTACCATCATCATCAATGCTCCATCAAGGAAGGACGACATCACCTCATCTCAGCACCTACACATCAACCTAGCTTGGGGAGACCACCCCAAGTTAGCAAGATAAGTATCTCTCTATTATCCTTATTATTACTAGCTTATACTTTTGCTTGCTTTTAAACGACATAAAAAGATGCATATAAAGTTTTAAATCAAATAAATGATTGTCTTAGATATATGCATGTTTTTAAGGTGTGTGTTAGAATAAAGTTTGATTTGGAAATGATGAATAGTTGCTCTACTCTAATTCTTTTTAGTACCTTATTTTTAACTTGAAATTCCTCCGATGTTTTGGATATATTTGTCTTTCTTTCAAATTTGCTCTATACCTAACTTGTGGGTAGCATACACTTGATCTATCTAGGTAATTGGGGATATGATATGAGAGAGTCTCGAGCTGCTATTTATCTTGTCCTTTGTGAAACTATATCTGAGATTTGTTTTGAAAGTTTAAAATCTTTCATGATGAGTTCTTGTTTGGCGAGTGTTAAATTCCTACCAAAGCCATATATTTTAGATTAGGAAAACATTCTAGTTACATATGCGGTTTGGTTTGGATTGAGTAGTTCAAGCTTTGTTGTTACCTGTGAGAGTTCACCATGAAAAGATGAGTTTTTATCCACCCACCTTCCACTTACATCCATATGCATTATTCCTACACTAGGAGTGATCATAATACCATATATCCACTTTTACATGTTTCATTCCTACACTGGGAATAAACACTCCATGAAACTATAGGAAGCCCATGTTTATTTACTCCAAATATCTTTGTTGTTATCTCTCAAAAGTTTATTAGTGGAAAGAGAGTTGGGTTGCTACTAAAAAAAAAGAGATAGAAGAAAGGGGAGATGAAAAATAGACAAGTGTCCTACAGGCGAGTAGAGCCTACCTCCCTAAAGAAAAAAAAGAAGAAAAAAAGAAGAGAGTAAAAAAAGGACAAGTGTCCACATAAAACAATGTGTACTTAGATGCCCGCCTCTCTAAAAGAAAAAGAAAAGTATGCGACCCAAAGTTCTCTCAAGTTTCCAAACTTCAAAAGAGAGATTTGTTTATATCTTTGAAGGAGTAAAAGTAGAATTAGTTTTAGCCACCAAATATACACCTATCCACCATATTCTCTACACATGCTATTTTCGCTTTGACTGGGTGAACTCTCTATGGATCCATTGTTTGAACTATAAATATATCCTTTGCAGATATGCAATATTATTTTAAGAGTGCTACTCCTATGCAAGTAATAGAGAAGTGTTTAGGAACCTTGATCTCTCCTCTTAATTAGCTGATCTACTTTTATTATTATTCTTTATTATGTGTTATTAGTTTTAGTCTTTATTATCATTTATAGTTTATTCTTATCAATATCATTTACACTTACCCTTATTTTAGTTTAGTTGATATATTAAGTTAGTAGATACATGATTGTGAGTTATTAGAATCTTTAACCAAAGCTTCCCCGTGAATACGATACTCTAGAATACTCCTAGGGAAAATCTACAATGATGTTACGTAAACTGCGAATCTTTTTTATTCTTATAGCACTTAACAAACATCAACACTTGCATTCTATGAAACATTTCCTAAGCACACTCTCATCTTCCTCCATCTTGAAGCTATTGAACTTCTCAAGCAAGATGTAAGCCTTGGTGGCCTTCACTCCTTCGGTGCCTTCATATGCTTCCTCAAGCTTCTTCTAAATGTCATGAGCAATCACAAGAGACTTTACTTGCTCAAACACTTTGTCATTGAATGCTTCATGGAAAGCACTAACGGCAATATCATTGGCTTGAAGCTTCTTTTCTTCTACCGGTGTTGGTGCTTCTTCATTTGCCACATCAAACTTGTTCTCGGTGACTTTCCACACTTCTCTATTGATTGACTTGAGATGTGCGGTCATCTTCACCTTCCAATATGCATAATTTGTGTCATCGAACGGAGGTTCTTTCTTGGTGTTGTTGATATGCAAACTCAACGTCATTTCTCACCGTAGGTTGTTAAACCTTCCACAAACGGTGCCTCGGCTCCGATACCACTTAAAAGGTCCTAAATGGCTAGAGGGGGGTGAATAGCCTATAAAATATTCTTCAACAATAACTTAAGCAAGTGGTTAGACAACGAGACGGCGTAGAAAATTATGCGGAGCTTCAACTAGCTATGCAAGCCACCTACACAAATTTTTCTAGGTGAAGTATAGTCTCTAGGTAGCACTCAAGCTAAGTCACTAGACTACTCCTAAGTGGAAGCACTACACAACCAGTGAGCTAAACTAAACTACCATTACACTAGCTACTCAAGATATAAGACAAAATATAAGATATAAGATATAAGTACAAGAGTAGAGAGTGATCGATTATACCAACGGTGTAGAGTAGAGGAGTGAACCAATCAATCAATAATCACAATATGAAAGCCAAGAAGACCAAGAGATTGACACAATGATTTATCCCGAGGTTCGCTTGCTTGCCGGCAAACTACTCCTCGTTGTAGCGATTCACCCACTTAGAGGTTCACGCGCTAATCGGTGTTACAAAGCCGAACCCGCAGCCGGGTGCTGCACAACCAACACAAGATGGGGATCCACAAGCTACGAACAATCCACTAGAGTAGCCAATAGCGATCTCCCGCGGGGAAGGCTCAAGAACCCCTCACAAATCCACCGGTGTGGCCTCGAACAATCACCAATCAAGCTCAACACTACCACAACTCCAAAGCCGCTAGGGAACCGAGCAAATTCCCAAGAGAAACAAGAGTCCCGTAGCTCCTCCGAAGAACAAGTGCCTCTAGATGCAATGATCAAGCAATATGCACTTGAATCTCACTCAATCTCACCAAGATTAGCAATCAAGCAAGAGAGATGAGTGGAGGGGAGTTTTCTTAGCTCAAGAGGATGTTAGAATGATCAAATATGCAAGAGAGACTCCAAAGAGCCGGCCACACCATTATTTATAAGCCCCACCAAAGAATAGAGCAGTTGGGGGCGAAATCTAGCTTCTTTCGCATGCGCCGGACGCGCCAGGGGTCCTCTGCGGGACGCGTCCGGCGCCTTTGAAACCTTCATGCGCTCAACGTAGCCATTGGTGTCCGCCCGGCGTCGGGCGCCCGTCCAGCGTCCGGCGCCACATGGCGTCCGGCCGGACAGCCCCCGCGTGGGGCCCATCGGACGGCGTCCGGCGCCGCCGGACGCGCCCAAAGCCGAAGCGTCCCGGCTGCCTCCACACGCGAGGTCACCCGCCCTAGAACCATGCGCTGGATGCTGGGACACAAAACCCTGGCGTCCGACGCGCTTACGCCGGACGCACCGGCGTGCGGCACAGCGCCAAGCCACACCACCACGCCGGACGCGCACGCGGCGTCTGACGGCTTCACCTTCAGCGTCCGACGCTTGAAACATAGCTCAATTTTGTCGCGTCGTCGTCGCTTTCTCTTCAATCCAAATTTCGCCACTTGTCTTATATTGCCAACACGCCAAAGTACATTTCCATAGCACGTGTGTTGGCAATTTGAAAACTATTTTCCAAGGGCGAAGTTAGTGTGCTAGATTCTAATGCATATGCAAGTCACAATGAACCTAGAGGCACTTCAAATTCGGATTAGCCGTGGTTTTCCCCTCTTGATAGTCGGCTATCTATCCAACATGTGATCACACTCTCTATAGTGTCTTGATCACCAAAAGTCAAAAACCTATCAAGTATACCTTTGCCTTGATCTCCAGGTTTTTGCTTTTCCAACGAGTGAGCTTTATGATCCATCATGTCCATCACCATAGTCCATGTTCATGATCATGTAGCTCCACACCATCCATGCTATCCTATCTCATAAGATAACTTAGAGTAGAGGATTAGCATAATAGGGTTGCATCAATTGCCAAAACCAAACATGAGATTTCAAGCACCGGCCGCCACTGTTGTAGCTCCAGCCATCGGCCATCCATCCGGCGCCGGCCATTGCTCCCGTCGGTGGAGTTCCTGGCGGGCCCCTTTCAGGCGCTCCACTTCCGCCTAATGGAGGCGCAGCAGGAGGTCGACGTGTTAGTGCGGCACGTCGGCATGATGCGTCTCCAGTGCGAGAACGCCGACCGCCACTCTGCGGGTAAGTGTTCTTGCTTTCTTTCTCGTTCGCAATCATGGCCTTGTCCTCTGATCCATTTCCCTTTGCTTCAAAGCATCTTGAGGAGACGGAGTAGCTCCGGGCGGCGAACATGCAGTTGGGGCAGTAGATGCACGAGGTGGCCGTCCGCTCCATCCGCTGCGGCGCCGTCCTGGCCTAGGCCATGGCGGAGTCCACGACGGACAACGACCTCACCACTGTGGATGGGTTCATGCACGGGGAGACCGTGGACTCCTACCGCAGCATCATCCCCCGCTATGCCCGCGCGGTCAATGTCGTGGTCACCGCCGCCGATGTCGACGCGCTCATCGCCGGCGGCGAGGAGGAGTAGACGGTTAGGGTTAGGCCCCCTGTATCGGGCCTGCGTGCCCGCCTACGCATGTACGTATGCGTAGGCTTAAATATTTTGTAATGAAAAACATTATATAATGAAAGAAGTGCGGGTTAGACCCCGGTTATCCATTTTACGTGTTTGCATGTTTATTAAATCTGCGTGTTTTGATCCGAGGGTTGGGACGCGTGCGCGCCCCGAGTTAGTTTGTTAGGTTCGCCCCTCACGCATCCTTTTCACAAGGAGGAGGGTTGGATGTTCTCGTGAATTCCCTCGATGGGCCGATTCTGAGGCATCCGGTGAGCTGCAAGTGGGTGAATTCGAGTGGAAATCCCAGTCCCGTTCGTTGGGGATCCGGCGGAGGCGCTAGTGTTCGATTCCTAGATCCGGGTGGTCATACTGGCGGTTCTCGGGGGTGGATCAAACACCTCCCGAGGGCTTAGCAGCCTTTTTCGAATAAACCCTACAGTATGTAGACATCGGCACTTGGACTCGAATACAAAACTAAGGGGCCCTCGGCGCTCAGGGCGCCAGGGTATTGACCGCTAGTGTGTCCCCCTTCCTGTTTCATCCCTCACTTGGGCGGTCGGAGCGGCTGTCGAACCCTTCGTCGGGCCAGCCTGCGGTCTCCAACTTGTGCGCGGCTCGGGGGGTTGCCCGCTCGAATGAGCCGCGTGGTTTGTCGTGACCGTATGCGTTCGATAGCATCGGCCTTAGCGCCTTGAACCAGAAAACTAAGGGTGGCACGACTTACCATAGCGGGCCCACTGGTGGGCATGGGCCGTTGGCGCCCTGGCAATGTCGTGCTTCCTCCCTCGGCCCCTTCCGAGGCGGCCACGGTTTTGCCCGAGGGTCCTGCTGTCGACCCCCTTGTGTTCACGGGCAGAGGCTCAGGCCGTCCCCGGCTTCCTTCCTGGAAGGATTCATCTCGGGGGTCTCGGCCTGCTCTCGCGACCTCGGCGGGCGGTCAGCTTGTGCGTGTTTCTCGGCGTGGCCTCGAGATGCCAGGTGTCAGGGCGCCGTCAATCGAGCATCGTCTTGACGGGACGTGATGGGTCGCCAGCGCGTGGTTTTCAAGGAGGCAGATATGCAGATCTTTAACCCTGGCGGGTCCACCTTTTCCTCACGGCAATCTGGCCGCCCGTACCCTAGATACGGCTACGGGCTTTTCGTCCCGTTTTGCTATAAATACGGGGGGATACCCTACGTGCCTCCTATCTCTTCCATACCCATTGTTCGCATCTGCTCTCCTTCCTCTCACCTAAAACCTAGGACCTTCCAAGGGAAAGGGAGATTTGGAGGAAGAGAGAGAGAGAGAGAGAGAGAGAGAGAGAGAGAGAGAGGAGGAGGAGGAAGAGGACTTATCGGCCCATCTGGGTATCCTTCGTCATCGTCGTCCCCCTTCTTTTGCCCTTTCATGGCGAGCGACGACCTTCTTCCGGCTGGCCCATGGTCCGTGTTGACGGTGACCGACGAGGTGTTGGAGGCACTCGTCATCGGCGGGCTCCTTCGCCCCTGCGTCGACCGCGACCGCCCGAAGTGGATTGCTCCGAGATGGGAGAGAGAGTCGGCGCCTCCGCCGGGTTATGTCGTCAGCTTCACCGCGTTCCATGAGCGGGGACTGGGAGTTCTAGCGACTCGTTTCATGCGAGCGCTCCCGCATTACTACGGGGTGGAGCTGCACAACTTCACCCCCAACTCCATCTCTCAGGCGGCCATCTTTGTCGCTGTTTGTGAGGGGTTCTTGGGGATTTCTCCCCATTGGAATCTATGCCTCCACCTCTTCAAGGCGAAGCTAATGTCTGAGGCATCCGGAGTTGGGCGCGCCCATCGTGCGCTGCGGGCCGGGGGCTGTGAGCTTTTGGTTCGCCCTGGCCGGCAGCATCTGTACATCCACGCGGAGCTCACAAATCCCGCCCCCGATTGGTAGGGAGGCTAGTTTTACCTTCGTAATGACGAAGAGGGGTTGCCGCCCTACTCGGGGTGGGTTCTGGCATCCCTGCCGGACTTTTGGCACTATGGGGCCATCTAGAAGGATTAGCGTAGGCTACAAGCACTGCTCGACGCCCTGGGTCATCTGCGGGCGAACGGCCTTGATGCTACTGGGGTCGTTGCAGCTTTTCACCGTCGGAGGGTGTTGCCGCTGATGAGACGAGTGCTCCGTTTGGATGAGCTGTGGCAGGATTCCCCGGTGGAGGGGTTGCGGATGCTGGGCGAAGTTCTCCCTAACGCTGAGGTCGTGCAGCGAGTTCGGGCTATGACAGGCGTGTTGCTCGGCTCGGCGAAACACCTCCCTCAGATTCCGATGCGTCCTCGCCAAGGGTTCTTATCCCTGGTAAGTATATGGGCACTGTTCCCATTCCATTGTTCATCGTGCTTCCCCTGCTTACCCCTTTATGATGTTTGCTCATGGTTTGAGGGATACTTCGTACAAGGACTCGGATCCCCACATCCCCGAGGACGCCCTGCGCTGGCAGGCCAATCGCCTGTCGGGGGAGCGGATCAAAAAGCTAAAGGACGACGATTGGAGGAAACGGGACGTGCGGACCCAGGCCCGGACGGACCTAGAAAGGCGTCGCAAGGAGCAGGAAAAGAAGGGACTTCCCCTAGAGTCCTCTCCGTGGGCATCATCCTCGTCAGACGGTGATGATGACGACAGTGGGTCCGGTGGGAGCGACGGCGTCTTCCCGGGTTACGAAGGGGGCCTCGGGACGCTTGGCCCCTCGAGCTATCGGGCGTCCATGGGGGCTCGGGCCCAGCCACCCTTAGTACGTGCTCGGCAGTCGCCCGGTGGCGGCCCTCGCGCGTGTGTCTATCAATAAGGGGTGAGACTATATTTTTACTATCGACATATTTTTACCATCAACATTCTACCAATAAGGGGTGAGACTATACATTATTACACACATATACATTTACTATTGACATATTTCCACTTGTACTGGAGAAATAATTGTTTTGCAGGAATTATACATAAACAAGTGGAAAATACAACAAAAGGCGCCATCTGGGAAAGCGTACTCTAGCACATCATTCACCCAATGGAGAAAAGGCCCAAACACAATGCATATCTGGACCAAAACCGATGGGCAACAACATTTCAACACGACCACGGCCCACCTACCAAAGCTCGGGACCAGGCGAGCCTAGCTTTGGCGCTGCCGGCCGGCGGCATGGCCGCGCCAAGGCTAGCGCCGCCGGCCCGGCCCAACTTTGGCGAGGCGGTGCCATTAGTGCCTAGGAGGACGGTGCGGTGGGTCGCCAGCAGATTCATTGTACCGGACGAGTGGGGAGGTCGGTTTTATGTAATAATGGTGGAGAATATGCATTTAGCCCCCTCCACTCCTCCTATAAGTAGAGGACCTCTCCCCCCCATTCTACAAACCTCACAAGAGAGCCTCTCTCCCTCTCTTCTTCTTCTTCTTTCTTTCTTTTTCTTCTTCTTCTTAGTAGGTTAGTATGTGGAGCTAGGCAAAGCTACCAAGGAGGGCTTGACTCCTTGGAAGAAGGATTATCGATATGAATATTTATGGTTTCTTCCAAAGCCTTGCTCTCATCTTGTTATGGTTGTGCATTAGAATTAGAGTATAGTCTCCATGTTATATTTATGACATATGATCTATGCGCATAGGTTGTGTGTTGTGATCTGACATATTGTTCTCTTGACATAATCATGACATATGAACTAGTCTATAGTTTCCATGTTGTGATATCGTCATATAGAACTTTATGCTTAACCATTCATGCAATGTATTTGAGTAGTGTTCGGGGTTGCGCTGAGGTGGCGGTTCATCGTTCCTTCGGGTTTGCTCATGTTCTAGTCCATCCATCCATAGGGTGGGGTCCATGGGGGATGTGAGTAGTTTCCTTGTAAGCGGGCGTGGTGCCCGGGTGCCGGGGAGCCTTCGAATATGACGGCATGCCACGGTTGAGGGGGTAGGCAGCAGGATCGTGACAGCCTTGTCCGTCCTTTGTAATCCCCCCATGTTCGTATGTTGTTTAGGAGTTCGTAAATGTCTCAAACGGTGGCAGACCGCCGGGGGGGATCTCCCCGTCCATCTCACTCTCAGCTCTGACCTCCTATTTATGTATGTTGCATGACTATCAACTGGTTCTATGCACAGCTATGATTAGAATCTGTATGCTCCACTTAGGACTTTCTTTATTCCTTATTTATCTTTATCCTTGAGATTGGCCTGAGTGAGTGTGTCAAGTTATCCTTTTACCTTTTTCTTATACCCCTGTTATAAGCATTGGTCTATTATACATTCGTGTTATCTTGTTCATGTCTCTCTTAGATACTTTTACACCATGCCTTCCTTTGGGAAAATATAAATAATGATACCCTGAATATCTCTAGGTGAAATGCTACAATGATAGATCCGTGCGCTTGCGAATGAATATCTATTATGGCAAGGTCTATCACCGTTGATGTTCCTAGTGTGATCACCGACATGGTGGTTTCACTTAGGAATGTCAATGGCGCATTTCTGGCGCCGTTATTAGAGATGGTGTAATACCCGGTTTTAAGAACAAAACCAAGTATACACCATATGTGAGCCCCGGAAGTCAAATCTCACATATAGTCACAAGTAAAGGGTAGTATCAAGCCAACAATGATTAAAATATAACGAACAAAATATAAAGAACATAACCTCAGCTAGCGTACAGCGGAAAACACTCCGATCCTCGATCGATGCGGACTCCACGGGACCGACCGACCGGGTTGATCACAAGCCTAAACTTCACCCGAGGTGTGGGGAATAGCAAGAGTGAGTCCATGTCGAACTCAACAAGAATGGCAAGGCAATATCTTACCCAAATACCATGATCACTATAACATAATAATGTAGAGCATAAACGATAAATTATGAACTGTTAAACAAACATAGGTCATCATCTTTAATGCAAAGGTTCCAAGGCCGCTCGTGACCGTGAGCACGGCTGATATACCGCTTTTACTCTCTTGCAGAGGTGTACACTTTCACCGTGAGTCGTGATTTACCCTTTCGCCCGAGGTGATCGGCCTCTTAACCCACTTCCAAGGAAGGTTGGCGGGGGTTCACTATGAAGTCTTTCAAAGGTTCCTAACCAGCCGGTTAGCGTCCCGCAGGGGAGCATCTAGGCGAATGAAACCCTCCATGATCTCATTCTGCAACCTAGGCTACCGCAAGATCAGCAACAACTAACAAACTAGAAAAGTTCCTCATACTTGACTAAAGCCACGAGATGCGGCACTCTCGGTTGTACTTTGTAAGTCCCTGAGACTAATACGCACAAGTCCACATGTTGCTAATAGTCATGTTTAACATTCATTGCATAAACATCATTTAAGTCATATGATCATGGTTAAAAGCTAACATATCCCAAAACTATACTTGCCTTAATATCGATCCTTTCTTCAAGTTCAAAGCTTCAAAGAACTCCTTGATTCGTTGACTTCTTCCGGATCACCAACGTAAAGCTCACCGACCGGACATCGTCACAAAGCACCACACAAGCATCCGGCAATCATACACGAAGCAAACAATAGAACTAAATTAAAACAATACACCAATAGAGAAAACAGGTTGAAACTTTTATAAAACGTCTACGCACCGCTACACTAATACCATGTCAGCCTAGCTATAAACGTGAGCATAAGGTTGATTTAACAAAGACATAGCTGAAAGATATATATGGACATTCAAAGCTTTTGGAACTGGTCAAATGTGAATTGGAGCTAGGAACTTCTATAGATTGCTGAGAGAAACTTTGCATGTGGATGACGTGATTAGCATGAGCGTGCTTTTAGAAGCCAAAACAGGAACCAGCAGGAGGTGGCTAGCTACGTGGTGGCTTTCATGGTGGCCGTAGGTACATGCGTATTACCATGTATGGTATTTCTATATTTATTTATTTTTTCTAAAAGAAACCGGCTAAAAAAAAAACATATGGATGAGGCCAGCAAGCTAGGAATGATGTCATGGCCGGCGATGGAGCTTTGCTGCACAGGTCTCGGCGTTATGAATCTAACAACTAACATGTGGTGTATTTTTCTTGTATTTGTGGATTTATTTTTCTAAAGAAAAACGGCCAGGAATCCTATGCATGATGTCATCAAGCTAATATGATGTCAGAAAGCTACGATGGAGGCCATGCATAGCCGGCAGTGAAGCCTCACTCGAGTTCGCCGGAAACAACGTACATGCTTCTCTCGGTTTGATCGGGGAAGGGACACAAGAAGCTAGAGAGGTGGATCATGTGAGCTCACCTAGGGATTTCTCAACGACTGCGATGAAGGCACAGCGTGGTGTCAAGCTCGGCAACGGGCTCGGGACGACCGAGAAACAACACCGGATCAGATGCCGTGGCGGCTTCGGCAGTGAAACAGAAAGATGAAGGGAGCTCCGACGATGTTGGGCCTGCACAAGAGGAGACGTGCTGAACCTGCTGCACTACATAAAGGAAACAGGCCAACAAAATAGGCAAGGTGCGGCTGGGAATAGAGAGGGAGAAAAGAATTCTCTTTTTTTAATTGAATTAACTGAATTTTCTCAAATCATTTAGAAACAATTTAGTTTCAGTTCAAAAATCTCACAACACAAAATAAATCCAATGCACCAGCATGAATGCTCCAACCATGTTTCTAAGCCTATGATAAATTTTAATTTAATGAAAAATATTAATTTTCCTATATTTCATGAACACAAAGGTATAAAATAAATCATTTAAGCTCTATTTCCAAAAGAGGCATAATTTGGGGTGTTACAGATGGGTTCTAAACCTGTTTCTAGTGATTGCGCTAAGAAATATCAACAACGTGTTCTCCGGGACCAGCGCCCGGCGTCATCCCCTGTGGTAGTGGGGTCGACGTCGGTGGTCGAGAGGCATCTGTTGGCGGTCGTTATCGACCATTTTATACCGCCAACTTATGTCTTTTTCCAGGGAAACTTGCAAATCGATGACACATATACCTTTACTTCTAACCTAGTTCCACTTGTATTCCGAGAAATATATTTTGCAGGACAAATCCATGGAATCAAGTGAAAGTACACCAAAAAGATGAAGAAAGCGCATTGTGAAAACATGCTATCTATCAAGTGCGCTACAAAAGGCCCAACTCAAAGGTGAAATGGACCAAAGCACCATCGGATCCATGATCAGGACCGGCCCAGGAGCCCACCTGTGAAAGGCGGTCGCGAACGGAGCCGGCCCGGGTCCGGTCGGACCCACCAGTGTGGCTGGACCCACGGTACCGCCGTTTGAACCGCCCTTTCACAGGCGGTTGCATGCCTCCATGCATAGGCGGTGCCCGGGGGTGCTTCCATTTTTACCTGCATGAAACCGACCTCAATTAGTATAAATAGACGGGTAGAGCTCTCCCCTCAAATCATCATCACACAAGAGCCATCCTTCCTCTCCACTTGTATTTCTTTTTATTAGTTTTAGAATTAGTTGGTGAGCAAGGCAAAGCTTCATTGGAAAGCTTGTACTTTGGAGAAGAATCTCGGTATGAATACAAATATGATTTATTCCAAAGTCTTGTTCTCATCTTATTATTATAGTTGTGCTATAGAACTAGAGTATTGTTCTCATGTTATAATCTTGACTTATGAACTAGCATATGTTTTGTATGTTATGATCATAACATGTTGTTCTTTTGACATAATCATTGCATATGAACTAGACTATAGTTTCTATGTTATAATTCCATCATATAGAACTTTAGGCCTAATCATTCATACAATATATAACATTGAGTTTAGATGGCGGTCTGTCGTACCTCCGGGTTTGCCCATGTTCTAGCTCGGTGATCTGTAGGGTCAGAGTCCTAGGGGAATGTGGGTAGTTCCTTAGTACGCGGGCATGGAGCCCGGGTGCACCGGAGCCTTCTTGGATATGACAATGCCCTACGGTAGTGAGGTAGGCGGCAGGTGGTGACAGCCCTGTCCGACCCTTGTACTCCTCCACGTCCGGGTATTGTGTAGGAGTTTTAAAGTGTCTGTCAGCTGGCAGACCAGCTGCGGGCATCTCCCTGTCCATCTTACTCTGTCTGTATAGCTTGTATGATCATTAACTTGTTCTTAGCACAATTATATTAGAACATGCCTGCTCTACTTAGGATCATTCTTTTATTCTTTGTTTTCCCTTTTATCCTTATGGATCGGCTTAAGTGTGTGATCACACTATCTTAAAACCTATCATGACTTACCCCTGTATTGAGTGTTGGTATATTATGCAAACATGTTATCTTGTCCATATCCATGCTAGAGTCTTTCACCATGCCTTCCTTTGGGAAAATATAAATGAACGATACCCGAATACTCCTGGGTGAAATGCTACAGTGATAATTCCGTGCGCTTGCGGACTTGTTCCGTAAACGTTCAGAACTATCGTTAAGGTATTCCTTGGCGGCATCGCTAATACTAGCGATGACGCTAAGAAATGCCAACAAGTATTTCTGGCGCCGTTGCCGTGGAAGGCATTGGTTAAAAGAAACTAGTTGGATATGTTCATGATGATGTGCGTGTATAATAGCCATTGCTCATGCAGGCTAATCTTTCATGTTTTCTCCTGTTGTGGATGAAAACAGGATAGTGTACGATTGGTTTGTCCCTATTGAACAACTACACCACAGATCCAGAGGCACTCCTAAGGAAGAACCGGTCTCGTACCACTTCTTCTCCTGCTACTCCGCCGACAAACAAACCAATCACCCCTGCACCATCTGCTACTTCACTCATGGCCAAGTCAATTCTCGACTACTCCATCCCCTCTGTTGCCAACGTGCCCGTTGGGCCCGCTATCAACATAGGCGCTGAGAACTTCGAGCTCCGATCTGGCCTGATCAGGATGGTGCAGGCAAACCAATTTTGTGGTTTGCTAAGCGAGGACGCAAATGCACATCTACAACACTTCCTTGAGCTCTGCGACACCATTATCATCAAAAATATCGCACAAGAAGCAATTAGACTCCATCTGTTTCCCTTCTCCATCACAGGGAAGGCAAAACAGTGGTTCTACAGAGACAAGGAAGCTGTCAACACATGGAGTAAATGTTCCACGACGTTTCTCGCCAAATTCTTCCCCTTGGGCAAAACTAATGCCCTGAGGGGAAGGATTGCCAATTTTCAGCAGAATTCCATGGAACCCATCCCTGAGGCGTGGGAAAGGCTGCAAGAGTACATTCAAACATGCCCACCACGGGATGGAAAATTGGCTCGTGCTACAAAACTTCTACAATGGGTTAACACCCATGTCAAAGGAGCACATCGATGCCACTGCTGGAGTTGCCTTCCTCTCCCTCACCATCGATAGAGCTACGGCTCTTATCGAGAAAATGGTGTCCAATCATAGTTGGGGAGAGGAAAGCTTGGACAAACAACAAGAAGGCATACATACCATGGAGGAGATGGATGTGCACGCTACAACAATGGATCTCCTGTTGAAAAAGCTTGACGAATGTGCCATAGAAAAAGAAGCAACGTATTGCATCGTCAAGGCCATTGATTCACATATGACATGTGAAGTCTGTGGCAATGTTGGTCATTCGGGGAACGACTGCCCCAAAACCCGTGGAGACACCACCTACAACAACAACGGGTTCGGCCAACAAGGAGGTCATAATGGGTGGAATAACCAGTCGCACCTACACAACCAAGGAGGTAATTCAAATTTCAACTCAAGTTATAATTCTCAAATTACCTTTCCTTGAAAAACCTGGTTTCATGCCAAGCAAAAATAATTGAAAATCTTACTAAGAAGTTAATGCTTAATGATAAAATTCTTAAAGATATGAATTCTAAAATAGAAAGTTTAACTTCCTTGTGTCAAAAACCAAATGAGCTTTAATCAAATGGTAGAAACTCAGTTAGCTCAAATATCTGTTGCTTTACCTGTTGCGGGTTCAGGAAAGATTTTGGGGCAACCTAAAACTTCTCTCGAGTCTGTTAATATCGTCTCAACGAGGTCTGGTAAGCCTCTATGTCAGGAAAACAATGAGTATGTTGCAGAGCCATCAAACGTTGCCAAGAAAGAAGATCATGGCCGCCCGACAATCACATGCTCAATTGGCCCACATGTCTTCAACAACACATTCTGCGACCTTGGAGCAAGCATCAACATCATGTCCAAGGTAATGTATGATAAAATACTAGGTGGACCTTTGTCCAATGCAGAGTTTCAACTACAGATGGCAGATCATTCACTAAGAAAGCCAGAGAAAGTAGCCAAGGACATTATGGTGAACATTCGAGACACATACATCCCCACGGACTTCGTCGTTCTAGACATGGGCCACAACAAGGAAGCTCCACCAATCCTGGGGAGACCATTTCTTAACACTACAAATGCAGTCCTACACGTAGGATCTGGGCATGTTAGTTTCCATATGCAAGGACAAACAATGAGATGCCCATTCAATGGGTTTAACATGCATAAAAATACTAAAAACAAACAGCCCAAAAAGCAACCACAAAAAAAGTGTTAAATAGGTATGGCGGGTAGAAGGATCAACATCCGCATCGACTTCTCCCGACACGGATGTACCTCCATCAAGAAAATGAAGGGAGAAGAGTCCCGCTCAAATGGACCTTAAAAGGTGAGCCCTTGCCGAAGGTAAATCGGTAGTTATCATTTATTTCTATCATAATAATATCTCCATGATAATAAATTTTGGTAATAAAAATTGTTATTTACCTTTCAATATCTTCACCTCTGTTGAATGAATCTTGTTTATCTTTCATACTTCCTTTCTCTATATTAGTATGTTTTGGTTTGGAGGTTGGTCATACATCCCCTAAATTAAGCACGGTGCTTAGTTTAGATGTAATGATCATATTTCTATAGACTTTTTGAATTAAGCATGGTGCTTAGGTCAAAACGTCTGCCTTAATCAAATTAGACATGGCGTCTAGTCTGATCATTGAACCAAAATTGCGAGTATAGAGTTCGGTTGATCATATGGACTAACCCCCCGCGAGAACTTATCAAGCTTCGGAGGGTAAGTCTCAAAGATGACAACAGAGATGAAATTTTGTTTGGTAAAACATGTTTTAAAAATAATGATGACAACAATAAAAATAATGATAATAAAATAAACCTTTCAACCCCAAGTATGTTTGTCTTGTTATTTTGATGTCATCAAAAGACAAGCTTGGGGAGTCTCCTAGCACGCTCAAAGGCGGCCATGAACAACAAATCAAGTCATGGCGTGCACCAACTAGCATTATCACGAGAGGTAAGTCACAAGCTAGCTTGGGGGAGGACTCTCACAAAGGTAACTCGTATCTCACATTTCTTTTAGTTAGTTTTTTATCTTTTTAGAATATGAGATATGATATAAAAAAAATCATTCCACTCTCATATGTGACTTAGGAATGTTTAAGTTTCTTTAAAGTTGAAATGATGAATAGTTGCTCGGTCTATAATTCTTTTGTGCCTAGTTTATGACTTTGTATTCCCTAATATTTAAGTTTGTTGGCCAATAATGTCTCATCTTGAAAAAATTGACAAATTGTGGGTTTGCAAATACATGATCCTTTTTCTAAGTTGTTGCTTGAAATTGATATGGTACAAATGGATTATGCTATGAGTTTGTTCTTAGAGAAACTTAACATCCGGAGATTTGTTTTCAAAAATTTAAAGCTCAAAAGTTCCTCAATGATCATAAATACCTACCAGAGCCATATGACATGCTTTACATCTTCAAGACCTTAGTCATATGCTGCTTGTTGAACTTTAAGCTGTGTCAAATTGTTTGTAAACCTATGTTGAGATACTTGTCATACTCTTATGATCAAGATACACGTACACCCACCAAATAAAGCCAACTCTTACACTGAGAGTTGCGCACAACATGCACTTTTTCCGTCCACCAAAAATAATTACTCCTTTGTATCATTATCATGATATCTCTCCATTCTTCCAAATAATTCATATGCCAAAAGAAAAAGATATGGGCTATGCTAAAAAAAGAAGAAAAGAAATTCCATGCCAAGGGGCATGAGAAAAAAAAATGGACATGTGTCCAACCAAATAAAAGATGACATGCCAAAGAAGCCCGTCCAAAAAAAAGAAAGAAAAGATAGCCCATACTTTTTCCAAAAGCATTACCACTTCAAAAGAGAATCATGCAGCAAGGAGTATCAAAAATATTTACACCCAAATATTCCACACACTTGCACATCTTGATCAAGGTTTATGACTTGCATCTCCATGTGGTTCGGTTTTTTACCAGTAATACAAGTGATACAAGTATGCCCCACTTTTACCTACCTAAAACTCCACTCAAAAGTCTTGTAGTGGTAGGCCACCAAAAAGTGAGGCTATGCTCTGATATATCCAAACACAAATTGAGCGATCGAGTGAGATCATTCGAGGAACTTGTTTTATTTCAAAATTTCATAAAAACTCTGGATGAATGGTTGATCGAGGAATGAATGACTAGTGTTTCTGTTATAACCATTCTTTCTTGCAACCACCCAAGAACTTGGAGAAAGCTATAAGCCCCACATGCGTTAAATAATAAAAGGTGGATGAAGGTGCCAACTTATTTAAATAAAGGAAGAATGCTTTGTTATAAACATGATACATTTTAGATTATATCTTCATTGTAGCAACTCCTGATCAACAACCAAGTACCTAACTATTTGCTCGGGACGAGCAAAGGTTAAGCTTGGGGGACTTGTTGGCGGTCGTTATCGACCATTTTATACCGTCAACTTATGTCTTTTTCCAGGGAAACTTGCAAACCGATGACACATATACCTTTACTTCTAACCTAGTTCCACTTGTATTCCGAGAAATATGTTTTGCAAGACAAATCCATGGAATCAAGTGAAAGTACGCCAAAAAGATGAAGAAAGCGCATTGTGAAAACATGCTATCTATCAAGTGCGCTATAAAAGGCCCAACTCAAAGGTGAAATGGACCAAAGCACCACCGGATCCATGATCAGGACCGGCCCAAGAGACCACCTGTGAACGGTCTGCTAACACATGAAACATGCGTACATATTAGGTATAGATTCTCCTGGACAAAGAAAACACAGTTAAAAACTGGATTTAAATTCTAAATCTTTGCATTGCATATGATCTGGTACTTTCAGCATCCATATTATTTCCATATTACAAGTAAATGAGCTGGTAAGGCAGAAAGAAGGTGCTCCTAAGTCAACAAGCCCATACCTACGTCTCAAATTTTCAAGTAAAATGATCGATACTGCATATTCGTCAGAACCAACAACATGCACACACACAGTCATACATGAAACGAACAGCCTGCTCATACAGTCATACATGAAACGAGACGGTGGAGTCAATTCACCATGGAATCCTATCCTTCATCGTTGCCATCATCATCACCCCAATGAAAACCATGCATATATATGGGCATGACGAGAGATAGCAAGCAGTCTCAAACAACCAAGACGTATTACAGGTTGGTGGTGATGAAGAAACCCGGGAAACTAAATCCATCATGTGCCTTCGTGCCTTCGAAGACCAAAATAAAAGGGTTACAGCTGAGACAAGACACTCTGTCGCCTGTCCAGAACAACCAAAAAGCACCGCCATCTGCGTGAGAGGAAGGAAATCAATGAGCGAGACAAGTGAGCTACTCCTAATACTCCTCTCTCATGTAATATAATATATTTTATTAGTAATTTTAAGATAAATTAAATAGAAATATCAAAGACGCATGTACCCTTATTTTAATATAATACATTATAGTAATTTTAAGATAAATTAAGAGAGAACATAAAAAATGCATGTACCCTCGTTTTGTTTCTTAATTAGACGCTATCATCATTGTGATTAATGATGATTGGTTGATAAATGGAAAATATTTAATGTAGAATTAGTTTTTGTCCTCTAGAATGTATTATATCTGAGGACAAATTTTAAATGGTAGAATGCACTGTATTACAGGACGGAAGGAGCAGCTAGTAACACTAATAATTGTCTTTTCCACAATCGTATTATTGACGTTACATACCAGGTTGCATTGGGCCTTCAAGTGCTGCTGCCGCTCACACCCTCCCGCTCATCATCCATTCTGAAGTCCTCAAATGCCAACCATGAATTGTGAGGACACTCGATGTTGGCTACAGGTCGACCTGGGTTCATGTCTATGGCATTCCTCAATGCGGACACTGCAGCTCTTCTGTTAGACTCCCTGGCACCCAAGCCCCCAATGTGTACATAGATTTCCCTTAGGCCTGACAGGTGCTCGGTTCCAGCAGGTGCAGCGCCATACCTGTGCCACCCCTTCGCGTTGAAACATAGCTCGAGTTTTTCAAGCTTGGGCATTGCCCCTGCCACAATGGCCAGACACGATATCCTGCTACACCTAAATGCAAAATGCTTCAGAATAGGGAATCCACTTCCAGGGATGATGACCATATCTGTAGGAGTTCCTTGGATGACCAACTTCAGATTCATAAGTGAGGGCAGCTGTGCAAGAATTCCAACATCTTCCTCAATCACTTGCTTAACAGTAAGACGCAGGTCATAGAGGTTATGGAGTTGGTTGATCCATTCAGGAACCCTTGAGAACTTGTCTCCATGGAATCTTTGGAGATTACAGAAAGAAGCAGGTGTTGAACTCAAGGCATCTAAGTAGGATCTCTTGAAAGGATGAATAAAACCCACCTGTAGATATTTGAGGTTGCAAAGCTTTCCAAGGCAAATTTGTAGAACTTCCCTGCCTTTCTCCATAGTTTCATCATTAGCCATTTCTCTAGAACCAATTATGATTCTAAGATTGGTCAAATTAGTCAATTCCCCCAGACCCTTGATATTGTTTGGTGAATTACTTAAACTGAAGCAATGTAGAGTACACAAGCATTTCATGTTACTGATGCCACTTGGCAATATTATGTCATTTGGAATAATCAGGTGCAATAACTGCCTTAAATGAACTATATCCGATGGTAGTTCATGGAATGATTGTCTCATAGACAATTTTATACTAGCGCTGATTTCGAATGTTTCCAATTGCTGCATACTCCCAATTTTACTAGGCAACACCACCTTGTGACCTTCTGCTATGATCTTTAAGTACCTCAACTGAAATAAATGACATATCTGAGTAAAGTCTAGTAATAGAGGTGGGTCGGTCCTTACTGTAATTTCAATTCCTAGAACTCGGAGATGCTTGAACAGTTGAAAAGGAAGTAAATAAGACGAGGTTCCAAATATTGCTAATGTCCTTGTTTGGGATAGCTGGACTGATTCCGCTACCCTATCAACTATTGCACCATCCAGGTTGAGAGAGAGTCGACGGATCTTGTCTATATGTCCTGTCATGTCTCGTATATCATCTATTGCAGTAGCAAAATTCTCTTGTCGGGATTTATGTAGGATAAGATCTAGCATCATATCATGTAACTTACAAGACATCACCTCACCGTTATAATTTGTATCTGCAGGCTGAATCAAACTCCTATTAATAAGCTCATTAAAATAGCTCTTTGCAATATCCTCAAGATCTACCCCGCGAACTTTACATATAAAACCTTCAGCTATCCATCGCCTCACCAAATCATTCTTGTCAATTGTGTAGTCCTCAGGATAAATACCTAAATATAGCATGCAAGTCTTCAAATAATGAGGAAGATTCATATAGCTAAGATTCAATATTTGTCTCATGCCTTCCAAGCTTGGGCTCATTTCAAAGTTGGAGACTAGAGAATCCCTTACATATTCCCAGTGCTCCTTTAGTTTGCATGGCTGACTGGCTATTAGGCTAGATGTTGTGATAATTGCAAGTGGCAAACCACCACTTTTTTTTAAAATTTGAGCAGATACTTCCTTCAAATATGCAGGGCAACCATCCTCTGAACCAAAAAATTCTTTTTAAAGAATAAGCTTCTTGAGTCCTGGTCACTAAGTGCCTTCATCTTGTAAACGCAGTCAATGTTCTTATTGCAGCATCCCCTAGCCACCGTTTCAATTCTTGTAGTTATTACAACTCTGCTGCCATAAATGTTCTCTGGAAGGGCACATTTGATGATATCCCATGCAGAAGCCTCCCATATGTCATCAATTACGATTAAGTACCTGACATGTAATTATGTAAATGCATATAGAGTGTAGCAACCATTAGGATTGTGTTAAATCATCTTCACTATAAAGATCCATTAACCAGGGTCAAAAAAATACAATTGGACACACGTAAATTAAACTAGTCAATCTTAAGAAAACAAGGGTGGAAAAGAAAATACAAACTAATCATCATGTTAGTTGTTGATTACAGAATACTAGCATGTTCAAGAGGAATGACATCAAAATAGAACAAAATCAATAAACCATACTAAGAATACAATTATTTCTAGGCTAGCATACCTCTGTTTTTGAAGAAACTTCCGGAGAACACTAATGAACTCAGAATCTTCCCACAATTCCATGTTGGCGTCCTTAGGAGCTACAAAGCCAACTTGATATAGCATGGTTTTTAGAAGCTTCCTTATGCTTTATTCATCAAACAGAACGTCTGAATATGTCGATTTGGAGCACAACCATAAACAAGAAACTGCTAGAGAAGAGAGTTGAGGCCACTCACCACTAGAGCCTCCATTATTGCCTCTGCTTTCTTGGTCTTGACTCGATCTGTTCTTACTTTGACAGTATGCAGCTTCCTTCGAAAACCAACAGGGGAAATAAAAGTTTTTAATAGCCTGACTGACTTTTGGCTCAGCATGTCTGCATCAATCAGAAGCTGGATGGAGATGGAACTGCGAGGAAGATGCGCGAGTGGAAGACCAGGACAGATAGGAAGCGACGACGACGAGAAGGCCCCGCACAGAGACTCTTCTGTCCATCCATTATTGACTTGACGCACTCAGCTAAAATTTCAGAGATGCACGAAACTCTGAACGAACTACTAGAACGGGGTAGGTTTGCAGACACGTATAGATCACAATAGGGATATTCAGAGATGCAGGTAGCCTAATTCACATGACAGGGCATATTCAGAGAGCGTATTCAGAAACTGTAGATGATCTGATCTGTTCTAAAACACATAGATTACAGTTTATTGTGAAGTGAGGGGGGCTGGCAATACCTGAGAACTGAATCATGTGGCAATACCTTGCTAGAAAGCAGGGCTGAGATGCTCAACATGTAATTAGATTCTTCATCGCATCAAGCGAAGGATGTGGACATCATGAGATAATAAGGATGCCTCAAGGGGAAACCTGAGGACTTCCAAACCATCAGGTATTTGGAGAAGGGTGAAAGTGGCAAGCTTTGCTCGGAATGCTTGATAGCAGAGCATAATCATAACCTGGCAGAAGCAGCGGCTGAGAGGCTTAGGAAAATTGCTGTTGGAAATGGGTTTGCATTGATAACTAAACAACAATTGCGAGATTGATTATTAATATACACGGAGCACATTTATCTATCGAGCTCCTTTATGGTGGTTGGAGAAAACAAGACAATACTTTTAGGTACTTATTTTTTGTGCAATTTATACTGGCCATTGATCTGAAAAAGGGGAATTTTTAGTAAAATCTTATTTATACAACACGGGCATTGTAGTAATTGGTTCTTGTTTTACACCCTCGTTCATTATTCCCACTACAAACACATCACCTAGATTTTGTGGGTGACCCCAGATGTAGCTCCCACAATCTCCAAGAGCTCACCAAGAACCTCCGGGTCACCAAGACCGTCTAGGTGTCATCAACAACCAAGAGTAACAAGCTTCAATGGTTCACTTGACCAGCACTTAGCTAAGCCATGGACTAGATGCACACTTGTCACCCACAAACACTAAAAGATTCCCTTAATCATGAGATTTAGCAAATCACACACTTTGGCTCTAGCACACTCTCAGCTGCTCATAGATTGCTTGAAGTCTTCAGGGTGTAAAGAGCAGCTCAAATGGCCTGGGGAAGTGTTATAAATAGGCCAGGCAACACCATTCAGCCATTAGAAAAGTGTACACAGAAAAGTAAACCATCCGATGTTTCGATGGCTCGTCCTCCCTAGAGCGTCAGAACATCCGGCCTCTCATAGACCAAGAATATGACCATTGGAGAAGTAACAAAAGATTGATCTGATGATTAATTCGACGGTCTTGAGCTGAGCATCGAAACATCCGATGCTGAGCATCCTATTGATCATCGCTTGTTGAGAGGCGTAATCTTGTTACGTTTGGCCCTTACCCTTGGCCAGAAATAGGGTTGTATTGCGACCCCCATCTTTCAGCCACGCCACTATCGACCTCAGTCTTTCCATCACCTCCTCCCAAGAGAGAATTTATGACATACGGGCCATAAGTTGTTTCCCTCACCGAGATGGACCAGATCCGATCAGGCGACCACATTCCAGCTCCAGCTCCTGCCTAAGGCTGATAGCGTTTTCTTGACCGACCCAAATACGTTACGATCCCACCCTTGAAGATTAGTCTGGAGACCATTCAGCTTAACTTTCATGTCGTTCAGGTTATTTGCCACCGCTAGAACCAAATACGTCACGACCCCCCACTAAAAGCTTTTTGACCTTTGCTCTTTGATACCATTTCAATTCTTCTTCCCGTAAGAGGCTCGCTAACCTTTCATCTAGGACCTGTTTCAAATTAATTTCATCAGCCTCTAATGTTAACAACTTAGCCTTCTTAACTAGCTCCTCGTCTAGTTTGTTTAATAGGCCCTTTTATTCCTTCTTATAAGCACCACTCAGGTGTTTTCCCAACCCCTGAGATATTGTTGTACTTTCCTAATTTTCATTTGCCACCTTTGTAACGGTGTACCAATAGCGTGAGTGTTATGCCAAATATCACTAACCATCTCTAAGAAACCGTCCCGTAGCAACCATCCTAGCTTAAATTTAAACTGTGGTTGGTAAGCAGTGAGATAAGTTTCCTGTGTTTAAAACCAAGGGTGTGTGGTCCGATATTTCTCTAATCTATACTATCCTATGATTTACGTGCCACCCGAACGTTTCCGTCCTAGACTCAGTTTACTGTACTTAGAACAGTACCACACTCCAACCGTTCGATCCAAACCAGCACGCATCCTTCGCTCCCTGTCTCCTCGCTTCCTCTACGCCCCTACCAGCGCCGCCACCTGCTCTTCCCGTCCTCCCACGCTGTTCCATGGCGGGGACTGCCTGCAACCGCGTCACCAGCGCAACCTTCTGTCGTCCCCACCGTCCGTGCCCGCGTACGCGCCGGCCACGCGAGGCCCCCGGCACAGCTGCCTCACCGGCAGGGACGACTCCGGCTACCACGATGGCACTACAGCTCCAGTATGGGCGACGCCGGCTGGCCTAACCACGACCATCCCCGACGCGCAACCACCCCATCACGTGCTTGCGTTCTCGCCTCTTCCTCTGCCCGGCTCTGGCTCCGCTCGGCAACTCACCCTGACCGCGGCGTGTCGCCCTCCTCCTCTCTGCTGTTGGTGGCAGCGCAGCTCAGCGGCCTGATCTGGTGAGACCTCACAATCTTCCACTCCTCCTCTTCGCTCCCCTAGGTCTCCTCCCATCTAGCGTATGCAACCTATTTGTGTAAATGCCCACACCTTTACAGGTAATAGCATTGTTTTTTTACTGTAGGCTCACGATGGCCCCGTAATGGGATAACTATTTCAAGATTAAGATGCACATTTAACTGAATCAAGAAGTTACAGTGCTTCATGTATCGTGTATACACCCCTGTTTTAAATAGCTAGCCATAGCTGCGCTATAGCTACGCTATAGCTGCTTGAGAGGCACGACACTAAGCTATTTGTCGTTTTTTTCCGCTATGACAATTTCGTACTAATTTGCTACTAATTTGATATTTTGGTGTTTAGGGTTTGACAATTTCGTACTAATTTGATATTTTTTATGTCTAGGGTTAGACAATTTCATACTAATTTGATGAAATTTAATTGGTAATTGCTACTTATCAGTTATCATTTGCTACTAGTTTGATATTTTGGACAAATAAAACTTTCTTGAACCATGTAGTAATGTTATGTTGTAATATTATTTAGACTTGATGAACCTTAGAAATGTATTTATGTTCATCAAGTTTTATATTTTTCATGTTTTTTTTTTGATTATTGGTGTTTTTCATATATTCTTTTATAAAAACGCTATCTGTCGTAGCTTCGCTATAGCTGCGTAGCTTCTGAAAAAACGGTGCCGCTATTTTCCATAGCTAGCTATTAAAAACAGGGGGTATACACTGACTAGAGTACATACATTTTTTTTTTTTTTTTCTTCAGCTCAGTTATTTCAGTAATTTTTCTTGAAGTCAGTTAGCTTTCATTGGCAGAATGATCTATTCGATTTCCACTGGAACATTACATTGTTCTCACACTCAACATTACATTGTTCTCACACTCACTGCTTTCAGACATGCATATGTTACTTCTTCCAATCGTTAGGTGCCTACAGTATGCTGCAGGCAAAACTTTCAGCAAGTTTTTTCATGGCTTCCTTGCTGCATTCTGCATCATCTATCATGAGAATAGCCATGTAATTCCGTAACTACTGTCAAAATTACATGCGTATTTGATTGAATGAAGTGATACAACCTTCCACTTACGACATATACAATAATTATATAGTAAATACAGTTTATGTCATTTTGCGTATAGTGGTCTGATGCTGATTATGGCTCCCACCTTTTTGCCATGGAGACCCATGTTTGCGTTGCTACAAGGTCCACTCTGTAAATTATATATTATATATTGTTCAAAAATGAAGTATACCTATGTCTTTTAGTGTGCGACCCTTACTGCCTGCAAAGCTCACCCCTATATTGCACCCTAATTCTGATCTGCAGTCATTTTCGAATACTGAAAGAAAGAGAACACCATATACTGATGTTCTCGCATCAGCCCACAGAGTAAAGTGAATGAAAATTGAATGGCCAATTCTGTACAAAATGGTGAATCACACTAACTTACATGACCAATGCAAATTACTCTTGGAATATTGAATGATTGATGATATCCTAAGAAAAAAGGTGGAATTCATATTGTCTTTTCAATTGTGCTGATCAATTGGATTGTACTCATGAAAGGCTCCTTTCTAGCTAGATCATAGGATTCTAGAAAGGAAATACCGCTTAGGAGTGATGATGAATTCATTATAGTGTATTGCATGTTCGTTTGGTTGTTTTGAAATAGTTTTTAGTTAAGCTGTCAATATTTATGAACTTAAAACAATTCATGCATGACTTCAATCCCCTTCGTGCGAATGTTTTGTTTTAGTACAAGTATCTGAATTGCAGCACTTCATTTTTCTAACTACTATGAGGTCTCTGATAGCTGTGTATTTGGAATAGGTGTTCGACAGACATGCTACTTAATGAAATTTTGAGACCAAAATGATTTATCTCCTTCATATGTTGAGATTTGATGAAAAGCTGTTGAGAATCTGTCTCATTCAAGTGACTTTGAGACATGCTACTTAATGAAATTTTGAGACCCAAATGTTGAGATTTTCTACATCACAAGGTTCTGGAAAGGAAATATCACCTGTGACTCATGGTGCATATCATGAGGATTCAACGTTTCAGACGGTTTGAAAACAATATAACGTAACATAGCCTGTCAAGATGGACAACAGTCATGTTCAACCACATGACGACTAAAGGAGAGGGATAGTTAAAAAAAAAAAAAAGACGCAGCAACCAATATGTTTTTGCTACTGCTCTGCTAAAACATATGTTTCTGAAAACTGTATGGCTCAACGTCACTTATCATGTATGCACTTTTTCTTCATCACGATTTAAGCTTTCCAATGGCCTCTATGGTCGGGAATTTTCTTACTTATGGCTTACTGCCCCGTGCGAAAGCACGGGTACCTGCTAGTTTTTTCTCTATGGTGCACGGATGATGTTAAAGTCACCACCTAAAATAATATGTATGGTTTGCTTTGAACACATCTGTACACCATCTGTCAAGAACCTTTCCTTATGCTCATGTTGTGTCGGGCCATAAACCCACACCAAGTTTCATTTGAAGTCATCCTCTTTATTTCTCGGTTTAAAACGCACTAAAAATTCACCTTCTTCAATCTCCCCAATATTAAAGGTCAAAAGATTAACCTTGACTAACATACCACCAGAGCGACCCTTCGGAGATTTAATATGCCACCGATAATCTTTCCCATATATTACTTAGTGTGGATTGTGGGATATTATCTTGTCCAGTCTCTGATAAGGCAATGAAATCTTAGGGAGGTGATTAGAGGGAGACCTACAGGGAGAGGGGGGGCACTAGCGGCAATGGTCGGCCAGCGGTGAGGACCAGTGATAACGAGAGGGGGAGAGATAGAGGTGCGGGTAACTTAGGGGATTCTGGGAGAAGGGCCTCGAAATAGCCGGCGATGGCGTCGAGTGGGGCCTGCGACCAACCTGAGCTATGGTGACGTCGACGGCCAGGGAAGCCTAAGGGGAGGCAGTGGTTGGGGCGGGGTGGCGACAAAGGGAGCGGCGGCAGCAATTGGGGAGGCGGTGGCGGCAAACGGACAACGGCGGCGGCGAACGGAACGGCAGCGTCGAGTGTGGCGGCGGCGACGGCGAAATGACGCGGCAGCGCGGAACCCTAACCCTAAGCGGCGGCGGCGCCGAGTATGGGAGTGAGGGATGCGGAGGCCACCGGACCAGTATAAGGTCTAGCCGCCCCGAGGCGGTTGGCGTGGCGACGCGACGCCATGCATGCTGGTGCGGCAGCCCTCCCACGTCAATGGCATGCGACCGCTGCTGGAGCCACGGTGGCACCCCCACCGCACCTGCATGCCTGGCGTGGCGGTATTCTCGTTGACACGCCATTTGTTGTGGAGCGTCCAAATGTGCTAGTTTTGAAGGAAAAGAAAGGTAACTATGTCAATTGCAAAAACAATTTTAAAAAGTGTGAAAATTGAAAAAAAAAAAAAAAGCGGCTGTCAGCCCCAACCTGCGCCGCCTTCCTTCCTCTCTCCTCGTCGCAGCCACGCCACCGCCTTCCCCAACCTGCGCCTCCGCCGCCCGGCCCGCGTCGTCGGCCCCCGGCCGAGCCTCCAACGGATCCGCCCGCTGCCTGCCAAGGGGGGAGGGGTTTCCGTCACCGAGGTTCCCGCCGGTAGCCACTCGGCCGACGCGCTGCCCTCCGGCTTGGCTGCTGTGTGTGCCGGCTGGAGCTCGCTGCTGGCCGCTCTGCTCCTGGGCGCAGCGGCCTGCTCCTCCCTATTTTGATAAGAATGTAAACATGGTTCATGTCGTGCACAAGAGAGCCTTGAATGTGTGCACGGAGTAGTTCTTGTTCTTGTTTTGAGTTTCCTTTTTCCTTGTCCTCTTTGTCTCGGATTTGTCTGTCGCTTCACCTAGTTTGGAGAATCCGGGCCGGCCATGTGATTCTTTCCAATGTCTGAATGATGGATTTGTCGATCCCCATGTTAATGTGCTTTGTGCATGACTACGAATTAGATTGTTTTCTCTTTTTTGTTAGCAAAACCATTAGATTTTTTTTTCTTTTTGTTAGCAAAACCAGTAGCAGTACAGGGCCCATACCAATGGCAACTGCGCACCAGACCAGCCCAGATCCGGAGGAAAGAGAGAGTTAATGGGGTATTTTTTTTCTCTAATGATTGCGAAAGTGCATTAAAAGCCAAATAGTGTTTGGATCGAAACAGCTCAACAGTGACACGTGATTGTCATAGCCTCCTACACGCCTTTGGGTTTTTTTTTTCCCTCTGATTTTGGGTTTGGGACCAAATTACATGTTAAAAAATTGAGAAGCCAAGCAGGAGCCATGTTGAGATCACCAAGCACAGCTTTCAACAACTTTATTGCTATATATTTTGTGATTGTCGAAGGCGCCTTATAGTTTATTTCCTTTCTTTGCAGGTCAATTTATCACTGAGTTTCAACATTAAGTGGGGTTTTGGTTGTTGAGTAATGTACTGTTAGATGGACTATGTGTTACTTTAGTTTACACCTTTGTCTGAGGTTTAGTGTTAGGGCTTTGCTATGGTACACCCGAATGACTGCAAGCCGTCCCATTTATTTTGATCGAACGGTTATGATCACCTATTAACTCTAAAGGTAATATGTGAAATATATATTTAATTAAACTTTTATTTTATAAATAAGATAAATACGGAAAGTTTTAAGTATAAAAATCTTTTTACATTGATGCATGCGTGATGATCCGGTGAATGTGGTAATTTTGATTTTGTAACTTTGGACCTGATATACCTTGAAGGTAAAGTAAAATGTGCCCCGAAGGGCACGTGCCCTCATATTTGAATCATGTATAGAGTTTTGTATTTAATCTGATACACTTGAATTTGTATGTGATATAATTTGTAAGTGTCATCGCTCGTGATTAGGTGCTGTTGTACGTGATTACCGTGTACATGCATGACCCTTTTTTTAATACGTGTATGTACTGGTGCGTGACTTTGCATGTGCGCCTTAGCGTGTATGCATTTGTACGTGAGTGGAGACATGACACAAGGGAAACCAAACGTCTTGTTGCTTGTGGAGATATGACACAAGGGAAACGACAGGCATTCAAGCTAATGAAGTCATAAACCACTAAGAATAAGAATGGCGATTTAGATTTTTGTCTGCTTTCTTTCTCCTTCTCGTTTCATTATGGTTGGAGTTGACGGGCGCCGAAAGCATGCATGATTGCCCTGGCCGGATCGTAGCTTCATTGACCTTTTTGTTAATAACGGATTGGGACCCTTTTTGTTAATAACGGATCGGACCGCGTTCCGATCCGTTATTAACAAAAAAGGTCAATGAAGCTATGATCCGGCCAAGGCAATCATGCATGCTTTCGATCCCGCCTCCAACCATAATGAAAGATCTGCCTTACTGTAGTTCAAGTACTACTCCATGTTCCATGAAAACCGGCCAGGGCAATCATGCATGCTTTCGGCGCCCGTCAACTCCAACCATAATGAAAGTTATGCCTTACTGTAGTTCAGTACTACTCCTGTTCCATGAAAAATAATGAAAGCTTTCGGCGCCCAATCTGTTCCATGCATGTTCTGGATCACGCTGTCTGTCTGATGTGTGCTCTCTTTGTTCTGCGATACGATACATACATATGCTTGCAAAATATATCTGTACATGCATTCAGAGATAAACTTGTCCCTGAAAAAGTGAGATATGTACGTGTTCGTCCCTTGCAAACGACGTCATTGGTTGTGCGCCTCGCGTCGATCCCCCACAATCTACCAGCACCTGCCTCTTCCTATCATCAAACCAAACGTAGCCTAAATTCATCGATGAGTCCTCCTCGCTATTAACTGGCGACATGATAGATGATGGCTCAGCTCTTCCTGTCTAACACTGTTACTGTACGAGAGGGCAGCAAGCTCGCACTGTTCCTTTTTGTTTCATGCACCAGACAGCCACGAAAGAGACCACATACTGGATCGTTCGAAGATTCATGTCCATCCGTACCGTAGCTATCTACACATGGATGGATCGGTGATGGATACTTCCCCTCTGTTCTTGTTCCTGTTCCTGTTCCCTTCATGCTCCTTGATCGACGCCGTTGTGTTGCTGTCGGTAGGTAAATACATACAACTGATCCTACTGTCGCGTTCATTGTTCGTGCATGGTCAATCTATCGATCTATATACTCGGCTTGCATTCAGAAATAGTAAATGGAGAGAGCTAAATTTCCCGACATTCGTAGTAAAGATCATCTAAATTTGAATAAAATAGTGGAGCACTAGATACAAAGGATTTGGTTACGATGGATTCACATCAATCACTCGGCATTAGGAAATGTGGCTAAAAACTAAAACTAAAAATAAAGTTGATAATAACGAAAAAAGAAATGCTGAAAAGATCGAGCTTATGCACGTAGTATCTTCGCGCGCAGCTGGTCATTGTTTAGGCCTCACTTGGACTGACTGATTTGGTACTAATCAAATCGTACGTGCATTAATTTATTTGGAAACATATCACTGGCAAGTGGATCTTCAAGCACAAATTCCAGTCAGGCAGGTCTCTCGAGCAAGGCGTGCTGTGCCGGGTCCTTTGCGGTTTCACTCAACGGTCTGGTGTAGAGTTTGATGAGACTTTCAGTCCTCTTGTGAAGCCTGCCATTGTCTGCACAGTGCTCTCTTTGGCCCTCTCTCGTCGATGGCCAATCCACCAACTTGATGTAAAGACTAAAGAATGTGTTAGGGAGTAGGTCTCAACTTTTTTCTTTTTGCGAATCGTTCGGTCTCTAGTTGTGCAAGTTGTGACAGTACGTGGAAACTGGAAAGTGCTAGTGCTGCTTTTACTTTTAGTACGGTATGTTGGAGCCCATGACGATCAATCGATCAATCCATCCTAGTGCGTACTACTGTACTAGTGCTGCTTTTACTTTTAGTACAAATCAATCAGGGGGGGTAGGGGAGGCGAGCTGCGTGTTGTCACTTGGCAAACACCACATTAATAGTGCGATTTGTTTTGGGACAATTGTGCAACTACCCTTATTTTAAGAGCTAATTGCTCGTTTTCCCTATTTTTTAACTTTGCTCATTTGCCCCTCTTTTTCGTTACTCAAGGCACCGTTTGCCCCTCTTTTGAGCTGCCGTCGGTTTGGGTGGAATAAAGGACAAAAAAAATGAAAAATAGAAAAGAAAGGGAGAAAGTCTAAAGTACCCCTTATCCAATACTCCTCCCCTTCTGTTCGCACGCCCCCTGTTCGCTCGCACGGCCCGACGCTGAAACATCCAGCGGCGCGCGAAGTTAGGTTTCAGCGGGCGCCGGGCGGCGGGATTCTCGTGGCGGGCGCGGCCGTCGGCAGGCGGCGCGCGGCCGGGCAGGCGGCGCGCCATGGGCGCACGCCAGCGTCATCGAGCACCACGGGCGACGCGGGCGGCGGGATTCCGGCGCGCGGTTGGCAAGGCGGCGCGCCAGCGCTGTCGCGGTCGGGCCGGGCGGCGGGGCTGATCGAGAAGCACCTCGGGCGCGGCCGCCGCCCGAGCGCGCGGCCGGAGAAGCAAGCCCAGCTCAGCTCGGCTAACCCAGGTCTTCGTCGGCGCCGTTGCCCTCGCGGCGAGAACCAACCACACCAGGTATGCCCACTCCTTTCTCTTTACTTCTTGATTAATTCTGCGCAAATTTGAGCAAGCGAACCCAACTTGAGCTATTTGGCTGTTTGCATTCTGAATCTGACTGATGTAATCACAAGTGTATACATGTATTATTATGCCAATTAACTTTGGTTTTTTCTTGACTTTTTGCAAAAAAAATTACACCCATGTCTTATGCTGGTTCCGCCACTGGTTTCAGGCTTTCAGGTCAGCTGCAGTGTAACTCTGGCGATGGATGCTCGGACGGGATCTTGAATTCCTGACGACACACATCAATGGTGATTGCCATGGAGGGGGAAAGGACGGAAGGAGATGAGCTGATTGCCGATTATGTGGATTGCCTCATGTCTCTGGACACCAATGCGCGGCCTGTCCACAGCGACGGTCTCATCCTCGGTGCTGCAGTAGAGGAAGGAGGGTCAGTTGGGGCCGGAACAGAGCCAGATGCTCACTACATATTTTTTGAAGTGATGAGGCCACTCATGTTGAAGAAGGAAGACCACCAACTGGAAGAGGGAGAGCAAGAGGAAGAGGAAGAGGTGAAGGAAGAGGAAGAGGAGGCCGAGGCAGGGGAGGAAGGCTTGCTGCTTTGATCAATGTGTACAATTGACCCATGCTTAGAATATGTAATAATTAGTGGACCATTAGTTATGTATGTGCTAGACCATGTATGACCAGAACATGTCTATTTGCATGTGGAGACTTTATTTTGGATTATATATTGTGCAAATATTATGCTTATATATTGTGTAAATATTATGCTTATATATTGTGTAAATATTTTTTCTATATGTATTGTCATTTGTCCAAGATAAAGTCTGTACAAAAAAAATGGAGTGATTCTTGGGTCATTCATGTCGAGGGCATTTTTGCCTTTTCACCCTCAACTTAACACAGTTAACTTGACTTAACGGGATAGGGGTAACTGAAGTGTTCACTTTCAAAAAAAAAAGGGGCAAATGAGCAAAGTTTAAAAAATGAGGGCAAACGAGCAATTAGCCCTTAAAATAGGGGCAGTTGCACAATTGGCCCATTTGTTTTTGTTGGAATCGATTCTACTTTACATATATATAGTTTTGTAGTAATGTATAATTAGAAATAACACTAGCAATTGCCTTAGTTCAGTACATGCTACTTCCTCAGAAAAATAATGAGAATTTCTATGTTATTGATTCATGCCAGTTGCATGCTCTCACTCTGGCTGTGATGTGTGCTCTCTTTGTTCTGCGATACATACATATGCTTCTGTAGATTCAGAGATAAACATGTCCCCTGAAAAGTGAGATATGTGTTCATCCCTTGCGAACGACGTCGGTTGTTTTGCTAGTGCCTCTCGTCGATCCCGCCACAATCTACCAGCGCCAGCCTCTTCCTATCACATCAAACCAAACGTAACCTAAATTCATGGATGAGTCCTCCTCGCTATTAACTGGCGACATGATACATGATGGCTCTAAACACTGTTACTGGCGACATGATCGTTCGAAGATGCATGTCCATCCGTACCGTAGCTATCTACACATGGATGGATCGGTGATGGATACTTCCCCTCTGTTCCCTTTCATGCTCCTTTGATCGACGCCGTTGTGTTGCTGTCGGTAGGTAAATACATACAACTGATCCTACTGTCGCGTTCATTGTGTGTGTATGCACGCATGGCCAATCTATCGATCTATATGCTCGGCTTGCATTCAGAGATAGTAAATGGAGAAAGCTAAATTTCCCGACATTCGTAGTAAAGATCATCTAAATTTGAATAAAATAGTGGAGCACTAGATACAAAGGATTTGGCTACGATGGATTCACTTCAATCACTCGGCATTAGGAATGTGGCTAAAAAACTAAAACTAAAAATAAAGATGATAACGAAAAAAGAAATGCTGAAAAGATCGAGCTTATGCACGCACGTAGTATCCTGCATGTAACTTCGCGCGCTGGTCATTGATTAGGCCTCACTTGGACTGACTGATTAGTGGTACTAATCAAATCGTACAGAAGTTTAGTCACCGTTGCGACCTTGGTTCGATGGAGTTTCTTGCGCAGATCCTCCACCAAAGGTTTGCCGTTATGGACGAGGCCTTTGGTGAAAGCGCTGATGGTCTCCTCGTCGGTGATGTCCAGGATTGTGAGCCGGACCTTGGAAAAATGCCGGATGTACTCACGGAGAGGCTCTCCCTCCTTGTGCCGGAGACGCTCCAGATCATATTTGGTCCCCGACTGCTTGCATGTTGACTTGTAAGTGCCGATGAAGAGGTCCTTTACCTCGGACCATGTGTGGAGCCGGCCTTCGGGGAGCGCCAGGAGCCATCTGTTGGCAGCCTGGTCGAGGACTACCGAGAAGTAGTTACCATGACATCTTCGCCGCCATCGACAGCTCTGATGGCGATCTCGAATAGCATGACCCAGGCGGCAGGATCCTGGTCGCCGCTATAATGTTGTAACTTGTTGACCTTGAAGTTCAATGGCCAACGGACGCGTCTAAGCTCCTGGGAGTAAGTCTTGGTGTCGTGAGCAATCCGGTTGATGTGGTTGCAGGCATCGCGGCGCTGGCTGATGTTGCTGCGGAGGTCGGAGGGACACTGGTCGACCTCTTGGTCGGGACACCTGGGTGGTTGCCCACGCGCGCCGCCGACTGGGCCACTGCGACCACCTCCACGACCCCGACCGGGCCTCCATGTCCAACACCTTGTCCGCCTCCCTGTCCGGGCGGGGCGGGTTTGCACCACCTTGTACGAAGACCGCCAGTGTCCCGCCACCGCCCGGCGACGTTCTGCTTGTTCCGGAAGGTTGTTTATGCCTGCCAAGGGGGAATCCGTCACCGAGGTGCCCGCCGGTAGCCACTCGGCCGATGCGCCGCCCTCCTGCTCGGCGGCTGCGCGGTGCCCGGCTGGAGCTCGCTGCTGGCCGCTCTGCTCCTGGGTGCAGCGGCCTGCTCCTCCCTGTTTTGATAAGAATGTAAACATGGTTCATGTCGTGCACAAGAGAGCCTTGAATTCGCCTCAAAAAAAACAAGAGTGCCTTGAATATGCCCGAGTAGTTCTTGTTCTTGTTATGAGTTTCCTTTTTTTTTCCTTGTCCCTCTTTGTCTCGAATTTGTCTGTCGCTTCACCTAGTTTGGATAATCCGGGCCGGCCATGTGATTCTTTCCGATGTCTGAATGACGAAATGCGAGGTGTTAATTTTTCTGTCTTTTGTTCTCTTGATGATTGATTTGTCGATCTTGGATGTTAATGTGCTTTGTGCATGACTACGAATTAGATTTTTTTCTCTTTTTTTAGAAAACCCACTAGCAGTACAGGGCACCCACAGTATCGCCCATACTACCAAGGGCAACTACGCACCAGACCAGCCCAGATCCGGAGGAAAGAGAGTTAAGGGGGTAATTTTTGCTCAAATGATTGGGACAGTGCATTAAAAGCCAAAAAACGTTTGGATCAAGGGCTATTTCATTGGAGGGCTATTAGTCTATTTTCCTTTCTTCTGAATTTTGGTGTCATTATTTATGTTTCTTGCAGGTCAATTTATAACTGATTTTCAACATTAAGCGGGGTTTTGGTTGTTGAGTAATGTACTGTTAGCTGAGCTTTTTTAATAAAGAAATGATAGCTATGTGTTACTTTAGTTTACACCTTTGTCTGAGGTTTAGTCTTAGGGTTTTGCTATGGTACACCCGAATGACTGTGAGCCGTCCATTTATTTTGATCGAAGGATTAGGATCACCTTTTAACTCCTAGGAGGTAATATGTTAAATATATGTTAATTAAAATTTTATTTTATAAAATAAGATAAATAGGAAAAGTTTGAAGTATAAAAATATTTTTACATTGATGCATGCATGCGTGATCCGGTGAATGTGGTAATTTTTATTTTGTAACTTTGGACTTGATATAGCTTGAAGGTAAAGTAAAATGTGCCGAAGGGCACGTGTCCTCTCATATTTTTGAATTACCATGTATAGTTTTGTATTTAATCTGATACACTTGAATTTGTATGCGATATAAATTTGTAAGTGTCATCGCTTGTGATTAGGTGCTGTTGTACGTGATTGCCCCTGTACGTGACTGGACACATGACGCAAGGGAAACGAAAGGTCTTGTTGCTTGTGGAGACATGACACAAGGGAAACGGCAGGCATTCAAGCTAATGAAGCCGTAAGAGCACTCACAATGCAGACTCTATCATAGTTTCTATCCTCATTTATTACCCTTCTATTTATTGCTTTTTGCTGATGTGGTGCTGTATTTATTGAAGAGAGAGAGGAAAAACACAAGAAACCAAGTCTAACTAAGAAACCAAGTCTTCACGCAAACCAAGACAATCTGTGAGAGTGATAAGTGGGCCATATGACAGCATGATAGAAAATTGCATTGTGGAAGATAGTTTTTTGACACAATGTCCAAGACTATAGAAACCATGATAGTTTTTAGCATTGTGAGTGCCCTAAACCACTAAGAATGGCGATTTATACTTGTCTGCTTTCTTTCTCCTTCTCGTCGTCCGTACCGTTGATCGGAATGGCGATTTAGATGCATGCTTTCGGCGCCCGTCGGCGTCAACCATATCTTCCTCATGTGCGCCCCCGTGCAACACCAATCAGGGGGATCGTGCTGCGTTTTGTCAGTATGGTAGCAACATCAGATTATTACTAGTGCGATCCTACTTTATAGTTGTTTTTGTTGGGATCGATTTGTAATGTATAATTAGAAATAACACACCGGCAAGCAATTGCCTTAGTTCAGTACATGCTGCTTTCTCTGAAAAATAATAAAAGTTTATATGTTATTGATTCATGCCAGTTGCATGCTCTCACTCTGTTTGTGATGTGTGCTCTCTTTGTTCTGTGATACATCCATATGCTTGGAAAATATATCTATAGACTAGGTAAATGTCCGTGCATTGCAACGGGAAACATAATATCACAATAATATATGTATGAGAGTGTGTTGTATTTGTTAATAAAAAACCATATTGCAATCGTGAGGTTTGGAACAACAATGTTACAAGTCTTCAAGAAAGAAAATAAAAATATAACTCAAATTTCAAGTCTAAGATGTGACGTCTAACAATGTTACAAGTCTTGTCAAAAATATAAATGACCGTGAGCCGTCTATTTATTTTTTATCGAACGGTTCACGATCACCTGAAATATATTTTTAATTAAACTTTTATTTTATAAAATAAGATAAATAGGGAAAGTATTAAGTATAGAATTCCTTTTACATTGATGCATGCATGATCCGGTGAATGTGGTAGTTTTTATTTTGTAACTTTGGACTTGATATACCTTGAAGGTAAACTAAAATGTGCCCCAAAGGGCACGTGCCCTCATATTTTGAATTACTCCCTTGGTCCTAAAATGAATGCAATTTTTTGACTTCTAGAAATTATGTTTGATTGCTCGTTTTATTCAAATGTTTTACGTAAATTATAAAACAAATAAAATATTATTATAATATCTTTAATGATGTAATAAGTCATAACAAAAATGATAATACTTATTAAAAAAAGTTGAATAAGACGAGAGGTGTCACGTGCCGGGGAGATAGGGCCCGGATGACAGGCCCACGAGGTCCAAAGGGCGGGCGTAGCGCCACCACCGAGGGGCGGGCGCGCGCCGCCGCCTCCTCCCCCCTCCGTGGCTTGTTCGACAACTAATGCGGAAATAAAGAAAGAGTTTGGTTAGGATTATCTTAGGACTTTTGATGTGCAAGTGGATATTCCAATCTATAAGGAAGACCCTTATTAGGAAAATAAATAGGATTGCTTGTAAAACGTATTCCAACTCAATAAGAAAACCTTTAGAGAGATTGCTTGGTTTACAAGTCCCATTAGTCGGGCTATAAAAGTAAGGGCTCAGAATCTCTTAGGGCAACAAGCAATAAAGAAAATCTATTTCTCTTCCTCCTCTTTCTCCCACGCGCGCCGCCCCGCCCCTGCGCCGCCGCCCGCCACCGCCCTAGCACCGCCGGCCGCCGGGCTCGCCAGCCACATGTCACCCCGAATCGATCCGATTTGTGACAGCTGGTGTCCGGAGGCCACTACGATCCACCCACCACCATGGACGTCGACACGAAGAAGATGCTGAAGGAGCTGTCCGAGAAGTTCTCCACCTTCACTGCCCGCCTCGACACACTCGTCGATCAAGTTGCTGTCCTCTCCGGTACCAATCCGGCGGAGGAACGACGGATCAAGCTGCTCCAGGAGGCTGAGACGGAGCTGAAGTTGGTCATGGAGAGCTCTGGGCGCGCCTTCATCAAGACGAGAACAGAGAAGGGCAAGACGTCAACGCCACAATTGGACATCCAGGCTGATCTAGAGAAGATGATGACCAACTTCCTCGAGCTGAAGCCATCGCCAGGAGGGGCGCCGGCACCGGCGGCGCATGCGCTGCCCCCTGCCCTGACCGTCGACCACTTCCCCGGCCTAACACCTCGTCTGCACAAGCTGTCCTTCCCGACGTATGATAGCAAGGATGATCCCCTACCATGGCTCAATCGCTGCGAACAATTCTTCAGGGGACAAGGTAAGCCAGCCACAGAGCAAGTCTGGTACGCTTCATATCATCTCACAGGAGGAGCACAACAGTGATACATGAGATTGTCCCAGGAGAAGGCGCTGACAGATTGGACAAGCTTCGCCCAGTACGTCAACGAGTGCTTCGGCCCAGCTACCCGGCGCAATCCGCTGGGTGAATTGGCATCACTGCGGAAGACCAGCACCGTCGATGAGTACATGGAGCAGTTCCTGGCGCACGTCACGCGCGCAGGAAACCTCGACGACAAGCAGCAGGTCAACATCTACGCAGCAGGACTTGGGAACCGCTGAAGACGGACGTCGAGCTGCTGGATCCAAAGGACATGGAGACGGCCATGTCGCTCGCCAGAGCATACGAGCGCCGCCTCACTATCCTCTAGAACTCCGGCAAGACGACGCAACAGCGGGGCAAGGCACCCGCGCCCCTACCCCTGACCATGGCGCCGACAGCTCCATCACCTACAGCAGTAGCAACATCAACTCGGCCATTCAAACGGCTAACACCGGAGGGGATGACGGAGCGACGCAAGGCGGGACTATGCCTCAACAGTGACGAGCTGTTCACACGCTGTCATAAGTGTAAGCATCTGTTCGACATCACGGTCTTCAATGACTACGACGATGACCAGGAGGGCGCCGGTGCCGACAACATCGCCCCTGACGGCGCCGACCTCAGGGTCCTATTCAGGGACCCCAACTCCCCGGTACGTGGTGCACACTCTCTCTACCTCGTTGGCATAATCTCAGGAACGGGCGTCAGCATCGTTGTCGACTCGGGAGCCACGCGCAACTACATCGACCCCTGCGTGGTGACTACGACGGGATTGCAGACTCAGCCAGTGCATGTGCTGATCACCGCTGGCACCCGGCGCGACTTCGACTTGCAGAGCGGCCACCTTCGACGTCCCGCTCCGCATCGACGCGGACGTCTTCGACATCGACGCCTATGTCACGCACGTGGGCAACGACGTCGATGTCATCCTTGGCATGCCCTGGCTGACAAGCCTAGGGAGGGTGACACGGGATTTCTCCTCCAACGAGCTACAGTACTACCGCAATGGACACGCCACGACGTTCATGCGCCCCCCAGCGCCGACACGGAGCGCCGGACTGACTCCTCAGTCCGGCATCTTTATGGCGTTCGGGACTTCGCCCACAGGCTGGGCAAACGTCCACGGCATGCGAGTGCCTTGGATCTCTACGACACATCGACAGGCGTCTTCGTCCAGCTCCGACAAGCGACACTGGAGGACCAGCACTTGCGGCGGATAGCCCTCGACGTCACCACGGGCGTCGCGGCACCAGCTTGGACGGTGGAGGACGGTCTCCTTCTCTTCGACGGGCGCTTCTACCTCCCAGCTTCTTCACCACTACTGCCGGACTTGCTGGAGGCACTGCTTCAGGGAGGAATTCGTAGAACGAACTACATCGCCCTGGGCGCCTACACGACACCGCCAACGACGGCAGCGCCGACCGCCATACTGCTGGGCGGCATATGGCCACGGCGCCACCACGTGGGACATGCTCGCGTCGTCTTCCTCGACGGCACGGACCGACTCTTCCTCACCATCGACAACGTCCACATCAGCTATGACGCGGAGAGAGGAACACATCAGCTCTCTCCATCCATGTTCGACGTCGGCTCTTTCATGTACGGTACGATGCTGAATCTGGCTACAACACCCCCTACTCGCCGCGACATCACCATTTGGCGCCTCCTGCCTCTCTTCGTCACCCGCCGGCCAACGACCGCTTCTTGTTCCTGGAGAGTCCGCCTCGCGACATGGTGCACCAACAACTTGAGGCTGGGGTCCCGAGGGAGCTCTTGCTTGAGGCACGTCGACAGATCACAGCGACACAACAGGGACGCGCCATCCACCAGTACGTCTACCATGGCTACATCGGCAACCTCCACTACCTCTTGGAGTTCGCACCTCTACGCACTCGGGAGAACATCATCCTGAGGAATCAAGTACACAGGAAACTGGTTCTACAGGTAGAGCTCATCGTGCCAGGTACCGCAGAACTTCCACCAGGCGTCACTGAATGGACATTCATCCAGCGTGAGGACGCGCCGGTCGGAGAAGTGGGGGAGATGTCACGTGCCAGGAGATAGGGCCCGGGATGACAGGCCCACGAGGCCCAAAGGGGGCGGGCAGCGCCACCACCAGGGGGCGCGCGCGCGCCGCCGCCACCTCCTCCCTCCCTCCGCGGCTAAAGAAAGAGTTTGGTTAGGATTATCTTAGCACTTCTTCGGCAAAATAAATAAAGAAAGAGTTTGGTTAGGATTATCTTAGCACTTTTAGTGTGCAAGGGGATATTCAATCTACAAGGAAGACCCTTATTAGAAAAAATAAATAGGATTGCTTATAAAAGGTATTCCAACTCTATAAGGAAACCTTCGAGAGATTCCTTGGTTTACAAGTCCCACTAGTCGGGCTATAAAAGTAAGGGGTCTGTAATCTCTTAGGACAACAAGCAATAAAGAAAATCTATTTCCCTTCCTCCTCTTTCTCCCACGCGCCGCCCCCCCCCCCTGCCCCTGCGCGCGCCGCCCGTACCCGGACGCGCCCAGGCCACGTGTCACCCCGAATCGATCGATCGTGACAAGAGGTCAAACACAGTTTCTACGAGTCCAAAAATTACGTTTATTTTGAGACGGAGGAGTACCATGTATAGTTTTGTATTTAACCTGGTACACTTGAATTTGTATGGGATATAATTTGTAAGTGTCATCGCTCGTGATTAGGTGCTGTTGTACGTGATTGCCGTGTACATGAACCCTTTTTTTAATATATGTGTATGTACGTGTGCGTGACTGCATGTGCGCGTTAGCGTGTAGTATGCATTTGTACGTGGATGGAGACAGGATACAAGGGATAGGAAAAGTCTTGTTGCTTCACGCTATCTTTGTATTTTGACAAGACTATGCGTAGCGGGGCATATGATTGAGCTTGACATGGGCTCCATGCCGTGCCGCGTTCATAAACATACTATGGTTTTGATTGTTATTTCGTATAAATTTCCAACTTACACTTGCATATATGGTTCCCCACTTGATTTGCAACACTTTGTTAGACTCCATTTCATATTAGGCTGGAGCCCATTTACGTTATGTCTCAAGTTTTTTTTTTTCATTTTTGCGAATCGTTCGGTCTAGAGTTCGGACGCACTCTATTCTGATGATAGACAGACTCGAGATCGGGGAAAGATTGTATGTGTCGCGCCGCACCCTTAGCCGCCGTCCGTGTTTTTGCCAACTGCCGCCGCACTGCCATTCAAGCTAATGAAGTCGTCACCCGCGGGGGGTAAGAAGGGGTAAGAAGAGCTTTATACATTGTGGGAAAGGTGAGAAAGGTGGTAGTAACAAATCTGCCGTAAGCAATAGAAAATATTATTTTCTCCATCCATCCTGTCATCTGTCCTTCTCTCTCCATCATGCAGTCCTTCTCTCTCCTTCTTGCACTCACTGCTGCTAGCAGGAAGAATGGCAGGAGGCTGGGAAATAAGATTTTTTTTCTTTATGGGGCCCAGCTTATACAGGGTCAACATTGTAAGCCAAACCAGATCCCTGCTCCTCTCTGACTCTTAGACCCACGCTATTACCCATTCCGGGATTATACATTGCGCATGCTCTAAGCCTATGTGTTCTTTCCCGATCTGTTATGATCATGCTTTCGGCGCAATCATGTTTTCGGCGCCGTGGCGTCCCGTCCCGACCACCGATCCGGCCACCGTCATAATGATGGCTTTCGGCGTCCATATCTTTCACCGCTGCCAGATCGCAACCCAAAGCCAGATCGCCATGGAAGTCTCCTTGACCTCCTCTCCTACTCTCCTCGCTCTGTTCCTCGCTCTCCTCCCTCTGCTCTGCTTCCTCTACCTGCACCAGCGCCAGCATGATCCCAAGAAACAGCCCCGTGTCCATGGCCGGCCTCAAGTCCTACCCCGTCCTCGGCGTCCTCAGGGCGATGTCCACGATCGAGGATTTCCTTGGCCACGGCATCTTCAACTCCGACGGCAAGCCCGCCAGCTACGAGTTCAGCAAGCGCTCGCTCCATAGCTTCGTCGTCGACACGGTCCGGTTCGAGGTCGTCGAGCGGCTGCTGCCGCTGCTCGAGCAAGACGCCGGCCAGACCCGGACCCGGACGACGCTGGACGTCCAGGACGTGCTCGAGCGCTTCGCGTTCGACAACATCTGCTGCGTCGCCTTCGGCCACGACCCGGCGTGCCTCGTCGACGACGAGGACGCGGCCGCGCTCCAGAGCGCCGAGTTCATGCGCGCCTTCAACGACATGCAGGACGACGTGATGGCCCGGTTCATGGCTCCGGCCAGATCACGGTGGCGCCTTAAGAGACTGCTCAACCTTGGAACTCGAGAGGCGGCTGCGGGAGGCCCTTGCCACGGTCCGTGGCTACGCCGGCCGGATCGTCCGCGACCGCAAGCGCCGGAACAGAGCCGAGGCTGTACCCGCCGGTGCCCATGGACTCGCGCCGCTGGGAGAGAAGTCCCCGTGGTGGGAGACACAATTACTGTACTAACCATGCACTCAAAAAATCAATTAGTATCAATTATTTGCTTAGGAACCGAGATAAAACAAGTACCCCAGCCACCATAAAACAGCTCATTTAATTATACGATCGGATCTGCAAATGCTTTTGATGACGTGGCTTTTTGTTATTTTGTCATATTCCAGGGGGCAGATTTCAAAGGGCATCTCTTCTTCAGAACTCAGGATCTCGCCTATAAAATGCCTTTGGTACAGAACTGAAGCTATCCTTCATCCAAGTACTAATTACTGTCGACTAATTTATCTATGTCTGAGTTGTAATCTTTGCCTGCAGGATCCGGTACGGTGTTGCTCTCGCTGGAGTTTTCCTGTATTCTCAGTCCAAAAGTTGAGACCAAAGACTAAGGGTTTTCATGTAATCTAGCTGCTCGACACGATCAGATATGGATTTCAGGTAAAGATATGCAAAGATACAATATAAATATATGTGTGCATGTAAACTGTATAACACGGAAGTTACATGAGAGAACACGATCATTAAGTAGTAAATAAGAACCAACATGCTGCCATACATATATGCACCAGTATAACAAGCAAGCGTACGTGCAGCAAATATACAAAGAACCTTTTTTTTTTTATTTTTTTATTTATTTATTTTTTTTTTTGGAAATTTTCAAAGAAGTTAGCATAGAAACTTGATAGAGCTAGCTGTCCTGGGTCCGCTTCATTGGCTGTCGTGGGGCTATTTTGGGTTCCCTAGATGCTGAGAGCAAGTTTAGTAATTTCGCCAGTGGTCGGCGATATAAGCGTTGCCACATCATATAAAGCTATCTTGTAGCCGACTCATATAATAAGCTAACCATTAGCCGGTTATTAGACTAGTTCAAACATGCGAGGAAGCTTTAATGCTTGCATGTATGTACACGATCTAGTGTGGGCTAGTATTCTGTGCCCCTTCAAGCATGGAAGGCACGGAAGCAAAGAGGGGGGCAGGGTTGGGCACGGACAATCGAGAAAGTAGTAACGTGAGTCCTGCTACCGCACGATCTCTGTCTCGGTTCTTGTGCTTCGGTGGGCGAAGCCAAACGCCCGCTTAACACCCTCTCTCTAACGTGGCTTTGTTTGGATGACGTGGCTGTTTATTTCGCCGGCTTAAACTCCTTCACTGTACTGCTCGATCTTTGGAAAGCATGCGGGTGACCTCAAACATGACAAGGCGGGCGATTTCTCTTTTTGGATTTGTAGGCACGCCATGGCCACCATGTAGAGATCCCGATCACCGCCACGAGGCACCGGTAGTGGTAGGCGGTGTCGGCCATGGCGGCGGCTGCGACCCTGGTGTCGCTTCCAAATCTGGTTGGTCTGCTCCATGATAGAGACACGTGCTCTCCGCGAACTGTGTGCCCTTCCATCCATAAAAGTGGCAAGACGTGCTCTCCGCGAACTTGGCGTCACGGTGTATGGCCATTGGCATCAAGCACGCGCCACCTCAACCACGACTTTGACCCTGCTTTTCCATGTGAACTAGAGTCGTTATCACTGTGAATTCTCTGATGTAGGGATCCATTAGGCATGTACTGGTACAAAAGAATATCCATCTCTAGATTGGAGGCATAGCCGAACAATTTCACAATGTTGTGGTGCCTTATTTTGTTGCGGTGAAGACCCTCAGGAAAATAAGGCACCGCAACATTGTGCATTTGTTCGGCTATGCCTCCAATCTATAGATGGACATTCTTTTGTACCACTAGATGCTCAATGTATCCCTACATTAGAGAATTCACTGTGATAATGGCTCCCAGTTCACGTGAAAAGACGGGGTCAAAGTCGAGGTGGTGCGTGCTTTGAGTCATATGCATCATAACTCAAGTCCAATGGTCATACACGGTGACGTCAAGTCCAAAAACATCCTGCTCGACTCTACTTCCGAGGCTCACCTCGCAGACTTTGGTCTTGCCACTTTTATTGATGGAAGGGCATACAGCTCGCGGAGAGTGCGCCTCGGCACGTTTGCCTACATGCCGCCAGGTAACGATCCATGCCTGCTTTCAACTTCAAATCAGATTATTCAATAATGTCCTGTTTCCAAAAAAAAAAAAACCAATGACGTTCTTTTGTGCCTTTCAGAATATGGAAACAGTCATGTGTATGATAGGAAAGGTGACGTATACAATTTTGGGGTGGGTTTTGCTTGTGTTGATCACAGGGCACTGTGCAGTCCATGACAGTATGAGCCTTCGTAAATGGATCATGGAGCAGGCCAACCAGATTGGACAGGGCTAGCTACAGCCCTCGCCGTCTACCACCGCCAGAGCCTGTGCAGCTGATGGTGGATCTCTACACGGTGGCCATGGCGTGCGTACAAATCCAAAAGAGAGATCGTCCAGCCATGTTATGTTTGAGGTCCTGCGCGTGCTTTCCAGCATGGTATTATACAGGTTTCATGTACACATTAGTAGGGATTATCTCAAATGTACTCTTCTGGATTTATTTATATTGTATCTTTGCATATATTTAACAACCCTGAACATGAGCCCAGTATTTGATTTTTTTTTTTTTTTTGTTGAAAGGGATTCATCTTCATGTGCGCTATATATCCCGTTTGATAGTGATGTAGTACTCCAAATCAATGTTGAGAGAGAGATGTTCAATCCCAGAACTTCATGGGGTATGTGGCAGCATATAAGACTACTTTGTTTGCTTTCTTTTGGGACTTGAATTCCGATCAGTTTATTTTGCTCGGTGTATGCTAATTGTATTCGAACTCACTCCATCAAAGTGCGGCTGAACTGTTAACTGCAACCTCTTTCTTGCACATGGAACACACAATTTTTTTTAGTGCTATCGGATCAGCCTTGCTTTAATTTACGGGATCGGGCAGTATCAGCAGAGGCAAAATCGGACGCTCAGCGAGTCGTGAACAGCACGAGTCCGCGAGGCGGCCGGGAGCCCGGAAGACGGTGCGCTGCGGCATCTTCCGGCAAACGGCGTGGCTAGGAGGAAGGGCGTTGCATTGTCTCCCGACGAGCTGGCGAGGCGGCCTGCGCGATACGGAGCGACCCAGTGGTCGATTTAGATCAAACAGAAGAATTTCAAACTGCAGTAATCACAAACAAACAAAGCATCTAGAGCTCACAATCAGCAGCAACTGCAACTGAATAGAAACAAAATCAAGAATAAAAAACAGAGATGACCACAAGTAACAGCAACCGACCATGTCATCCATTCCAGCAAAGATTAATTGGAGTACATACAGGCAGCTCCGATTGAACACAAACTTTAACCTGACAAACCATCCATCACAGAAACCTAACCAAATCTAACCAAACATAGACAAGACGCTAATACTGCTACTAATCAACGAAGAGAAACTTGAGCGGCTGGCCGGTCCCCCTTCTTCCATGTCGAATCTTGGTTGGAACCAGAGACAGGGAGAGAAGCCGGCCGGCAACCACCACGGCCTAGAACTCCTGGGACGCGGATCCGATCTCGGCCTTGCCCTTGCCGCCGGCCTTCTTGGGCAGCAGCGTCTGGTGGATGTTGGGCAGCACCCCTCCGGCGGCGATGGTGACGGCGCCGAGCAGCTTGCTGAGCTCCTCGTCGTTGCGCACGGCGAGCTGGATGTGGCGCGGCACGATGCGGTTCTTCTTGTTGTCGCGCGCCGCGTTGCCCGCCAGCTCCAGCACCTGCAATCAATTAACACGGCGAGGAGGATTTCATTCATTCAGTAAACACACACGCATCCGACCAAGAACAGAGACCGAGAGTGGAGGGGAACGGAGGCGACGAGTCGGTTGGTTTACCTCGGCGGCGAGGTACTCGAGGACGGCGGAGAGGTAGACGGGCGCGCCGCCGCCGACGCGGGCGGCGTACTTGCCGGCCTTGAGGTAGCGCGCGATGCGGCCGACGGGGAACTGCAGGCCGGCCTTGGACGACCGCGACACGGCCTTGGAACCCTTGGGCTTGCCCCTGCCGCCGCCGGTGGAACTCATACTCGCTCTGCTCTTCTGAGAACTACTACGCCGTACTCGACGGTTCTCGCTACTCGACGGAATGAATCGCCGGCGCTCTTCTTGTGATCTGGGTGGATGGAAGTGGAATGGAATGGGGGCGGCGGGCGAGGCCGCGGTTATGTAGAGGGAAGGGAACGCCGCGGTGGATGGGTGGGGATGATTGGCGGAGCGGGCGTGCCGCGGATCGCTGACGTGGACGAGGCGAGGGCCGTCGGATCTGGGAGCGGGCGCGTGGAGTGGAGCGCCGGGATCTCGCGGTTGGGGTGGGCGCGGGGGGAGGGAAATGTGAATTCGTTTCGGCTTGGCGGTTTGATTTTCCGCGCGGGAGAATTTGGAAAGGCGCCTGCGATTGCGGTTTCGGTTTCCCCGACATTTGGCATTTCGAGGAGGTGATGAGGCGTTGGGCGTGGCTGATTGGGCTGGGCCTGAATGGACCTAAGACGGAATGGTGGGACGCTAGCTAGGCCCATTCGCTGGTACACGAAAGTTGTAGCATCAGGACTTTCTGCTTTTTTAAAAAAAGTATCGCCGTACTTTGATTTGCCTTTTTCAACTTCAAATATGACATCACAAAACCATTTAGATTATATTTGACCTGATTTAAATTGTTTTAAAGGGATTTTCTCATTTTTAAGTAAAAATGACGTAGACATTTCATAAGGTTTTTTAATCATGTCAAAATGCTACTGAGCTTATAAAAAAACTGATACAAATCCTTGAGATAGTAGTAAACAAATCTCTAGGAACTTTCAAGAATTAGATTTATCTTTAGAAAATATAAAAATTTGTGGAAAATGTCTGGAAAGTCCACGGATCTCTATGATTGATGTGTCTTTACAAAGAGATACTAATAACAAAATAAATATTACATGCAACTAGCAGTATTATATGCATTCGACATTTTTCTCATGTTTTTCGGTGTTTTCTCAATTTTTCCTTGTGCTCGTTGTAATCTTTCTAAGTTTTTACGAGCTCTTGTTTCGGGGGTGGGTTTCTTGTCGCAGTCTATCTCAAGGATCTTCCTTGAAGCTTTTTTAGAATGTCCGGGGCATTTTTCATGGTCTTACCAAGTATTTATTAGATTCTTATTAGCTAAATCGCCTTCAAACCTATTCAATCTAGACCAGGGAGCTAAATTGAATGGTTTCTATAGTTCATGAGTAAGATGTCTAGTTTTAGGCTGTGAGCAAACCAAACATGGTGACAGTTTAAAAGTTCAAATGGACTTTTTTTCAAGTTCTAGATGGCACGCGGGTGTGGATGTGTGGAGTCTAGGTTGGGTTGTGATGGCCCTATAAGGCCCTGTTAAGGCTCGTTACGTGGGATTTATCGAGGACTCTTCCTTCCCTGTGTAAGCGCGGTTATAGTTGGGGTCATTCCAACTCCAACCAAACAAGGTATTTGTCGTTGTTTGTAAATCGAAAAAAAAAATGGTCGTACCTGTGGCCGCCCACTTGTGTCATCGCTTTTTTGAACTTGTGTGCTTGCCCATTTCCTCTTCTGTCACCGCCGTTGAGCCACTTTGCATAGATCCAATCACTCACGCATCATCATGTATCGCCCTAGGATGCAACGCGCTTGCCTAGATCTTCCTTGCCATGGCCATGGAGGGACGAAGTCGCAGCCTAGATCTACAATGCCGATATGGGAGGAGGAGCCAACGGTGTTGGGGGACGAGGAGGGCATGACCCCACATCCGGAGCACCGGTATCGAGAGGATGGGTAAACGGTGGGGGAAGTGCGGGATAGGCACGGGCGAGGAGGGGGGTGGTGATAGCTTAAGGGGAGAGGGGGCACACATATAGATGGGGGCAACAAGGGGAGAGAGGAAGGCCAGGAGCAAAGAGGAAGATTGAGGAGACTGGGGGTGGCGGCGGTGTTAGGGTTTTTTGTATATATATATTCGGTGGTGAAAGTAGATTTGGCAAAAAAAAAAAAAAAAAAAAAAAGGGTTTCTATGGAGAATGTTGATTTGGAAGGGAGTAGCAAGTCTAGTGTTGTTAAGCTTTATGAATATTATATACTACCAATAGTAGCTATCTATAGTTTTGTAGATATATTGTTTTTATGCGTGTGTAGACACAATGTAAAACAAAACCTACGTATCCAAAGAAACAAAATATCTTTTAATTTTGAATGGAGGTAATAATATGATAAAATTATCAACAAGCATTCCAAACATGTAGTGCTAAGACTGTCTGCACCGCTTGCTTGCATGTGTATACGGTAAGCCAGATACACAAAAAAAACTCCTGCAACGAGTTACTGGAACTGTGCGCTGTCATCCTGAAAGGCTCTCGCATGCGCCACATTACCAGAGATACAGGCACTACAGTAAAGGACGGACGGGTCCCACGCTGGAGGCAGGGAGAGGGAAGCATGCACCAGCGCGGGCCCATTGATGACACTAACCCAAAAATGTTATAACTTGCAAACAAAAACCAGATTAAATTTTGATTACACCATTGAATTTGTTTTAATAAATTCTTTAAAACTAGATCTCACATGGATATATTTAGATAAAATTACGAGATAGATCCCACCGATAGTAGTTGGTATAGAGTAGAGATATAAGGGATCGATGGATGCGGGAGAACATGGTATAAAGGAGAGAATCTTGATGACTAGGATGTATAGATGAAATAAATACAGAAACGTGAGTGCGGATGTGTAACTTTTTTTTTTTTTTTGAAGTGCCTAATTTGTTTTCCCTACGAATCCATGAGCAAGAGAGAGATTGTTAGCAATTGGTAAAGAACTAGATCACCAACCCATGCTCTCGCACGGGTTATACTCTTTTGAGACACTAACTAATAAGAATTAAGAAAAAAAGGTAGTTTGTCTTTTTTTCAGTTAACTAATATTTTAAAACAGTAGATATATATATTGAATTGTGATCCATTGGTTTTTTTTTCTTTACATAGAACCTCTGTGTATCTCCATTCTCCAATATACATTTAATTTAAACATATTCTTAAATATTGTAGTTTGAGTTGCAGTACTATATTTTGATAACATAAACACAAATTTTGATTCTTTTCCCTAAATTTTCAATTATTAATTCCTCGGAAAACAACTATTCCTTATAGTGGTGATTATAGTCTACCCATTTGATGGGAGAATGTTTTGGATTTTAATAGGAATTTTAGGATCCATCATTTTTTTCTACCCTTCTCATGAGTAATAATTTATACAATTAATCTTTTTAACATCAAATATATTTAGTTGAAACATTTTTTTTTATGACTCATTTAGTTGAAACGTTAATTAACTTAAAGTGCATAAATTCTTATTCATCCCTTTACGCGATATCATGAAAATCTATAATTTAACCTTTAGCTTTTGATCTTGTTGTTGTAATTTTTTACATGTATTTGAAAGACTAATGATTATTGTATCTTTAACTCAATTTTTCTGTTGTGTTTTATTATAAGAATATTCTAGGCTACCCTCTTAGTTTTTGACAATGTCATGAACATTCAGTGACACTATTATTAAGTTGGGAACAGGGCTCCAACCTAGCAGTTGTAGCAAGTCATTTTTTAAGTTAATAAAAAATAATACTTGATATTCAATAAGGATTATATCAAAATTTATTTGTGCAAAGTAATCCATGAACATTAAAATTAAATAAAAAAATTATAATTGGTGGTGAAGAAGTATCATATCATGTAGGTCTAAGAGACAAAATAAATTGTAATTATGGGATCTAGCAATATGGTTGTACCTTTAGTCTACATGTACGACCAAAGTCACCATTGATGTAATTGTCGTGGATGTCATGGAACCAATGGCTTGCGTGTTTCCGCCTTCCCTTTCATGAAGTAGATCTCCTTGTCATCCACATGATGCTACCACACGTCCGTCCTTCCATGCGCCCCGCTTCCATCATGCGATGTCATCCACCTCGTCGGCATGGAGTGGTGCATCATTCGAGGTAAACTTGGCTTGGAGCAGCGGGACATCAACTCGCTCGTCTGCGTCATCATCACATACTCTTCTTGACATCACACGCTGTGGTGGTTCTTTCGGTACATGTGGAACTGTTCATGATGGCGTCCTTGCCGACTCCGTGCACTGGACAATACCAACCATCATAAATCGAATCGTGCAAGAATAGGGTAAAATCAGATGAGATTCTCAACTATGGAGGATGATGTGTACTCTATCACCCACCTCACTTCGAACACGCGGTCTTTGATCTCCGGATGACAACGCGGACCGTGCAATAATCTGTGAGAGAGCTTCGGATATTATTGATATATAAAGGAGGTGTTGATCATGAAGAAGTTGTTGAACACATCGTCCTTGTCGGTCCGGCTCGTGCACACCAGCCCGTGCTGTAGTTAGTACTATTGATAAATGCATCCGTGCAACAGCCGAGCAGCAAAAAGCTGTGTATACCGTTGATGGAGAGTCTGGGTCCGGTGTTTCCCCTGCAGCGGCTTGTTCGCATCCATGGCGATCAAATATGTGATCAACCGGGAGCCCTTTAATTTTTGTCGATGTGGTACTTTCGTTTCCTCAACCACCTGGGATTGAAATCCCTTGAAGCAAACAAATAGGTGGGATCCCCTGCCTAAGGTTCAAAAAACAATTATTATTAAGTTAATAAAAAATAAAAAATATACCTGGTCAAAAGGATTATATTATAACATATTTGTGAAATAATCTAAGGACACTAAAACTAAAATGAAAAAAAAAATATACCTAGCGATCCTTATGTATCATATCTTGTTCTAAAAAATTAAGTATCATATTATGTGCTCCCTCCATCACAAATTGTATGTCATTCCAAGAAACTTTGAGGGTCAAAGCATCTCAAGTTTGATGAAATTTATATGATATATAAGATACTAAATGTTAACTAAATATCATTAGAATTTTCTTATTAATTATATATTCATAGTATATCAATTTGATGTCATAAATATTTGTGATTCTCTATAATTTTGATCAAATTTGAGATACTTTAACTCTTCAAAATTTTTAGAATGACTTATAATTTGTGATGGAGGGAGTACGTCGCGAGGAGACAAAAGTTATCGAAATAAATAGCAGGAGCATATAGCCTTGTGTATGAGAGAACCTTCACTTTGCAAACTTTTTATTTCTAAGGACTAATGCTGCAAACTATTTTGCATACATGTACACACCAAAGTAAATAACTTTGATCACTCATTTATGGTGATCACTACAACCCTACATGCCACAATAAGCACCCTCAAACATTCATTATATTCACGTTCTACTATTCCCGACCTATAAGGCCAGTCTCAATGGGGGTTTCATGAGTGTTTCATGCACATTAAATACAAAGACACCACATCAGCAAAATATCACTTTTTGCATGAAACCCCTAGGAGAGAGAAGGAAAGAGTTTCACCATGGTGAAACCTTTGGGCACTGTTTCACATGCATTGGAAACCGTGTGAAACCCCATTGAGACACAAATAGAGTTTTTACCATACAACTATGCAATTAAACTATGCAATGAGAGAGAGGTTGTGGGACCCTTGAGCTTGTGAAACTGTGCATTGAGGGAGACGTCTATTTCATACTAAAAAGTTTTACATCTTGGAAACCGGGAGGTGAAACTCCCATTGAGACCGACCTAAGTCCCCTCGTCACCAGTATAATTTAATTATTATGCAAGCAAGCAATATCTCGAAAGTGGAGTCCCCGACACTGATCCCTAACACACATGATCCCTAACACACAGAAACATTGTTCGATCGCAAAACTGCATGAAAGAGCCTGACATAGGCTAACACCAACACCACATTTGTCAGGTTAACACCAACACGACAAAGACCTGCTGCAAGCAGGCCAACAAAGTAACCGGGAGTGGGTGGAGCGCCAACCTGGTGCCGGTACACGCTGGACAATACATATATGTCGAAGGAGTCAGCCTGCGGACAGTGGTGTAGATGTACATGCGTGCAGTGCTAGCTTCTTCCTAGTTTCCTCGGCTCGAAGTCGATCAACTGCCCGGCGGCGCAGCGTTGCCGCATAAAGCCATCCCGAAGCGGCGGCGCCCTCGCTCTGTTGGAACATATCCACACCTCACGTAGGTGAATTTGGTTCCCGGAGACCCCTTCTGACTCCGATCGTTGTAGGGAAATTATTAGATTAATAGATATTCCCTTCTTTTTAATCTATAACAATAAGGGCAAAAGTGGGTAATTTTTTAGAAAATAAAGTAGATCCAATGGTTATCGATGGGTAGAGTCTATGGATTAATGGCCAGATATTTCGATTAATGTGAGAATTTTAATTATTTATCTTTTTTTCTAGCGCATTTGGCGGGAATTAACGTGGTAACTTTAATTATTTATCTTTTTTTCTAGCGCATTTTGCGGGAATTAACGTGGTAACTCCGTTGGAGCCTTCAATTAGTAATAGTAAGATAGCAAGGTTCCGTTCGGGGAAAAAAAAAAAAAAAAATAGAAAGGTATGACTAAGGGATGCGACTATATATGACTTTGATCTCGACCGGATTAACACAAGCAGCAATTTCCCGGTCAGTCAATTCATTGATCTGTCTTTTGACAGATCGACATCTTATATATGAACACCAGTTACACCACAGTAGAGTAATGTACTGACATTGAGGACGTACAACAGCAAGAACCAATGCAAGGTAAAAATTAACATAACCACCTCCAGTTATTATACATGTATGTATATATGTATTGTATACTAATTAATCACCACTGGTAAATTACCATCCCGTAGTGACCCACTCGATCCCCTAATAAATAACAATATTATACAAATAAGAGTCATGAGAAGAAAGAAACAAATGAGCAAAAACAGGCACTGTATGTACGCCCACGTACGTACGTTGGTGCTTGCTCTCCCACCAGAGCAGAGCAGGGGTGGTCTGGTCGATCATCAGTTCATCACATATCCGAGTTGACAGCCCTGCAGTTCCGGCGGATCTCCCCGCGCTCGCCGGTGCGCACGCCGACGCGCCCCATCTTGCGCACAGCGTGCTTGAACTCCTCGAGGAAGTATCCCTTCCTGGTGAGCCGGTGGATCATGCCGGCGGCGCGGCGGTCCGACAGCAGCGCGGCGTCGGACGCGAACAGGCCCCGCCCCAGCTTCAGGTTCACGTAGTAGTGCGCGTCGAACCGACCCGCCGGACTGCCCGGGTCCATGGTCACCGCCGTCACGTTGTTGGACGAGGCGGCCGGAGCTGGACCGCATCGCGCACGGAGCTGCGCCGCGTACGCCGCGTTCAGCGTCGGGTCGCCGGAGGTGGTGGTGGAGGAGAGGCGCGACGCGAAGGTGTTGCAGTGGGCCACGCCGATCGTGTGCGCGCCTGCATTGAGATTGATTAGTTGCCGGACGGAGCAGAGGATGTTGCAGCTTGCGTAGGACCAAGGAAGCCCTGGATTCGGTGGTTGAGGCACTGTTTCGTGCGCGCTGTGTGGACCAGGTAGTACTGTAGTGCACACTAGAGTCCGGCCGGCAGGGCAACCGAATCCAGACTCGAGAGCTTGGTGCTAAGCTAGGACAGGATATGCTTGGGCGTGAACGGGCAAAATAAAGGACGTTAGTTACAAGTGGTGTGGCCACTAGGATTGGTTGGCAGTTACCCGTTAGGGCGGCCGGTTGACACGGGCTACCTAGCTAGCTAGGTGCAGGAAGAGATTAGCTAGATTCTGGAGTGATCATGCCAGCTCTAACCACCGGTGGCAGTACAGTACAGAGCAGGTCCCAGCGCCCATGCGCATGCATCAAGCTCCTTTGGATAGCCCGGAGTTTCATAAGAGAGTTTGTTTTCGAATGTCGACACTCAAGCTTAATTTGTAGATTTATGAATATAGTAGACATGCGTAGTTTTTAATTGATGAAGTTTCACTCATACCCTGATGATCGAATAAAGTTAGAGCTCCCCTAAAAAAAAAAGAAACCTAGCTCTTCTTTGGTTGCTACTTGCTATTCAGTACTGGTTGCTCTAGCTAGTGAAGATTCTTCATCCCATGGTGACATGCATGTTCTATGGAAATCTTGAGTTCGTGGACCTTGTTAGCTAGCTATTATCAATGGAGTGTATGGCATAGGGTGGATGGATGCACACACTGGCTTATATATAAAGTGCTACTCCATACGAAAGAGTGGCATCGTCCTATATATGTTGCATACCGCAGTAGTGTGTCACGCCATGATTTTTGAGATTAAGGTTGGCCCGGTGTGATTCGGCCATCAAAAGACTCTCGGATCCTTTTTATTTATTATATATAATATTTACGGGTCATCTTAAGATCGACTGTAGTGCATACTCCATAGTATGTTAATTAAGTCGCTCACATCACACCTTTTCGTTAAAATCAAGGAGCAGGATCGAGTTTGCTTTTGACTAGGAGTACAATATATATGGATGATAGTAGTACTATATACTATGCCTAACTAACTGCTTCCTTACGTGCAGTCTTGATGACACATATGACATGCATCACACATTCTTGTGCCGGCCCCCAACGACACTAGCACTAGTAGTACGTACTACTGCGTGCAACTTGTTTTGGATGCCTGACCTGATCGTACGTACGTGCTGCAAATTAAGGCAAGCATGCAACAAATCTGGTGGCTTTGCATTGCCTCATTAATAATTCTATTCTGAATCATCGGTCATCACCGCGCGATGCGGCCGACGGGGAACTGCAGGCCGGCCTTGACGACCGCGACACGCGGTTGTGTCACACTATCACCATGATTTGATTAAGGTTCCGTGATTTGGTCATCAACACTCTCGATTCCTAGCTTTTTATATACTCGTATATAATATTTGTAAGCATGGTAGTGCAATGTTAATAAGTGGCTCATCACCTTTGTTTCGTTAAAATCAAGGAGCAGGTTCGAGTTTGCTTTTGACTAGCTAGGAACAATATGCATGGATAATATGCTTTTGACTAGCTAGGAACAATATGCTTTCCGTACGTGCAGTCTTTCATGCCACATGATATGCATATCACACATCCTTGGGTCCCCTACACTAATTAACTTAGGAGTAGCAGTTAGTACTACACTATTGCAACTTGTTTTAGATGCCTGATGGTGATGCAAATTAAGGCAAGCATGCAACAAATCTGGTGGCCGGCTTGCATTGCCTCATTAAAACAAGTCTAATAATCATTGGGAGTATGTATGTACCGTTCGTCATCACCAATGCATGCATGACAGTGTCGTGTGTACTATGTGTACTACTACTACTACAGTAGTGTGGAATCGTTGGGAGCAGACTAGTAGTGACCGGCCACTGACCACTGTGTGAGCGAGCTTAGGCTACCAAGCTTTATCAGGAACGGACGGCCACGCATGATCGATCGGCGCACAAATGCATAGCCATTCAAGGGAAGGCAAGGCCGGGCTGTGCAGTGCAGTGTGCACCGACGGATGACGGATCGATCACGAGCCGCTGCCGTGGTGCGCGTGGTGGTTGCCCCATCGTTTTCGCCTCTACATACCCACATTTGGCGTCCACCTGCATTGCAATTGCAAGCCGCGCATGCTCACCCACACGCACGGACGCGCACCCGACGCGCGCGCGCGGGCGCGGCGAGCACCCAGAACCAGCAGGGTGGACCCTGGAGCTAGCCGGAGCCTGGCCGGAGCGAGCCGTGTCGCGTCGCCCGTGCGCCGTCGCCGTCGCCGCGCGCGCATGTGCCTGCTCCACGCATGTAGTGGCGACCGGTCACGCACAGGGGCACTGTTCCGGCCAACGCCCTCTCGATTGGTACCTACAGTGGCTCTCGATTGGTACCCATATCCTGTGTGTATGTGCCATCGTCGACACGAACAGTAGAGTGACCTACCTATAGGCAGCAAATTAAACTACAGAAGTTGACGTTTTGTGCGTGGATTTCTGAGCCGCCCGTGCTGCATTGGTACGCACACAAGTCTCATCATCTTGCTACACATGTAGTACTAGCTGGCCGTGGTCACACCACATAGCTACACATAGCAGGAGTACCGTACCTGATAGGATGACGAGGTCCTGACGTCGAGTCCTTTTTTACCGAACCTGGCCTCGAGGGTGGTGAAGTTATCCGCCGGCGAAGGGATGTTCGCCAACGCCTCCGACGCCCGCGACACCACGCCGTCGCGCCGCCCCAGCAGCACGTCCCACAGGTCCCGCCCGAACTGGAACGAGACGGCGTCGCGGGCGGCGAGCGCCACGACGTCCGCGCACGAGACCGTGCCCGGGCAGATGGCCTCGAGCACCGCCTTCGCCGTGTCGATCACGTCGAACCCGCCCAGCGACGTGTTCGGCGCCGCGTCCTTCTCAGCCGTGGTGCTCGACGTCGAGTCCAGCAGCACCGACGCGTCGCAACCCTGTGATGATTGATGGTCGATGATGAGACGATTCAGTTCAGAATTCAGATGCAGACACACACTCAAGCGTGTAGGATACTTACCCTGACGAAGCAGTCGTGGAAGAAGAGGCGGAGGAGCTTGGCGGGGAGAGCGACGGGGTCGGCGGCGACGCGCGCCACCACGATGTCGCGCACCACAGCCTCCGCCGCGGGGCAGCTGCGCCGGTAGAAGTGCGCCTTGAGCGCCGCGCCGTTGCAGAAGCCGACGCCGCCGCCCGCGACCGCCACCAGCATCACGACCGCCGCCAGGAGGCGCCGGAGCGGTGGAGACGACGTCGGCGTCATGCTGCTGCAGTGCAGGGATGACGACTCGCTCTCGTGACGTGAGAGTGAGTGAGAGATAGCGATCAGTGTGGACGATGAGTGATGGAATGGAAGACGTACTAGTAGGAGTGAGTAGGGGGTGACCCGATTTGTTAGCACGGGCGATTTAATTAGTACCAAATCAGTCAGTCCAAGTGATTAGGTTACATGCAGGCTACTACGTGCACAAGTTCCATCTTTTCAGCATTTCTTTTCGTTATCAATTTTAATTTTAGTTTTAGCACAGCGCCTAATTGATCGATATTTGTGAATCCACCGTAACCAAATCCTGTGTTTGTAGTGCTCGGCTATTTTTTATATTCAAATTTAGATTAGTTTTACTACGAATTAATGCACACCGACTTTTTCAAAAGTGATATACAGTCTACAATATATTGCCCCAACAAGCCAAAGCTATAGGGTAAGCGTGTAGTCGTTTGTCCGGTGCACACAAATAAATGACCACCCAAATTTGCTGGCATGTATCCACCTTACACGAACTATATATATGTATTTTACAAAAGGTACCGGACACGAGCAAATTTCTCAAAAGAAAACAATAACCGCAAAAACATACAAACAAATGCTAAATCGACCATCAGGTGCATGACAAAGTGGCCGAGGAGCCGTAGCTTTCTCCATTTACTATTTCTGAATGCGAGCCGAGTATATAGATCCATCGATTGGCCATGCTCATGCATGCACACACACAATGAACGCGATAGTAGGAGTTGTATGCATTTACCTACCGACAGCAACACTAGCAATTAAATAGGTCAGCTAAATTAATTAAGGTTATCCAAATTAGGTCATTGGGCGCCTCTGCAATCCAACGGCCTCGATCAGGGAACAGGAACAGGAACAGAGGGGAAGTATCCATCACCGATCCATGTGTAGGTACGGTACGGACCATGCATCTTCGATCGATCCAGTATGTGGTCTCTTTCGTGGCTGTCTGGCTCATGGATGGATGGATCCATCAGGGTGCATGAAAAATGGAACAGTGCGAGCTCTTGCTGCCCTCGTACACAGTAACAGTGTTGGACAGCAAGAACTGAGCCATCATCTATCATGTCGCCGGCCAGTTAATAGCGAGGACGACTCATCGATGAATTTAGGTTACGTTTGGTTTGATGATTGGAAGAGGCCGGCCGGCGCTGGTAGATTGTTGGGGGATCGACGAGAGGCACAAAGCAAAACAACCAATGACGTCGATCGTTTGCAAGGGATGAACACGTACATACTCACTTTTCAGGGGACTCTGAATCTACAGATATATTTTCCAAGCATATGTATGTATGTATCGCAGAACAAAGAGCGCACACATCACGGACAGAGTGAGAACATGCAATTGGCATGAATCAATAACATATAGAAATTTTCATTATTTTTCTGGTGTGTTATTTCTAATTATACATTACTACAAAACTATATATAAAGTAGAATCGATTCCAACAAAAACAACTACAAAGTAGAGGATCGCACTACTAACAATCTTGTGTTGCTACCATACTAGTAACAAGTGACAAAACGCAGCACGCTCCCCCGATTTGTACTAAAAAACAACAAATAAAGCAGCACTAGTACTTGGATATGGATGGATGCATGGATCGTCATGGGCTCGATCGAGACAGCCTAACCGATGAAAAACAAGCATGGATTCAGAGCCGTTCTAGCTGCTCGTTGTACACGTCGCGCGGCTGCGGCACCCGCTCGTGCGGCAGCGGCAGCGGCTTGTTGCCGGCCTCCACCGCAGCCGCCTTCTCGGCCTCCCGCTTCACCGTGCTCCGGCTGGCACCGTCGCCGCCGCCCTCCACGCGCTTCGCTCCTGCGGCGGCCCCGCCGTCTTCGTCGCCGGGAGGACGACGCGCGTCCTTACCTCTGCCCCCTCGCCGGCGCCTGCTCCTCCATGGTGGTGTTCTGCCGTGTTCAAGCTTAGTGACTATGCCTCCGTGACAGTCCGTGTGCTGCACTACTCCTGCTCGTTTTGTATACCCAGCCACGCGACGTGTGCGTCCACGCGGCAGCACTGCTCTGAAGGCCACGATAGGACGATGGCTCTGCGTGCCACGTGCTGCGCCTACGTGTCAGGTGATCGAGCATTATATTGAGACGGGTCACACTGGTCAGCTGATTCAAGTTCAGCTTGGCACTTTCCAGTTTCCAGGTACGACCGTCACAGCTCACACTCGATTTGCAACAATCTATCGAAGACCCCGCACTGAAAGGAAAAAATATTCCACTAAAAAATTGCTAAACAATATATTACGGTGTCAACAAATAGGAATTGACCCGGTAACCTTTTACTCTCATGGTCCTACAAGCTCATTAAGGTCCCGCACACACGCTTCAACCTATATTAGCCCGATCTATCATGTATAAGCGTCACCACAAAACAACATAAGTCGGCTTTATTATTAGCCGCCCAGAAACCATCAGCCGAACACCTCCTAAACCACTAATGTAAGAGCATAATGTTAAGGCTAAGACAATGGTGATACTGCCTAGCAAGAGATAACACAACCAGATCCGCATCACTACAAATGTGAAGAAGGATAGGTTTGAAGGGGTAAAACCAAAGACAACTTGTGTCGCCTTCATGCCGTCACTTCTTCCCAAGCTTTAGCTTGATAAACTTCTGTTTTTTATGAAAGCTTGACAACCTTCTTGATACCTTGCCCCTCGACCTCGAATACCTCCGATGGTTTGCTGCTCTGTCCTTATTGATGCTTTTTTTTTTTTTGACCACGCCGTTCGGCGCGTTTTCATTAAGCAGAATAAAGTGCAAACAAAGTTTTGCATCGGTAACCATAAGTTCCCAAGGTGTCCCTATTTCTACTAGATCCTGGACATGGTTCTACATGGTGTAACAATTTGCGTCTAAAAAGCTCAGCAACCTAGAAACCAGCCCATACAAGCAGCTCTTTGAGGCGTCTGTTGCCTGCCTCGCACCACGCCATGCCCTCTTCTTGAATTGCTGTTGCATTTCTTAAGCGCAATCACTAGAAACAGGTTTAGAACCCATCTCTAATAACGGCGCCCGAGAAATGCGCCGTTGACATTCCTAAGTAAAACCACCGTGTCGGTGATTACACTAGGTACATCAACGGTGATAGACCTTGCCAAACAAGATATTCATCCGCCAAGAAGCGCACGGATCTATCATTGTAGCATTTCACCCGGAAGTATTCGTGGGTATCGTTATTTATATTTTCCTAAAGGAAGGCATGGTGTAAAAGTCTCTAATTCTGGACATGGTCAAGATAACACGAATGTATAATAGACCAATGTTCATAAAAGGGATAAAATAAGATAGGTAAATATGATAACTTGACACACACACTCAAGCCAATCTCAAGGATAAAAGTAAAAGAAAGAATAAAAGAATAAATCTAACATGGAGTAGGCATATCCTAGATAGTCATGTTAAGATAGCAGATACACACATGTTTTACTGTTAGAGATTCTAGTTCAAGAAAGCCAAGGTCTCTGCTGAATTACTTCGGGCACCGGCCCACGCCCAAAGGACAGTGTCCGGCAATTGCACTGCGCCACACCCGAACGTGGGGGGATTACAAGGGACGGACAAGGCTGTCACAACCCAGCCGCCTACCCCCTCAACCGTGGGATGCGCCACAAAAGATAGAAAACCCTTAGTCTAGACACCACGTCTACACTAGTGATTATTACTCTGGCGTGTATACAAGGCTTACCCCGTCCCGGGGTCCTTTTCTACCCGAGCACCGCCCGAAGGAACGACTATCAATCCCGCAACCCAACATCAACCAAGTCTAACTCTAGGTAGAACTCATCATATCGATCTAGCTCTTGGTCTAAACATGTATGTATGATAAATTAAGCACGATGTTCCATAAGACAAGATCATGATATAGAAACTATATACTAGTTCATCAATCAAGATTATGTCATAAGGACTTTGCTCTAATTCAAGAACATGACTATATTGATAAGTAGAGAACAAGAACAAGATGAAGAACTCTAAATTGATCATACCGAATAGCTCCAAAATGTCTTGCTCTCCTTTATTAATCCTTGCCAAACTCCTCCTAAGTACAAACTAAGAAGAAGAAGAAAAGAAGAAGAAGAAAGAAGAAGAAGAAGAAAGGGGAAGAAGAAGAAGAAGAAGAGAGAGGCTACATTGTGTGGTGTGTGTTACAATGGTGGGAGATGGCCTCCTTTTATAAGTAGAGGAGAGGGGGCTCATTGGAAAATGTCCTCCCCATATGGAAGGAGCCAAAACTGGCCCGGGAACACCTTCCTAGTTTGCTAAACCGACCAACCAACGCCGACAACGCCGGTTTTGGAAGGTAACAAACCGCCTCGCCAAACTTTGGGCCCCGAATCGCCGGGATGGGTGCGAAGCGCACTGTGGTGGTGCGCGCATCTGTCTGCTCGGTCGGGGCCGGCCTTGGCAGGCTGGCGTGTTTGGGCTTGAAAAAGTTGTGTGGCGATGTTTGCTCGGCCCCGGTTCTGCGTGTTTGGTCCATTTCTCCCTTGGGCTTGGTATTCTCTAGGAATGCGCTTTCGTGGAGGCGCCTTTTGGTGTATTTTCCACTTGTTTCTTATATAAATCTGCACAATAATAATTTGGACACTACAAGTGGAAATATGTCAATAATAAATGTATATGTGTGTAGTACAAGATAGTTTCACCCCTTATTGGTAGAATGTTGACGTTAAAAATGTGTCGTTAGTGACCGTCAACAATTGCCAAGGCCAGCTCTTGGGCGAGGTAGACATGTCGTTGAAGGTGCGGAAGTTCTGAGTCCTTATTGATGCTGGAGCTACAGATTATGTTGGATGTTAACGTTGAACACATAGGCAACCGGTGAAGGAACTGCACCCTCATGGTTATGTAGCCCAATCTATATAGACTTTTTAAACCTAGTGAGATTTCACTATACGTTAACAGTGCAACCCACTTCTCCAAGACTCATATTCCTGTTCATTCTACGATTAGTGACCCATTACTGCATCACGCCTGCATCATGATTAACACGAACCCGGTAACACTCCCCAAATCGTTGCCATTGATTGCCCCAAATCACATCCGAAAGCCATCCACGCACATGTCCTTCCTGGTGATACCGACATCCTCCGTGCATCCATCCTTCTCCGGATGCACCTCCACATGCACCTCTGTCGCCCGCTCACACCTAAGTCACCGCGTTCCCGGAACTACGTGGTCGAGGAATGGGAACGAGGAACGTAGTACACTGATTTTCTATAGCATGGGACGAGATGGGTATAGAGCTTCAGCCCATTTTTGGACATGGAACGTGATCCATGTTAAGTTAGAAACGACATTAGTAGGAGTAGATGAGAGGGACCGAGGGAGAACCGGAGAAGTGTAGGCAAGATGAAGGGGACGGGAGAGCGTATGAGAGGGAGAAGAAGTGCAGGCTACGTGAGCGGGCTGCTCACCTAATAAAGCTTCGAGATTGAGCCAGGATCGAATTCCGCTTTGATGGGCTTCATCTACCAAAACTATCGGAAATGTTTCAAAAAAAGTAGGCATACGACGTACAAAAAGCTCTCGTCCCTCTTTATCTCTAAAGACGGGATGTCCCTAACCATTTAACAGCTATGACATCCCCATTGTCCATTGAGCCTCCAAGCCTGAATAATCACCCTTTTGCAGATTATTAACAATATAATCATAATGGTGGCGCTCCGCCTTTCTCATGTTGCCCCAATGCGGGCGCCGGCTTGACCGGCAATTCGCCTTCCCGATGTCGTTGTCCTTTCGCCTTCTTGTTCCTCTTTCCTTGAGTCGAGTTCCACCGCCGCCCTAGGATTCGACCCGACGCGTCCGTCCCTCGCGAATGGGAACGAGTTCCCGGGACGAGGAACACCGCTCGTTCCGCTTCCTCCGTAACTTAGGCCCGCACTACACGCCGCCACCTCGCATCAGCCCTCTGCTACGCCACCGCCGCTCATGCGCCTTCCACCACCCCGCTGACCTCTACGCCAATCATGCCCCATCGGTGACCTCCAGCGCGCCACACACCACCCCCGATGCCGCTCAAAACAGATGTAGATAAGTCTTTCTCCAGCTTTTGCAGCAGATATTTGGAATTTTGCATTTGCCCGATGATTATGGCATGGCCACCTGACCTGTTCAAAGAATCAATAGATAGATTGATCCGATCTCGTTTTTTCCTCCCACCTTTTCCTCCCCACGCTTAGTGTAGGGGTTCCACTAATAAATGATATATCAACAATTTAGGACAAAATTGAGCATGCAGCCCACAGCCCGATGGCTCGGCCTGAAGCATCGATCCCTAAGCATGGCACGGCCTAGTGGTCAGTGGCGGATGCAACTTTTACTCAGGACTAGCCACACCAACTTTTACTCACGATCCCAAGCACGATGCCTAGGAATACGATCAAAACATAAATGAAAAGATCATAATAAAAAGATTAATTATTGAACATTCATTTATAATCTGAATATACCATTATAACTTTGAAAATACAGTAGGCTATCAATGCTATGCTCAACTAAACCTGGTAATGGTTTCAAATCTAAAACGAAAGCCACACCAAATCTTTTTGTGTAGCAGCTTCAGCTTAATCCAAACGAGTCCACAATGGTACCTCTAAACTGAACCAAGCCAATTCGTATCAAAATGAGACGGGCCACCGGCGCCGGGCTACAGTAGTAAAAAGAACGCTTATAAGTAAGAAGAAGTATATAAATGAAGCAAAAAGCATGGTAAAAAGTGTGTCTTCAAGCGTTCAGATTCAGCTTATTTTGAATTTTTGATCATATAAACATATTATAAGTTGTACTAAATAGGCCCATATAAGAGCCCATCTAAGCCATGAGTTTAGTTTGTCACCACCACTATTGCATTCATGCATCACGCCAATAGTGATGCCGGATGATTCCTGAGTGCATTACACTCATGATAAATAAATGATACGTCAACAGTTTTGGATGACTTGCACCAACAATTTGCATGCTTATAAGCTATATCAGCACTCATGACTATTATATATACTCCTACCACACTTTCCGTCGTTCCAAAAATTTGCAAGAGATAGATAGATCTACCTGCATTACCATGCTTATATCTTTTGTAAGAAGCTATATATAAAATTATGGACAAAAGCAATGAACTCTGAAATATTAGAGGAAACCCACCAAATGCAATGCCAAGCCACACCTACCTGTCTATTGAAACCACAATCCTCTATGTTGCAGCATGGAGGGAAACACATTGTCGGTGTACGCCTAGATGCAAAGGGCGTGCAATATGAGGAGATGGTTGCAGAAGATAAGAGTGTCACACTCTCTGATGTCTCCGAGAAAAGTTGGCAAGCTCTGATTGGGCTCAATCGACCTCGATTGCATCGTAGTTGTTGACTAGAGGTTATTATTTGATTAAAAATAGTCTTAGTTCAGTTTTGATTTTTAGATTTAATGTTCTTTAAACATTAGTACTATATATTTTAGTGAGGAGATTTATATATGTGGGTGAATTCGTTTTAAATTGTAAGCTTGTTTCAGGAACGTACATCTCACGTCCTTTAGGGTACGGAAAATTTTGACTTTTCACTGTAGATAAATGAGTAGCTTGTGAAGAACTAATAATGTACACATGCACCTGAGTTAATCCTTCATGTATACATTTCGGGATACATAATTAACAATACATCATGACTTTATAATTATCCTTTTTGTTGAACCCCATTGCAGTTTTCTACATGTGCCATATGCTCTGTAGAAGCAACATCTTGGTCTCTCATGACCATGCTCAACTTTAGATCGTTTGAGTTCTCGATTCTCTAAATCAAGCTGACGCTTTCATCTTAGAGGTGATAAATTTGTCACGATTCTTTTTGCCAACCTTTCATGTTGCTTTCTAATGAAGCTAAGAACTGGTTAACATTATTTTTTTTCAAAAGATCCGTTCTTGGTTTTCATTGATAAGAATAAAGAGAGTTTAATTACAAGACTTTTTAGGCGCAGGTCCATCCAATTTGCACAGCTTCACTGTATAGTGAAGCGGTGGCGACCTTGTGCCCCATTACAGGGCGATCACATAATAATTGTACAACAACCATGGCTAGAGGCATAGCTAAACTATACAAATTCCCGCGGTCAGCCCGTCACGGAGCACCACAACGGCAGGTAGAACTGGATCCAGTAAAAATACTTTTGAACCATCGTTCAAAATATATCCATAAAAAGACATGGATGTACACATGTATACAGTATACCCGATAATTTTTTATTGAAAGAAAATATAATTAAGGCATCAATCAAAATAGCCAAATTCGGTAGAAAGGGGTGGAATTACCTGGGTGCTCGTCGCTGGTGATCGAGAGCGACGAAGACCTGGACACCACCTGTCGGTTGCTGTTTCAGTTCAGGGCTGCGGCGGCGGTGGCGGTAGCCCAGTTACAGCTGGGTCAAGACCATTTCCGGCCTATGCATCGAGGGAGAACAACCGCAAGGCATTGGGCCGTTTGTCCCTGACTGTTTCCTTCTTTTTCCACCATTTCCTTTTTCTTTTCTTGTTTTATTCTTTCTCTTTTCTGTCTCTCTCTGCATGATTTCATATTTATTCTCTTCATTGGGACGTTTGTCCCTGACTGTTTCTCTTTTTCCACAATAATGATATTTACTGGAACACTGCAAAATGAGGGGCTCCATTTGTTCATTTTCAAACTTCCATTTACATAATGTCCATAAACCGTGTAATAATAATATCTAAAAATGCCTCGGCTTAGCATTATTAATTACGTACTTTATGTCTATAAACATTATTTGTTTCCTAGGCAGGGTATGTATTAAAAAGTTTTGACCGATGGAGGACATGCAGAGAACCCAATAAATCCGCTAGAGCCCAGTTTAACGAAAAGAGTTTTTAGTAGGAAAAATACCCTCCAACAACCTCTTCAATTGAATATCTAAATGCGAATTGGCTTGTAGTCCAATGGTAGGGCGATCCAAAGGGGACGCTACCCACCGGGTTCAAATCCCTGGTCTTCGCCTGACCTTTTTCCGGGATTTTCTTCGTGGATTTTCTCCGCTGCTATGCATTAGAGTGGTAGCGACGCGTTCCGGGTCGACGACGAACCGCAGTGTGGTGACTTCCGAGAATCTCCGGACCGTCGGGTGCTCGGTCCCTTCGGGAGGTGCTCATAGGGATAGGGTTTGCATCGTGTGTTCTTAGGGGTGAGTGTGCGTGCGTGTTGTGGCGCCCGCATTGTCTTCGTGTCATTCTCAAAAAAATTTGAATATCTAAATATGGAGTTATGGATTTGTTGTTAGCAAAGATAAGAGAGCGAGGATGACTCTCTAGACTAGTTGAAGAGTATAAAGATACTCAAGTTATAAAAACTAGTTGAAGAGTATAAAGATACTCCTCCGTTCCAAAAATATGTGCCGCTTTTCTCTTCTCGATAAATAACTTTGACAAATATATTTAAAAATATTAATAATTATGGTACTTAGTATCATTGGCACATACTTAGTGTCATTCTTTGAATCTAGTTTTTAATAAATATATTTGGGATACAATTGTTGCATGCATTTTCTATAAATCAAGTCAAAGTTAGGACACAAAAATCGAAAATGGTAGATATCTTGGGATGGAGGGAGTATAGAAAATGATTGTCATTCAAATGGCTCTCTAAATAGTGATTTAAAGAGTAGATTTTACAAAAAGCCCCTTAGAACTCCCCCTTTTAAGGAAAACATGCAATTGTGGGTTGCTTGCTAGAAGTAGTTCACATTTGACCAAGTTTCTGAGTGAACAATATTATTCATATTTAGGGCTCCAAGTCGATTTATTATGAAAATGCATTCATTAACTAATTTAATGATATATATTTAATACTATAAATATTGATAATTTTTATTTATAAACAAACTTAAGATACTAAAACATGACACCTGTTGTTAGAATTATATGTTTTCCTAGATGGAGTATATTACCACGATTTAGTCATTGAAACCACATAGCTGATAGAGCTACTAAATTTTAGAGCCTTTGTCACAAAATTAAAATATCATGGCCCAACCAGGCCACGCCAAGATGGCGCGCCCTAGGCGACCGCCACAAATCAATCTTGTAGTCGTCGTCATTATCTTCGCCATTAAGTTATCTTAGGTAATAATTATTTAGAAAAATAAATTAGATTAATTCATATGCAAGTCTTCCCGGGACTATAAATACAAGAGACTTGTAATCATTTGAAATTAATTAGAAAAATTAAAGGGTAACACCCAAATAGCTCGGGTCTTCTAGACCTCTCGCTTCTTAACCCTAGTTGTCGCGTGGCGGCAGCCATCAGCGCGCTGTATCGCCACGCCCCTCAAGACGCCGCGCGCGGCCTGGTGCGCTGCGGTCTTCGCCACCACCACCATCGCCGTCACGGATTCGCGATCGCCACACGCCGTCGAGAATCGCCCGATCGTGACCGTGGTACTCGGATACCGATCGATCCTTCTGGCCACCACCATGATCAAGAATCCATGGTCGCCTCACTTCCTTCCTGCGAGATGATCGTCGAGGCAATCCATGCGTTGGGATTCGAGGCGGCCCCATAAGGCTACGATCTCGGACTCCATCAAGGTATCTCTTTGTTTGGTTTTTGGCTAATTAGTGACACCTAAGGACTAATCTCTCGATGCTAAGTGTTTGACTAGATTGGAGATTGGTCGTGCCGGAAAGTTGGTGCATGGTGATCATGGAGGATGGATCGAGGTGATCCAAAAAGGTGATCAAGCATGCAACTCGCGTGGAGTTTTTGGAGATCAATTGACCCCAAGGCAAAGGTATAACCATAGGGCTTTTGATTTCACACCCAAGACACCATAGAGGGTGTGTGGTTATAGGATCGATAAGTCGCACTATAAAAGAGGGGAAACTTATCGCATACATATCGTCCTCATGTGCCTCTAGGTTCAAAAATTCATATGCATGCATTCTAACCTAGAGAGCTAACTTCGCACTTGGTGAAAATGTTTTTGAAAAATGCTAACACAGCTGGGTCGGGTGCTCTTCGACGTGTTGGTAACATAAGACAAGTGACGGAAGTTGGAACAAAAATCGAAACGACGCGAAATCGACAACCTTCAGCAGCAGTGACACTGGCGCTCGACGCTGCCGGGCGCGGAAGCGCCTCGGGCGCTGGGCTCCGCAGTAGTTTAAGCTGGACGAGCGCTCTGACGCTGGCTCGGGCGCCTCACGCCTCGACGCTGCTCGAGGAGTCCCGGGACCGGCCCCGGGCCGCGACACGGAGGTGTCCCGACAGTCGCTGAACGGCGCCGACGCTGCTCGGACGGCCGGACGCTGTCCAAAGAAGCATGTCACTGAGGGTCGCCGACGCCGGGCGCCGACGCGCTGCACGGCGCTTTGCGCGCCGGGCGCTCGCGACGCGAGACGACGCGGCGTGCCAGGTGTTTCGCACGGCACGCCGGGCGCTGGCCCGCGCCTGCGTATTTTTCACGTTCGAGCCTAACGGCTCTATTTCGAATGGGGGCCTATATATATGTGTTTGGCCGGCCATGGGAAGGTCTCTTGGTCATTCTTACACATTCTAACACCCCTTTGAGCTGAGAAAAACATCCTCCTCCTCACCCATTTGCTTGTGAGCTTCATCTGCAGTGAGTTGAGGTGATCCAAGTGCTCTTTGCTTTGATCTTTGCATCTAGAGGCACTCGTGGATCGTTGTGAGCCGCTGGTTTCTTGTTTCTCTTGGAGACACCGCCCTAGCCGCTGAGGATTGGTGGGAGTTGTTGGGCAAGAAGAGGTGATTGTTTCCTTTTGGCCACCTCCCGCTGATTTGTGAGAGGATTACGACTCCCTCGCTCGAAGACAAAGTGCAAGGAATACATTGCTCGTGTCTTGGGTACCACACTTCGTTGAGTGGTGTGTTGAGGCTAGCAAGGGCACCGCCCTAGCTCAAACACCATCCTAGTGTTAGGCTCAAGCACAACCTGAGACTAGCTTGTCGGGCTGTATAAGTGAACTCCCGGGTGAACAAATCGACTTGTTCATTGTCTCATCGTGGTGGGATCATCACCCTTCGGGAAAGTGATTGATAGTTCATCTACTTCCTGATTGGTTGACATCCTCTACGTAAGCTGGTATAACGCTTCTCACTCTAGTATTTACCTTTCCTAGTTTACTTTGAGTAGAGAGCTAGCACTTGCTTTGTGTAGGTTGTTCTTGCTAGCATAAGGACCATTATTAGGATTGCTCACTAGTTAGAGTAGTGACATAGACCTTGTGTGACTTAGAGATCATAGCATATTTAGTCTTGTCACTAGAAGGTTTGCAAGACCATTAGAGCTGAGTGCAAAACCGCTTACGCTGTTTTTATACTAATCGGTTTGTTTGAGTTGAGTTTGTGAGAAAAATTTTTATGGGCTATTCACCCCCTAGCCTAGGCCTTC